>JBBGZY010000853.1:612500-922500 GCA_037952925.1 Lithobates clamitans | reverse complement strand
AAGACAGATCGTCTGTTCATACAGAGTATGAACAACGATCTGTCATCTCCCCTGCACAGTCCCATCCCGCCTTCAGTTAGAACACACACTAGGACACATTTAACCCCTTCACTGCCCCCTAGTGGTTAACCCCTTCACTGCCAGTGACATTTTTACAGTAATCAATGCAATTTTATAGCATTGATCGCTGTAAAAATGTCAACGGTCCCAAAAATGTGTCAAAATTGACGTGTTCGCCATAATGTCGCAGTCCCGATAAAAATTGCAGATCGCCGCCATTACTAGTAAAAAAAAAATTAATAATAAAAAAGCCATAAATCTATCCCCTATTTTGTAGATGCTATAACTTTTGCGCAAACCAATGCAATCTTTTTTTACCAAAAATATGTAGAAGAATACACATTGGCCTAAACTGAGGAAAAAATTTTTTTTAATATATTTTTGGGGGATGTTTATTATAGCAAAAAGTAAAAAATATTGCGTTTTTTTTCAAAATTGTCGCTTTTTTTTGTTTATAGCGCAAAAAATAAAAACAGCAGAGGCGATAAAATACCACCAAAAGAAAGCTTTGTTTGTGGGGTAAAAAAGGACATCAATTGTGTTTGGGAGCCACGCCGCACAACTGTGCAATTGTCAGTTAAAGTGACGCAGTGCCGAATCGCAAAAAGTGCTCTGGTCTTTGGCCAGCCAAATGGTCCGGGGCTGAATTGATTAAACAAAAATCATACGATCTGGTATCATACAAAAAAAAATGTTTGTCCCATCGGCAAATTTCGGATGAAAGCTGCGTACTAACGATCAGATTATCGTACGGTCGATTCGAAAGCAATAGTTTTTGTACGATATTCTGATCGTGTGTACGGGGCTTAAGGAGTTCCTTGACTAACCACGGAGGTAATCACCAATGTGAAGGACGTCTTCTTTCTACAAATGTCCAACAATGTGGTCCCTTGTCCCACTGCCCATAAAAAAAGGCTCTTCTCCACCAACCATCAATATAGGTTCCCTCACTCCTATATTGTAAGCTCTAAAGAGCAGGGCCCTCTGATCCCTCCTGTATTGATTTGTATTGTAATTGTACTGTCTGCCCTCATGTTGTAAAGCGCTGCGCAAACTGTTTGCACTATATAAATCCTGTATAATAATAATAATAATAATAGGGGGTACTTTTTTACTGACCACCAAAATAAAAGAAGGACCTTCTCTACTGAAAGGACCTTACAATGTTCACAGGCTTTTTTATTTTCTTGTCCTTTTTACTGAGAATTGAAAGGATCTGCTTTGGGTGTCAAATACAGGTACATTCTTTATTCAAAGATTTGTGAATGTAGCTATAACTGAGTATGTAAATTGCACTATGAGTTGTAGAGCTAATAGTTTATAATTTAAGCAGGGGTTCCCAGAGATTTGAAAACTTTTTCCTTTACATAGTTACATAGTTAGTCAGGTTGAAAAAAGACACAAGTCTATCTAGTTCAACCAAAAATAAAATAAAAAATACAATCCCATATACAACAAAGATAAAATAAAAAATACAATCCCATATACAACAAAAATAAAATAAAAAATACAATCCCATATACAACAAAGATAAAATAAAAAATACAATCCCATATACAACAAAAACAAAATAAAAAATACAATCCTATATACAACAAAAATACAATAAAAAATACAATCCCATATACAACAAAAATAAAATAAAAAATACAATCCCATATACAACAAAAACAAAATAAAAAATACAATCCTATATACACAATCCTTCACCCACAGTTGATCCAGAGAAAGGCATTTTAAAGGTTGACAAAGGCTGGCACATAATGTTTCTGGCGAATAAAATAACTTTTCTCCAACAGCTTGTCACTCTTACAAAACAAAAGTATTATCACTTGTATTAACTGGCTGATAGCATTGTGTATTGTGAGTGCACAGTGCCTGAAGCCTGTCAATGGAGCACATAAAGCAAACAATAACATAATGGAAGTCCCAGCTGCTGGAAGATGAAATAGACACAAGTTACTAGGAAAGAAATACTTTAAAAGGATCTGTAGTCTCTTCAAATGCTTTTTTAGATACATGTGCAAATGTGAATATAATTGTTTACTCTAGATCACCTTATCAGAGTTTGTTCATGTTTTAAAACATTATTTCTCTGTCCAGTCTGAGATGGTATATGTACATGAACAACAGGGAAAATACACACATATTACAAGCCATACACATCTGAAACTGTGAAGCAAAGGTATATACAATGTTAACATCACATCAAAAGTTACTTTCAGGTTAACATGTTACAACTTAAAAGGTGGACTAAGTGTCGGTTCACACTACAACGACTTGGGATCCGACTTGTCAGACCTCAAGTTGCCCCAAGTCGCTGGACATAAGAAATTCCATTGAAGTGAATGAGAGCCGTCTTAATGTACACTACTGAAGTTGCTCCGACTTCAGAAAAGGTTCCTGTACTACTTCAAGGCGACTTCTAGGCGACTTGTACCCATAGATTTCAATGGAAGTCGCCTCCAAGTCGGATCTCCATCTATATTGAAGCAACTTTACAGGAAAAAGAAAATAATTTACACTGGTATTTCCCACGTTTACCCAGGCAACCCCCTCCCTCCCACTGAGCTGATTATTCTGTGATTGGCCACAGCCAAAGTCGCCTGTCCTGGAGGCAACTTTAAGTCGGTCCACCCCTGTGAAAGGGACCTTAAGGTACTTTCACACTGCTCTGCATCAAAACTGCAAGAAAAATGAATCTGCAATTTTGCCGTTTTTTTTTGCACGTTTTGGTGCATTGCGTTAAATTAAAAGCAACACGTGATGTGTTTTAGATGCATTTTTGATGCGTTTTCATTCATCTCAATGGGGAGGTGCATTTTTTTAATGCAGTTTTGATGCAGAGCAGTGTGAAAGTACCCTAAGGCCCCTTTCACAGGGGTGGACCGATTGGGATTTTACAAAATGCAGCAGACAGCAACTGATCAGTGTGCGGAGTTCTACAGGATTTCATTATCATGCATTTTTCCTCCGCTTTTATAATGCAGAAGCGGAAGAAAAAACTGATCATTGTGAAAGCAGCCTTACCAAAAATATACTTTAATTTCCCTATAAAGGTGTTATTTTTTTATACTTTGGGAAACAAAATACACATTCCACACACTTTTTATTTGGTGTGTTTGTTTTGTCTGCTTTCACTTATTCCACTTAAATTTATTCAAGTATTGCATCCTATTTATTCCTCACATGGGACCTGATGTTGGTATTGATAACTAGTCAAAAGCTCAAAACAAGTGCTGTTTTGACCAACTATTCTCAACCAGGGCTCCATGGCTCCTCCAGAGATTGCTAGGGGTTCCTAGAGTTCTGGCTGATTGACCCCCAATTTATTGGTGCCTCCAAAGTTGTGGGGCCAACAACCACTTGCAGCCAGCAGCATGACCCCAATAATCTTTTATAGCTATCAATAAAGGTGGCATTCTGACCATTGACCACCAATGTAAGGGGGGCGCTCGTCCTGCTGACCATCAATGTAAGGGGGCACTATTCTCACTGACAACCAATGTAAGGGGCATTTTCCCCACTGTCCCTTGATGAATTCGTTTTAGCAAAGGTCCTCCTAGACCTGAAAATTATTTCAAGGGTTCCTTGGGGGTAAAAAAGTTTTAAAAAAAAAAGGCTGTCTAATTATTATTTTTTTTAAATGGTGATCAATTTTATTCTTTCTCACACTCAGGTCAGGTGGTTAAAGATCTCTTGCCTTTTGGTATTCGGTAGTCACTTTGGCTAAAAAGGATGGCGGAAGGTGCCCGATTGCGAACCAGTTCTGAGAAGCTCCCAGAGGAGCATGGACAGGATACTGGCTCTGGATCAAGCTCCGGAGGAGGAGGAGGAGGAGTGGCCCTAAAGAAGGAGATTGGGCTAGTGAGCGCATGTGGCATTATTGTGGGTGAGTTGTCATATCCTATTTCCATCTCAGCTGCTACTGAACACTCTTATAGGTCAAGTGACTTTATTTAAAAGGCTTTTAAAAGTTGCTTCCTGATTATCTAACTTTGTAATTGGAAACTTAGGAACGTGAATAGAAATTTTATATACATACCTTTGTGTAGGGACTGTGCCATACGTTTTTCAATATAAGTAGCTGGGGCCATGTTTCCTACCACCACCAGCTTTGTCAGTAATGAATGTACTGGGTTTATCTTGAGGATGGCCCCTCACTCTATTGTTGTCCAGTGTTGTAAAAGAAATAATAGGTTTATGAACATTCTACTCAAACTTCTCACGTGTCCTAATTTCCTTTATCTCTAACAAATTAAATTTGTCAAATATTAGTGCAATTTAATGTAAATGTACGTTGAAATAAATGCATGACACCAACCTTTTCTTTGCCCATGCAGGGCAAAGCAACACGTTCACTTTATTTGTGGCTCCAAAAAAGCTTATACTTACATAAAATACATAAAGTATCTCACTTTATTGGGAGCATGTGACTCACTCCCCTACCTTTCGTGACAATGCGGTGATTGGCTGTTTAGGCACCCAGTGCTTTTACAATGAGGTGTCCAAAGAGTTTTCAGCCCTGTAGGTAAAGCTGCCAATAAAGTAAAGCTATTATGTTGCCCTACATGGGCAAAGCACAAATTCACTGTAAGAAGTGGTTACATTTAGGTCCTATTAACATTGCCCCCATTTCCATGGACAATGAAAGTCCTGTATTTATTTATTCATTTATTACAGGTACATGTAAAGTGCCATTAATTTTCACAGCGCTTTACATATATTGTACATTCACATCAGTCCCGCCCCCAAGGAGCTTACAATCTAAGGTCTCTAACTCACATTCATATAAACGCATACTAGGGCTAATTTAAACAGGAGCCTAATAAGCACTTCCCGCCCGCCGGCCGTCAAATGACGGCTGGGCGGCGCGGCTCTTGTTTTGGGTGGCCGTCATATGACGGCCCTCCAGAACGACCGCTCTCGCGCGCCCGTGGGGGCGAGCATCATGACGATTTGTGCTGCTACACCGATCTCGGTAAAGAGCCTCTGACGGAGGCTCTTTACCACATGATCAGCTGTGTCCAAAACGGCTGATCACGATGTAAACAGGAAGAGCCGTTGATTGGCTTTTCCTCACTCGCTAGAGGAGAGCCGATCGTCTGCTCTCCTGACAGGGGGGGTCTGTGCTCATTGTTTATCAGCGCAGCCCCCCCTCGGATGCCCGTTCAGGACCACCATGATGCCGCTAGATCACCAGGGATGGCCACCACACTGGACCACCAGGTATGCCACCCTAGACCACCAGGGAAATGCCAATCAGTGCCCATCCCCAATGCCTGCCAGTGCCATCAGTGATGCCTAACAATACCATCTATCAGTGCCCAGCAGTGCTGCCCATCAGTGCCACCCATAAGTACCCATCAGTGCAGCCTTTCAGTGCCCATCAGTGTCGCCTATCAGTGCCCACCAGTGCCACCCATGAGTGCCCATCAGTGCCGCCTATCAATGCCCATCAATGCTGCATATCAGTGCCACCCATCAGTGCCGCCCATCAGTGCCACCTCATTGGTGCCGCCTTATCAGTGCCTATCAGTGAAGGAGAAAACTTACTTATTTACAAAATTTTATAACAGAAACAAAAGAAAAACTTTTTTTTTCAAAATTTTAGGTATTTTTTTATTTGTTTAGCAAAAATAAAAAACGCAGAGGTGATCAAATACCACCAAAAGAAAGTTCTATTTGTGGGAACAAAATGATAAAAAAATGTGTTTGCATGACCGCGCAATTGTCATTTAAACAGCGACAGCGCTGAAAGCTGAAAATTGGCTTGGGCTGGAAGGGGGTATAAGTGCCCTGTATTGAAGTAGTTAACCTACCAGCATGTCTTTGGAGTGTGGGCAGAAACTGGAGTACACGGAGGAAACCCCGCAGGCACAGGGAGAACATACAAACTCCAGGCAGGCAGGTATTCATTACAGGGATTTATATAGCGCCCACAATTTACTTACTGTACATTCGCTTCAGCCCTTGCCCTTCTGGTGCTTACAATCTAAGATTTCACATGCATACATGCTCACATATATTAGGGCCAGTTTATACAGGAGCCAAATATTCTACCAGCATGCCTTTGGACGTTGGTGGAAACCAGAGTGGACCCACATAAACACAGAGAGAACATGCAAACTCTATGCATATAGTGTCCTGATCAGAATTCAAACCAGGAACCTCACTGCTGCAAGGCAGACGTGCCAATCACTAAGCCGCTGTGCTCATCTGGTTCTATTCTCACAAGCAGTGAGAAAATGCTGGCAGGTGTGACTTTTATAAGTTTTACATTGCCCTTGAATCCTTTAATATGATGAACAGTCTTAAGCCCCCCATACACATGGGCCGAATATTGGGACACAACGGCCGGTTAAAAAAAATAAAAGGCCAAAATTCAACCCGTGTGTATACCGGTCTGTCTGACAGAAACCGGCTATCCGACAGAAGTTCGGTCGGCTTCTGTCGGACGTGCATGCTGGAAAACCAGGAGCTGACCGACTCCTGATCAGCGCTCTCAGCCAATGGCTGCTCAGAGTGTTCTGGGGGGGGGGGGGTCCCTGTCAGAACATAACAGCTATGCGGGGGAGATCACTGGACTAACCTCACATGGTCACATACAGCTGACTGTTAGTGTGTACCATTTACTGACTAATCGAGTGGCTCAGAAGGCGAAAGGAAATGACTAAGTATGACTTTTAGCCAAGTCAAGATTCATTTATCAGATATAATTTTATCTACATTTCCTGATCTATTATTCATTTGTACAAGCACTGAAGGTAACCCCTGTGTTTGCAGCTTCACGTTCCCAGTATGAATTGCCAAGCTTTGTGACAAGTTTAATTTAACCCATGTGTGCAGGGGGATCCTTAAAGTGGTTGTAAACCTCTACATATACCCAGTGAAGTGACTGGCCTCTGGTATTACACAGAGATTAAACAAACCCTCCTACAAAAGTTGTACCTGTTTTATCTACAGCCGTCTTTCCCCACCATCCATTCAGAGTGCAGAGTTTACACTGGACCCCTCAGCTCTGAAAAGCAGGGGGTGGAGAGCTGAAGTTACATCAGTGAGGAGAGCTCTGAGAGCTGATTGGAGGGAAGAGACTCACCCCCTTCACACAGCACACAGGAACAGAGCTGAGGCTGTCAATCAGCTGGAGCTCCCTCCCCTGGCACCATTTTTCTCTTGGTGTCAGAAAAACTTGTCATGACTCATGCAGATAGCAGATGAACAAAACAGCAGACAGAAATTACACTTATGCCCCGTACACACGGTCGGACATTCCGACGACAAAATCCATGGATTTTTTCCGACGGATTTTGGCTCAAACTTGTCTTGCATACACACAGTCACACAAATCTTGTCGGAAACGTGAAGAACGCGGTGACGTACAACACATACGACGAGCCAAGAAAAATGAAGTTCAATAGCCAGTGCGGCTCTTCTGCTTGATTCCGAGCATGCGTGGAACTTTGTGCATCAGAATTGTGTACACACGATCGGAATTTACGACAACGGATTTTGTTGTCGGAAAAGTTGAGATCCAGATCTCAAATTTTGTGTAATGGAAATTACGTTGGAAAATGTCCGATGGAGCCTACACACGGTCAGAATTTCCGACAACAGGCTCCCATCGAACATTTTCCATCGGAAAATCCTATCGTGTGTACAGGGCATTAGTGCTCTGAATTGAGACAAATACACACTATAGAGGGATATGCTTTGTTCATATTTCATGACTTACAACCATGTTAATATGATCTGTATCAGTAGTTCTAGTAGTGCGTGAGATTGTGGGTGCAGGAGATATCAAACTGTAAACTGTATCTCCTATCCCAACTGGGTCAGAGCACTTTTCTTTGTAGTGTACTCGAAAAAGAGAGAGCTTCAAGATTCAAATTACTACAGTCAGCTACAGGATGGACCATTGTCTGCTGTACAATGGAGATCTAAACACAAGGTGCATTGTTTGTCGCACAGAAATGGCATAGACCTGACTAACACACTGTGTCACACTCATGCCCTGTACACACGGTCGGATTTTCCGACAGAAAAAGTGCGATTGGGTTGTGTTGTCGGAAATTCCGACCGTGTGTGGGCTCCATCACACATTTTCCATTGGAATTTCCGACACAGTTTGAGAGCAGGATATAAAATTTTCCGACAACAAAATCCGTTGTCGGAAATTCCGATCGTGTGTACACAAATCCGACGCACAAAGTGCCACGCATGCTCAGAATAAATAAGGAGAAGAAAGCTATTGGCTACTGCCTCGTTTATAGTCCCGACGTACGTGTTTTACGTCACCGCGTTCAGAACGATCGGATTTTCCGACAACTTTGTGCGACCGCGTGTATGCAAGACAAGTTTGAGCCAACATCCGTCGGAAAAAATCCATGGATTTTGTTGTTGGAATGTCCGATCAATGTCCGATCGTGTGTACAGGGCATAAGACATACACAGTATATAGTATACAGGAAAAAAAATAGTTTGCAGTTTGTTAGCATATGTTTGTGTACAACGCATGTAGACTTGTGCTTCTCTTCTTACAGTTATTTCTAATCTGCTTTCTGCTATCATTAGCAGTGTCAGACATTGTCACGGGCATGCAGGGCAGAATGAGGACATTGTTCTTAGAATCATTACAGCTCCTAAAAAAATCCATGTGGACATACCATGACAAACATCTCTGTGAAACTTTCAGGTGTAAAGACCCTGGTTTTCAGAGCTTACTTAGAGCTCCTGTTGGTGGGATTTGTTTTAGAATCCTGCATTGTGCATTCAAATTCAGAAGGGGCTGTGTTTGACCCGCTTTGCCTGCAAAGCCAAGGACCTGCTGTGTCCAGAGAATCACAAAGCAGGTCAAATATAGTCACAGCATGGTCATCTGCACTACAAAATGAAAAGGTTAATGGAAATATGCAGACATGCGATTAATAGGCACTTCAAATGCACATCAAACGCAGAAAAACAAAACCCATTTTTATGGGCCCTTCCTCTAGCTTACAAAGGTGGAAGTCTTGTGTTCTTCCACATATTAATGATAAAAGCGCAGACAGCTCTGCTTGTTAGCAGTTTCCCGGTGGGAAAGTCGTGTGTTTAGTCCATTGCTTTAATTCCTAATTGCCATCACTGGTCTCCAGTGTAAACTGCTGTATATCTGCATAACGTGTTCTTGCCACATGTTTAAGATATGCTGATGGAAAATGTCCTTGTTGTCTACTGCATCATACTAGCTTTCAAATCTATTCTTTAAAGAAGGCTACAAATGTATGCATGACAAAATCAACTTTTGGCCCTATTCAATTTAGAGTAATCCATAGCCACTGATCAGATTCCAACTTGTAGTGGTTTGATGTTGGCACATTGAAATCTGATTGGCTATAATGGGCTTCGGTTTTAACACTATGGGGGTTATTTACGAAAGGCAAATCCACTTTGCACTACAAGTGCAAACTACAAGTGCAAAGTGCACTTGGAAGTGCAGTCGCTGTAAATCTGAGGGGTAGATCTGAAATGAGGGGATTTTTTTATCCAATCATATGCAAGCTAAAATGCAGTTTTTTATTTTCCTTGCATGTCCCCCTCAGATCTACAGCGACTGCACTTCCAAGTGCACTTTCAGTGCAATTTCAAGTGCACTTGTAGTTTGCACTTGTAGTGCAAAGTGGATTTGCCTTTAGTAAATAACCCTCTTTGAGAATTAAAGCTCTTCATCAGGACTGTTTTTGCGCGATGGGCCTAAAGTGTTATTAGAAAGACGAAGACGCCTATTTCTAGATATTCTCTATGACAAGCACCCACCCTACCATACCCTCTTGTGCTCCTTATCAGTGGATGCAGAAGGTGGAAAGACAGGGGAAGGAAGTCGCAGGACCAAAACGTTTTCACTGTATTGCTGACTCTGCTTTTATGAATGGCTGAGTAGGGAACAAGCCGGCCTGCCACGTGAACAGCACGTAGTGTACTGGAGTAGTGATGTGGTGTACAGAGTTCATTATATGATATGATTGATTTCACTGAACTCACACGCAGTAAAACAAGGTGTGAATAAGTATGCATATATCCATAAATCAGATAGATGAGTATGTTTATTAATGAAAATTCCTAAGGAAAACCTGGACTGGGAGAAATGTGATCTGAAAATGCGAATTTCCTGGCTCTCTCTGACTTCAGATTGTTACTGATCTCCATGTTTTTTTAGGGCTAGTGGTTTTAAATTAGAATAACCAGAAAAGTAGTATTTTTTATAAGGAATATGGCAGTGGCAGATTATGCTGTATATCTCTCTTAGCACAGGCTTCCTTTAAAATACCTCAGTCTTGGGTGATGATGGTCACATCTATGGGGAGTATTTACTAAAACTAGTGCATACAGAATCTGGTGCAGCTGTGCATAGTAACCAATAAACTTCTAGGTTTTAGGCCCCTTTCCCGCAGATGTTTCGATTGGGCTCCACCTGTCCGTTTTTCAGTTGGACCCGATCAGAACCTCCATTCTCCTCTATGGAGCAGCAGTTGTTATTGGACATGTGTCCATTTACACCTGCCTACATCCAATCTACCAAAATGAGACAGATGGAGATCCGTTCCCCTTCTGTCCAGCGGATCAGATCGGATGGCAGTCCAGTATAAATGGACAGATAGTGCGTTAACATCCGGCTGCCCATAGAGGAGAGTGGGTTGTGTCCATGTCCACTCTGCATAAGCAGAGCAGACACGGGCCTGTCATCCAATCACTCAGCGGGGATCAGCGAACAGTTCCCCTGCTGAGCAAGCAGATTGCAGCCGCAGTCCAACCCTGTGCAAGGTGCCTCATGGTCAAAGCTTAAAGAGGAGTTCCAGTCTGTTGAAAAAAAAAAAAAAAACTAAGGTCAGCAGCTACAAATACAAACATAAGGACACTTACCTGTCCAGGGATCCCGCTATGTCAGCACCCTGAGCTGATTTGTCAATCAGCTTTGGATGCAGGCGCTGGCAATGTAAGTATAGGAAACCAGTAGTGAAGCCTTCGGGCGTGACAGACGATTTTCTATTGCACATGCGCGAGTCGCAGTGCGCTTTCTGAATGGTCCCGCCGTCTTCTGGGACCTGTGTGTGTCCCAGGAGGCAGCAGGGGGGGGGGGGGGGAGAGAGAAGTAGGGGCCGGAAAAGTCATAGATCGGCGACCTTACCCAGAAGTGGTAGTGGATACCTGTCAACACCAGGTACCCCCTCCCTCCCAAAAGTTCCAAATATGTCAGTGGAGGGGGGAGGGAGGGAGCGAACAAGCGAAGCTTCCCCTTTTGGGTGGAGCTCCACTTTAATTGAACAAGTTGATGTTAGAACCTGATTGCTTACTATGCACAGCTGCACCAGATTCTGTGTGCACCAGTTTTAGTAAATCTCCCCCCTGTGAAAATTTACTAAAACTTCAATTATACAATCACATGTAGGCAAAAATCCATTTTTTTTTCCTTTGCACATTACTACTAGGTATGATTTGCAAAGTAAATTTTTACTTACCTTCACCTTATTCCCTTTACAAAATAAAAGGCTTTCTGATTCTTTCGTAAATCAGCACGATTGTGTAAAAATAAAAAATGGGCTTCTTTGTGCAAAGCGGAGAAAGATACATAGCTAACATATAAAGTGGAGTATAGAGCTCCGCCAGATGGCTCATATGGAGAACACTGAATATGGATTTGCAACATTTCATATATATATAAAATATATATATATTTGTTAAAATGCTACTGCTGTGGTTTCTGCTTGGTGTGGTTACTGCTTCCAGCTAGGTTCCAGGAAGCAGACCTTTCATAGAAGATGAGATTAGAAGATGAAGATGAGATTAAGGGGAGATATGATCAACATGTACAAATACATAAGTGGTCCATATAGTGAACTAGTTATTTACTAAAGGAAAATCCACTTTGCACTGAAAGTGCACTTGGAGGTAAAGTCACTGTAGATCTGAGGGGGACATGCAAGGAAAATAAAAAACAGCATTTTAGCTTGCACATGATTGGATTATAAAATCAGCAGAGCTTCCCCTCATTTCAGATCTACCCCTTAGATTTACAGCGACTTCACTTCTTTCAGTGCACTTTCAAGTGCATTTGCAGTGCAAAGTGGATTTGCCTTTCGTAAATAACCCCCTTGGTGTTGGGTAATTCACTTTAAGGCCATCACAGAGGACAAGGGGACACTCTTTACGTCTAGAGAAAAAAAAATTTCATCTCCAAATACGGAAAGGTCTCTTCACAGTAAGAGCTGTGAAAATGTGGAATAGACTTCCTCCAGAGGTGGTTCTGGCCAGCTCAGTAGATTGCTTTAAAAAAAGCCTGGATACTTTCCTAAATGTACATAATATAACTGGGTACTGACATTTATAGGTAAAGTTGATCCAGGGAAAATCCGATTGCCTATCGGGGGATCAGGAAGGAATTCTATCCCCTGCTGTAGCAAATTGGACCATGCTTTGCTGGAGTTTTCCGCCTTCTTCTGGATCAACTGTGGGTGAAGGATTGTGTATATGGGATTGTATTTTTATTTTATTTTTTTGGTTGAAGTAGATGGACTTGTGTCTTTTTTCAACCTAACAATGTAACTATGTAAATGAATGTTAGGATATGTAAAAACAGACATAGTAAAAGGCACACAAAACGTGTAAAAACAAAGCAATGCATTATAAACTGAGCTTAGAAAACATTATAAATACAAATGTGTTTTAAGTGCATAGGTATAAATTGTCCCCTAAAGCTAAATGTAAAAAAGGGAAGGCATTGTTGGACTCTTTTCACTTGATGTTTGCTCTCATGAAAAACATCACAAGGCATATTACACTCCTGTTTTACATTCTCCGACTCCCTTCCCCCAATCCTCCACTTGTCCTTATCCCCTTATACCATGTGCCCAATAGATTGCAACATCCTTATAGCCCTATTCTCCTCGTTTTTTCTCTGAATAATAGATGAGAGGGTGACGTGTGACGTTCTATTAATAGAGACCACTGACGATGGTAGACGTAGGCAGAGTTGTGGGTGACAGAACGCTTTGGTTAGGTCTTGCCTTTGTATTTTGTGATGTTAGTATCTATCCCCATGCAGCACGCTGTAGTTGTGCCTGGTTATGTATGCATACTGATTTTACAATTTGAAAGCCTCAGGGACTGTTCTTGAACAAGTGCACACTGCTCAGTATATTGCCAGCTCTAGTATTGTGATTCATTAGTAAAGGGTTATTAGAGGTGAGATTTGTCAGCATATGATATTGTGTATACTGCATAACTCATAGTCCCGCAGCCGTATGACTATGCACAGGGAAACTGCACATTAAGCCCCGTACACACGATTAGAATATTGTACAAAAAATACCGCTTTCGAAGCGATTGTACGAAAATTTGATCTGTCGTCCAAAATTTTCACACGGGACAAACACAAAAAAATGTTCTCTTACAATGCCAGATTGTACGATTTTCGTTTAACCAGTTCAGTTTTTGTCCGAAAATACAATACAAATACACTACAACACATTACATCACTTCCAAATTTTTATTCTGTCATACGAGAATTTTCGTACTTTAGTAACCTATTCGTTTTCGATATGCAGATTAGCATCTAAAAAAAAAAAACAAAACAATTTTTCCGATAATCTCTTTGTGTGCACTAGGCTTTAGACTAATCTGATTTCTAATTGGTCAGTTAAGCGCTTGCCGACCGACGTACACACATATACGTCGGCAGAATGGCTCGTACAGGCAAATGGGCGTACCTGTGCGCCCCTTTGAATTTGCCACAGGAGCGTGCCCGCGGGTCCCGCGGACTCTATGTTTGCCGGAGGCCTGCCATCGTGAGACAGAGAGGCAGAACGGGGAGATACCTATGTAAACAAGGCTTTTCCCTATTCTGTCTAGTGACATGACAGGGATCTACTGCTCCCTATCATCGGGAGCAGTGATCGCTGTCATGTCAATGGTAGCCCATCCCCTCACAGTTAGAATCACTCCCTAGGACACACTTAACCCCTTGACCACCCCCTAGTGTTTAACGCCTTCCCTGCCAGTGTAATTTATTCAGTAATCAGTGGCTATTTTGCACTGATTGCTGTATAAATGACAATGGTCCCCAAACAGTGTCAAAAGTGTCTGATGTGTCCGCCATAATGTCGCAGTCCTGATAAAATCGCAGATCATCGCCATTACTAGTAAAAAAAAATAATAATAATAAAAATGCCATAAATCTATCCCCTATTTTGTTGACGTTATAACTTTTGCGCAAACCAATCAATATACGCTTATTCCGATTTTTTTTTTTTACCAAAAATATGTAGAATACGTATCGGCCTAAACTGAGGAAGATATGTGTTTTTGTATATATTTTTGGGGGGATATTTATTATAGCAAAAAGTAGAAAATATTGATTTTTTTTCAAAATTCAAAATTTTGTTTATAGAGCAAAAAATAAAAACTGCAGAGGTGATCAAATACCACCAAAAGAAATCTCTATTTGTGGGGGGAAAAAAAGGACGTCAATTTTGTTTGGGTACAACGTCGCACGACTGCGAAATTGTCAGCTAAAGCGACGCAGTGCCGAATTCGCAAAAAATGCTCTGGTCAGGAAGGGGGTAAATCCTTGCGGGGCTGAAGTGGTTAAAGATACTCTAATAATTAGTTTTATGAAGCTGGATGTATATAAAGAATTCTGCCAATTGTGGTATAAAGCTAAAAGATTGCAGCGATCTTATAATTAAGATGAAATGATATTGATTGG
This sequence comes from Lithobates clamitans, assembly GCA_037952925.1. NCBI lineage: Eukaryota > Metazoa > Chordata > Amphibia > Anura > Ranidae > Lithobates > Lithobates clamitans. The sequence goes on along the minus strand of JBBGZY010000853.1, from coordinate 907,700 downwards.
TTTCCTAATATGACAGCCGCAGTCAATATTACCCCTGAAGCATCATTCCTATTACCTGTGTACTATTCAAGGTTTTTTCTCATTGTTTGCACACTGCTTGTATTATCTGTATACCTAATCATTGCACTACACATTTCATGAATATTAATGTGCTGCAGTTGTGTGTTCTGAACACATTGCTTTTTATTTTGTAAAGCATATGAGCTATTTTAAGTCACGATCATGCACGCATTCACAGTCATAGCACAGTGCATATTGTCATTGCTCTCTGCAACTTTTTGCAGTTTTGAGTTGCAGAAAATGATCTGGTGCATATTGCTCACATTCTAACTGTAATAATCGCAAATGATGGTAAACAGGCATATTAAATGAATGATCACGCAGTCAAAAGTCAAAAGTTAATGCACATTGCATGATCTTCTTGGGCCTGATAACATTATAATTGACCTAATTACTTACAAGAGACTTTCAGCCATCACCCTATCCAGGTATAATATACTTTATTGATAGATATAGCCAGACCAAAGGTTGACAAAATGCAATGTCAAGCAAGTCTTGAATACAACCCCTTAATACTAGGGGCAAAGTCACCGGCTGTAAATGCTGAGTGAGGCGAATCCTTTCCATGGAACACTTCTGGTACTATAAGTGTGGGTACTAGTCCCAATACTTCTGAGAATGCTGCTATGCTAGCATTGTAAGGATTACCTATTTTATTGCAGATCAGTGTATTTTATTAAACTGTTATCAGATGTGATAATCTTTTAGCTGTTATTGCATTTCATCAGTAATAAAAAAAAAACATTCCCTGGGAGGAATGTAATAGCACAATGTACCTTAAGTCCCTTGCAATAAGAAATGCCCCTGTTCACTTCATGCTACAGGAAAAAAAAAACACACCCTACAAGAAAAAAGCAGCTTGTTCTAAAGTTCTTTCTCCAAAACTTAAATATTAACATAGTGACTGGTGATGGCGCCCTGAATATTAATGAAAAAGCTGTGTGCGTCCTTTAAAAGGCAATGGAATAATTTCTAAATTGAAAACAATAGGTAAAGGTGTTGACGCTCACAATGTGAGATAATGATCAGACACGTGTATCTGATGTATGAATATTTTACACATAGTGTGTGAAGAAAATGAGGATATTAATATTAATAAAAATGCAAAAACTTAAAGTTCAGTGTGACAATACCCAACACTAAAAATATATAAAAGTGCTTCTAGATAGATGTGTCTTCAAGTGGCTTCACCCCGAGTGCTCATGAGGTAGATGGCAACTCACCAGAGGTGTTTGACCTCTGGTGAGTTGCCATCCAAAATGCACGCTTGGAAAACCAGATTGGTTCCTGGGCTTGCACCCCTCCACTCTAATGATCCCTCAGGATAAGGCTGGAGATATATAAACTCCACCAGAGACACAAAGAAGGACTTAATAGTGTAGTAGGTTTTTATTTAAGGTTTAAAAGTAGGTAGATAAAAATTGCACTCATGTGTATTAGTACCTAACCTGAAACTAGGTGTCTACAGCATGTGCGGATAGAGCCTGTTAAACTGGCGCTGGAGTACGATACACGCCTCGCTCTCAATGATGGGCCTGGGAGGGTAGTCACATCGGGGACCCGGAAATGACGAATCACCGCTCCAACGTACGTTTCACCATGCTTGGCATCTTCAGGAAGGAGGGATCATTAGAGTGGAAGGGTGCAAGCCCTGATTTTTTGACACACGATATGTAAAATATTCATCACTTGCTTATTATTTGCATTTTTGCATAAGAGATACGGATGTATTTTTTGACACACCATGTGTAAAATACTTTTCACTTGTTTACTATTTGCGTAATCGCACAAGAGATACGCATGTCTGATCATTATCCCACATTCTGAGCGCCGAAACCTTTACCTATTGATGTTTTCAAAACTCAAATATGCATACATGTATGCATAGTGCATGCTATAATACATGCTTGGGGTGATCTATTAGGCATTAAGCCAGACTAGCACATTTATACATTTTAATCTATTCATAGTAAGAATGTTTGGACATCTAACTCCAGCCAAAAATGTTTTTTTTCAGTTTAAATGGGGTTATTATGGGGTATTTATGTCAGGTTTGTATTGCTGTATGCAACGTCAAACTTTTTTTTTTATATCTTGCGCTACTGAGCTCTGTCGACAGGACAAGAAATGAGGGAAAATCTGAACCTATATCTAAAATGATAAAATCTGGTTTTAGTAAGTCATCCGCATCTAAGCATAGCACCCATGAAATGTGGTGACCAGGCCAATTTTTGTTATTTTTGATGTGTGCTCATACACCAGCTGACTGATTGCACTAGAGGTATCTACTAGACAGGCAGCTTTAGGGCTTGTGTCGATAGCACCAGTTTGAGATGGTTGTGAGATTGTTTAAAATTAATTGACAGGTGCAGTTGACCTCCACGTTAACTGCATTTGACCTGCTTTAAGTAAGTTTTTTTTAAATGGACTTGCATGGAAATCCAAAACCCACTAGAAAGGAACAAAAGCCCATCAACACGAGCCCCTAGTGTGTAGCTTTCCGATCTGCAAGGTTTTTTGATACAAGGTCCGTCAGTGGTGGCCAGTGGCAGATCATGAGACTTGCCTTGCCCAAAAAGTTTTAAAATATCTGTACCACAGTGGTAACATAGCCTGGGAAATCTTAATTCTAAGTGTAAATTAAGACTACAGTATATCAGTCTGTTCAGCTATCCATCCTTTTGTCTTTCTGATTGGATGTCAGTCTGTATGTCTCGTTGGACTTTATGTGGCATGGAATTTTATAGGAAATGTGTTGCACTTACCTAAAATTTATGGCACGCTTTTTGGTTCACAGATGTTGACTGCCTACTTATCAGCTGAAAAAAAATAAGGGATAATTCCATCTTTTTTGCCTATTTTACCATTTAATCTTTAGCTTTATGAATGCATAAAGTGCATTTTGAAATGAGGGTGAGGGCATTTCAATGGCTTGCTTTGCTTGGCATGTGCTTAAAGCTTAATCCTGTCCTCAGGTGGAAAGGTTCAGTCTCATGATATCCAGAGCCGTGAGGCAGTTAATTCTGATCACAAGACTGTCTGGGTTTAGATCCTATAACACGCTGAACCTGTAATAGGATTCAGTACTCTCTCCCAGCCCCAAGAAATCCTTTTCATTATTCTTGAACTTTTTCCTGTCAGGTTGTTTCAGTGCCAAGATAACTTCGGTATAGCATTTGGAAAATCTTGTCTAGCAATTCACAAATTATATTTGTAGAGTCATGACATTCAGTGACTTTTGATGGTCATGCTAAGCAGCGGTCAGACAAAGGGTATTTTATTTGTCCAGTTGTTCATTGCAAACAGACAGCTAAGAAAAAGGTACATTTTTCTTTTGCCCTGTCATAGATTTCCATAGGCAAGGAATCACAAAGACAATTCATAAACAGGAACAACACTAGATGGTCCAAACAGATCCAGCCCAGCTCACCGGTGGGCTGCCATGGTTGACTACCTTTGAAAATGCTAGTTGAATGGCTCTTATGCTGACTCTCTGGCTTCAATACTTTCTGAGTCACTGAACTGAGACAATTATTCAGATCAGGAAAATCACAGTAAAGCCAAAAGACCTTCTGCGCATACTATTTCTAGGTCAGTGATCCAAGTAAGTGGGTTAGGATACCAGTTAGAAAACTAGCATTTGCCGATTTACATATCAGCAAGAGTATCTTCCTTGTTTCACTCATGAAGGTTGTTTTAAAGCAAGTTAGCTACATATGAAGCAATCAGTGTTGAATGAATCAGTGTAGCAATCTGCTATTCGGTAAAGCTACTGTTGCCAAATCAGCTCTTTTGCCACCTTTCATTATAGTGAATTAAATCTTTGTCAGCAGTAATTGGCACAGAGTTGAGAGAGCTTGATGCTGTTCTGTGCCTGGACACTGCGGATCTTTAATTTATCTGGATAGTGATAGCCTTGGCAGGGACTTTTTGTTATCTTATTAGTGAACTGCTGTATCTTCATTTCTAGATGACAGATTCCTTTTAGGTGACACGGTCATGGGCTCTGGATGCAGAAAATTATTTAGCCCCAATATTGTTGGGGCAACATTCAGTCTGCTTTCAAACTTCTTTCCTGGTGGGCCCACACAATGAATAGGAACATTCCGCCATGACACACCACCGTAGACCACACACGTGTGCATTGGAGCCATTCAAGTCCTTAACCTACATGAGCCACATTGAACTAGGAGGTAGTTGGCAGAGGATAAACACTTCTGCAGTCACCAATGGGAATGGAGCTTTGAGACAGCAAGACTTGTTGTTCAACACAACCGACTATGCAGAAATCACACTGTCCTTGGTGCGTGAATGATCAAACTGTGGGACTGGTTTTGAAAGTAAATTTGTCATTTTTTTCGGTCAGTTTTTCTATCATGAATAGCCTGGAACTTCTAAATTATGAAAGCTTTTGATAAACTAGAGTAAAAATTGTTTTGTACAGTATTATTATTGACAATACCTGTAATTGCATTTAATTGACAACATTCACAAAATATTTAGTGGAGGATGCAACGAGACAATGTATTAAATCTCCCTTCTGTTTCTTGGCCTGCAAAGCACATTTTTAAATTGAGGACCATACTATTCTCCAAGCACAACACTGCTTGTGTTCTGGCATGTATAGCAAGACCCTAAAACCTTAGTCAACTAGAAATGGGATTGTGTTGAAGGATCGTCAACTTCAAGCTTTGAAAAAGATTTACACCTTTGACTCCTCACTCCATGCATGGAATGCATTTAACTGGAATTCTCAGTTTATATTTATGGGCTTAGTCAATAAAACAGAACAAGGAGCATGGAGCAAAAGGCAGTGCCCAGAGCAACTGACCAGAATCTATCTTGTAAAAGTATTGTTTCAGTAAAGATGTGGATTTTTGATTTTTACAGTTTGTCCTTCATTTATTATTTAATCAGTAGATGAAGCAGTTCTTCAGTCTTAACAAAAAAATAAATAAATAAAAGTTAGCAGCTACAAAAATGAAAGTCAGCAGTGTCGCCCTCACCCGGGCCGTTTCTTTGCCAGTGTTTTGGGGTTCTTGGCACCAGCATTTTAATATAAGAAGCCAGCTTTGGCTCCTTGTGGCTTCACAGCCACCTTTCCACTGCACATGTGCGAGTTGCTCTGCACTTTGGAAATTGACCCACAGCTTTATTGGATCTGTGACGTGTCCCAGAAGGTTCTGGGACACGTCACAGGTCCACTAGGAATGGAAGTGGGAGCGGGTACCTGCTAAACTTAAGTACCAATTCCCCCCCCAAAAAAATCCTCCAGAAGTGGGAGAGGAGGGGGAAGGAGGTAATAAAGCAGAACTCCCTTTTAGGGTGAAGTTTTGCTTTAAGTTGAACAGCTGCTCCAATTTAATTACTGAGCAATACATTTTAGACAAAGATTAGCATGACAAATAGAAATGGTAAGGCATTGAACAAGTTATGGTTGTATGCAGTCTGCTCTCCTGCTACTGTTTACTGCATTATTTAGTTCAACTTTTGAAATAAAAAACATTCTGGCATAAATATAGTGATTAGCTTGTGTACAGCCAACGTCTTCACTTATGCTTTCCTATTATAGTCCTGCTTTGCTTAATTGTAAATCAAGTCTGGTCAACAGAGGCCTCCTGGCTTTAAAGTACAATTAAGGGCACAACTTTTTTTTTGTTTTGAATAGAGTGGAGAGGGATTACAACACCTATTTGGTTTTGATTGGTGTCTGTGTCCCCATTACGGAAATTCTCTCTATTTGTTCTGTGTACCATTATCATTCAAAAGTGAATGTGAAAGAAGATCTTCCTGGGGAACGCTAGTGGTGACCTGGGGGGGGGGGGGGGTGGTCGGGTATTCACTTCAATTTGCAGGGATTTCCTCTCACTTACTGTTTTGGCTATGGGACAGGTGGTGAAAGTAAATCTCCCCAGTGGGACATAGATGGCCTTTTTGCCTATAGTTCTATAGTTCTGCTTTTAATCAAGTATAGTCAACACAGGCCTATTGGCCCTTACAATATATCAAGTTTAGTTTAGTTAACACAGGTCTACTGGCCTTATTCAAAGATTGAGCCTAGTCAACACAGAGATACTGCACCTACTCCACACTAAAGCCAGCCATAGATGGTTTGAATCTTGGTTGGTTCAGCAGGGACCGGCCAAGATTTGAACCATGTATGGGCATCCATGGGAGGGATTCCCCCATCAACACTGACTGTGTTGACAGGGGAATCAAGCGATTTTCTTTCCTTCCACCCATGGTGGAAGGATAGAAAATATATGGCCAGCTTAAGACTGGCAGTCCAAGTGGCATTCTGCCATTGAACACCAGTGAAAGGAGGACACTCTTCCTGCTGACCATCAATGTAAGGGGGCACTCTTCTCACTGACCACCAATGTAAGGGGCATTTGTCCCACTGATTAACTAGTTTTAGCACGAGTTTCAGGAAAGAAAAACGCAACCACACATTATGTCTTAAACTGCTTTCTGAAATATAACCACGTGTTACTCATTTATTTGTATCTGAGCTGTACTTGTTACAACAATCAACAAATTAATTGTTTCTTCTTTTGCAGGTAATATCATTGGCTCTGGTATATTTGTTTCGCCTAAAGGAGTACTGGAAAATGCTGGTTCAGTGGGAATGGCCCTTATTGTCTGGATTGTTACAGGCATTATCACGGCAGTAGGAGCTCTGTGTTATGCAGAGCTTGGAGTCACCATTCCAAAGTCTGGAGGAGACTATTCTTATGTTAAAGATATATTTGGAGGACTTGCAGGGTAGGTGTTGAATCTGATAACAAGGGGGAACCTAAACATTACATTGTACTGAGATGGTGCTGGTGGATATATCACAGTTTGTCTATTTCATTTCAGGTTCCTCCGGCTTTGGATTGCTGTGTTAGTGATTTATCCCACAAATCAAGCAGTCATTGCACTGACATTTTCCAACTATGTACTACAACCTCTTTTCCCAACATGTTTTGCCCCTGAGTCTGGACTTCGCCTCCTAGCAGCTGTCTGTTTGTGTGAGTAACATATATTGTATTACCAATTTTAAGTGGTATGTCATTCAAAGATATTTTATCCTTGTGTGATATTTACTGAACCTTATCTGTAATTCTGGAGAATATACAGTATATACTGCATTGCATACATTACTTAATGTAAAACACAGTCATGTGAATCAGCCCTTTATCGCTAAAGCATCACAGTAGTCTTTATTTATTTTTTCATTCATCTGAAGGAGGGGTGGAGGGGCTTTCTCAGCTAAAGCCAGCCATAGAGGGAGCAAATTAAATTTCCTGCAGCTATGAGTTGCAGGAAAGAAATTTGCTTGATTCTGCCATCAACACAGACGGTGTTGACAGGGGAATACCCCTCATGGAGCTATTGTGTTCTCACACAGTGATTATTGCTAGTGGCTATAACAGCCGCTAGCAATAATCGCATGTGAAATCCGGCAGGCTGGTTGTACCTAAGTTGATCGATCAATCAACTTGGGTACATTCAGCCTGCCCATACATGGTTCTCGGCCAGTTGCATGGGCGGGTTAAGCATGCTTGAGCTAAGGGCAAAGGGATTCCAGGAAGTAAATACTACATGAATCATCTGCCCTTACTCAAGATGGCCACAGCTAGAAATGCTAGGGAGGTGTTTTTCAAAATGATTTCTAAACAAAATAAAGCATGGATGGGTGAGTTTGCTTTGAATATTAAAAATGAATTAAATTGTATTTTCAGTTTGTGGTGCTCAGATACAGTTTAGGTCTGCTTTAACCACTGAGCTATACAGTATATAGTAGTAGGAAAGCTTTTTATAAAAATTTGGAGACTGCATAACTATCTCTTGCTTCATACCATAATGATGTTGCCATTACTTTAAATACTAATAAATATGCTCCAACATATGCAAATCAATATTGTAAATACAGTCCAACTTAAATTGATGAAAAGATAGTGAAACCAAATCTCGTTGATCCACCAAAATCTTTGACCAAACTGTTGTGTGCCAATTCCACGCCCTTAAGAATAAAGCTCACCAGATGCTGTTGCCATTCACTCTCGTGTCTGGCAAATATCGCCTTATTATTGAAGAGCCGCTTATACATGCCAATCTTCATTCAGATCAATAAGGACACTCTCCACATGTGGGGATAGAAATTGAGACAGAGTCTCCAATAGTGTAAAAACACCTTAAGCTAATCGGTTTATTAAAATTAATGCACTTATATCATAAAAGATTCAAACTCACCTTGTTAACCATGCCAGGTGACCCAGTGTTGCAATCTCCTCATAGCTTCCTTCGTACACATGGAGTCACCGCCTCAGTGTTGCCGTGTAGCCACGCCCTGATGTGTTTCGTCAGAGGAAGTGGAGAGTCATCAGTGCCCTAATTACAATTAAGTGCCCACCAGTGCCAGAAATGATTTCCCACTACTTCCAGCGATCAGTGCCCACAATTGCCACCAATCTGTGCCCACAAGTGCCAGCAATCAGTGCCCACAAGTGCCAGCAATCAGTGGCCATTAGTGATGCCAGTCAGTGCTGGCTATCAGTGCTGCCCATCAATGTCCATCACTGCTGTCCATCAATGCTCATCTCTGCTGCCTATCAATGCCACCCACCAGTTCCGCCTATCTGTGCCCACCAGTGCCGCCCATCTGTACCCAGTGCCACCCATCAGTGCTGCCTATCAGTGCCACATATCCGTGCCACCTATTAGTGCCCATAAGTGTGGCATATTTGTGCCTCCTCATCAGTGCCACCTAATCAGTGCCCATAAGTTCCGCCTCATCAGTGCCCATAAGTGCCACCTCATCAGCACCCATCAGTGCCGCCTCATCAGCGCCCATCAGTGAAGGAGAAAAATTACTTATTTACAAAATTTACTGACAGAAACTAAGAAAAATCCTTTTTTTTTCAAAATTTTTTTTTTAGGAAAAAATAAAAAACCCAGTGAGTGATTAAATACCACCAAAAGAAAGCTTTATTTTTGTGAATAAAATTATAACAATTTCACATGGTTACAGTGTAGCATGACCGCGCAATTGTCATTCAAAGTGTGACAGTGCTGAAAGCTGAAAAATGGCCTGGGCAGGAAGGGGGTGTAAGTGACCTGTATTGAGGTAGTTAAACAGAGGCCAAGATGGCAGCTTCCTTGGCTGAAAACGATAGGAGGGTTTATTTCCACTTTAAGTTGGAGTTGGAGTTTAAGTTGTATTACCATATTGGTTTGCATATGTTGGAGCATATATTTTTTGGATATGCTATATGGACAATTTTTATTATGTATGGGTGTTTTATGTTCAGCTCTGTGTATACAAAGGAGCATGGGGGAGCTCATGTCTATAATAGGGATGGTATTGACACAGCCCCAAATGATCCACAATGGCTCAAAAGTGATATGGTCCAGAAATATTTAGACAGAATAAAGGTGGATAAAGCACCTGGATCAGATAGCATTTACCCAAGGATCCTAAAAGTATTGAGCTCTGTCATTTCAAAGACATTGTTTCTAATTTTTCGGGAATCGTTAATGACTGAAATGGTACCATTGGATTGGCGTAGAGCCAATGTGGTGCCCATATTTAAAAAAGGGATCAAAGTCTTTACCAAGTAACTATAGACCTGTTAGTTTAACTTCTATAGTTGGGAAGATATTGGAGAGTTTAATAAAAGACCACATAGATGAGTTCTTGCTGGAAAAAAATATTTTACGCAACAGACAGCATGGATTCATGAAATACAGAAGTTGTCAAACAAACCTGATTTCTTTTTATGAGGAGGTAAGTAAAACCTTGGAGAAAGGGGTGGCTGTGGACGTGGTATACTTGTATTTTGCAAAAGCGTTTGACATAGTTCCCCACTTACGGCTAATGTGTAAGGTAAAGTCTACCTTACACATTAAAGCTTGGAAAGATCAGTTGGTAAATGGATAGAAAACTGACTAAAAGACAGAATTCAGAGAGTAGCGATTAATGATTCTTACTCTAAATGGTCTAAGGTTATCAGTGGTGTATCCCAAGGTTCAGTGTTGGAACCCCTACTTTTTAAAAACTTTATAAATGATATAGGGTCTGGGATTAAAAGTACCATTTCAGTGTTTGCAGATGACACCAAGCTATGCAGTGAAATAACGTCCGTACAGGATGTCTCCAGCTTACAAGCCGACCTCAATGCACTGTTTAATTGGGCAACTATGTGGCAAATGAGGTTTAATGTTAATAAATATAAAGTTATGTAAAGTTATGCACTTGGGGGCTAAGAATATGCATGCATCATACATACTAGGGGGAGTACAGATGGGAGAATCCATAGTGGAGAAGGATCTGGGGGTTTTGGTAGATCATAAGCTTAAAAATAGCATGCAATGCCAAGCTGCAGTTTCCAAAGCGAGCAAAGTCCTTTCTTGTATTAAGAGAGGTATGGACTCCAGAGAGAGAGATATAATTTTGCCCCTGTACAAATCATTAGTTAGACCTCATCTGGAATATGCAGTTCAGTTTTGGGCACCAGTTCTCAAAAAGGATATCGGGGAACAGGAGAAAGTGCAGAGAAGGACAACCAAACTGATAAGAGGTATGGGGGAACTTCATTATGAGCAAAGATTAGAGGAACTGAATGTATTCTCTCTTGAGAAGAGGATATTAAGGGGGTATATGATCAACATGTATAAATACATAAGGGGTCCATATAGTGAACTTGGTGTTGAGTTATTTACTTTAAGGTCCTCACAGAGGACAAAGGGGCACTCTTTACAGCTAGAGGAAAAAAGATTTCATCTCCAAATACGGAAAGGTTTCTTCACAATAAGAACTGTGAAAATGTGGAGTAGACTCCCTCCAGAGGTGCTTCTGGCCAGCCCAGTAGATTGCTTTAAAAGAGGCCTGGATTCTTTCCTTAATGTACATAATATAACTGGGTACTAAGATTTATAGGTAAAGTTGATCTAGGGAAAATCCGATTGCCTCTCGGGTGATCAGGAAGGAATTTTTTTCCCTTGCTGTACCAAATTGGATCATGCTTTGCTGGGGGTTTTTTTTTGCCTTCCTCTGGATCAACTGTTCAACTGTGGGTGAAGGATTGTGTAAATGGGATTGTATGTTTTTTTTTTTGGTTGAACTGGGTGGACTATTTAACTGTAAATGTAACTATGTTGATCATTTCACAATGCTAATGTTTAGGAGATTTCTAGATTAATTAGTGCACTACTGTGGAATTTGTCTCTTTTTTTACATCAACATTTGTTTCACCACATTTGCAGATAGAGTATATTTCTTTTATCTAAGCTGCTCCACCTTGCTTTTCTCAGTATAGCTGCCTACAGAGATTAGACAGCCATGAATGTTGAACTCTGATGTTGAACTTTTTTTTTTTTTAACAAAAACTCTTTCTACAAAGTTGATGTAAGTTCCCATTAGGTGAAGGGATGGATTTCATACAAAGTTTGGTGCCAAAACCAGCATCACCCTGCTGTGACCACCTCTTTTACAAAGAATAGGTTCTAACTGGTTTTCAACATCGTGGCAATGTGTAAATATTTTCATATGGGTTGTGTCTCTAATGATTGTAAAAAAGTATGGCCAAAAACTGTAAAAGGCTCTTTGCCTCTTCTGTCTATAGGCACAGGTCTATGGTACTCAATTGTACATCTATTCTCGTTTATACCCATAGAGGAGGGAGGAGGTGGCTCGTTGTGCGAATCAGCTGTCCCTGGAGAAACAATTTTGATTGGTCAGAAAAATTAGATGGTAGACAGCCATGAATGTTGAACCCTGACGTTGAACATTTTTTAAAACAAAAGATGTTTGTACAAAGTTGATGTAAGCTCCCTTCAAGCGAAGGGATGAATTTCCATCACACAAACTTTGGTGCCAAAATCAACATTACCCTGCTTTGTTCACCTCTTTTAATTAAAAAGAATAGTTTCTAGGACTAGGTTCACACTTGTTTGAGTGGTTGCGGCTAAAGGACAGTGGGTAAATTGCACCTGTTCCTGCGCCCACAACTAAACTGCGCTGCTCCTTTGCAGATGCATTGGGGCTTCCATTCATTCTTAATGGCACTTCCATGCATCTGAAACCCCAGCGGGTTTTCAGTTACGGAAATCGCATGGTGCAAAAGTGGTGATTTCCCTCTGGCTGCGTTTTAAAAATGGTGCAGGAACCTTTTTCCTGCATGAAAAGCAGGCACAGGAGCCCATTCAAATGAAAAGTGCAACATGGCTCATAGAGCTGCATTGATGTGAACAGGGCCTAACCTGGTTTTCAACATTGTGACAGTGTGCTAATACATTGATATGGGTTGTAGTTCTAGTGATGATTGTAAAAAAAAAGGTGTGGCCGATAACTGTTCAGGGAAAACACCCTTTGCCTCTTCTGTCTATAGGCACAGGCCTATGATACCCAAAGGAACATCCATACTGGTTTATACCTATGGAGGAGAGATGAGGTTCGCGCATTGTGGGCATCTGCTTACTTTGGAGAAACAATTGTGATTGTTCAGAAAAATCCATCCCAGGTCATCAACATTACCTGAAGCAGGTTTGGCCATTTTTTTAAAGCCCAACTCCAGCTAAAACATATGTTTGAGTGTAAAAGGCTAAAACCTCTGTCAAGTTTTCATTGCTGTCTGGAACTCTCTTGGGGTGATTTTTTGCCTGTCTTGATAACTACAAAAATAATAAAAAGATTTCACCAACAGGTACAGAGATGGCAATAAATATATGACAGAGGTCCTTACCTTTCCTGATTCTAAAGCCATCCATAGATGGAGCCATTCGCGTTGATGGGAAAATCCCTCCTGTGTAGCTATCGTGTTCTCCCAGTGGGGGGAGCTGTCCTGGCCAGGAGAACACACAGTGATTATTGCTAGGTGCTATAGCCACTGGCAATAATCACATGAAAAAATCGCACAGGCTGGTTGTACCCAAGTTGATTGATCAAGCAGCCTACCCATGCATGGTTCGCATCTCCACCAGTCCCTGCTTAACTGGCTGAGATTGAGGCCAGCTTAAGAAGATATTTTTTTACTGTCTGTGCCTGTGTTGGAAAGATTTTACTCGCTTCTTTCCCTAGTTACCTTACAGAAAGTATAGCTACAGTAACAGCAGTAAAAACCTGACCGAGATTATTACCCATCCTCATGCTATCTAAACGAAATGGTTTTGGCTGGAGTTGGACTTTAATGTCCATAGGCCCATTTAGGGCTTGTTTACACTAGCAGTTTTGGGCTATGTTAGACTGGCCAATGCAGTCCAAATGCAAGAACAGGGCAATTTTCCTCATGTCTTTTGGCTTTAGTTTACACCAAAACATTGTAATGATATGTGCTAAAAAAAAGTAGGCGATGTTACACTCTTGTGCAATGCACTACTGCCCATAAAAAATGACTTATATATACTTTGGTGTGCACAGCCTATTGCATTAGCGTGTGCACCCCAGAGCACAAACACACATGCGTGTATAGCAGCAGAACAGTGGATGGTGTCAGTAGAGCAGAGATGGGTGTCAGTAGTTTTTATTTTTATTATTTTTTGCATTATTTTTTACAATATATATATTTTTTTTTTTACAAGATTATTTTTATTCTTTATTATTCTTTTACAATTTTTTAGGAGCCCTGTTCAGGGGCTTTGGTGAAATATCAAGGGTCATAGTTTATTATGCTTCAGTTAAGAATGAACCCAGGAGTGATCGGTACAGATCACTCACTGTGTTCATTAAGAACAGAAAAGGAAGGGGCCGGTAAGTGAAATATTTACCGGCCCCTTTCCCCGCTTTCCATCCTAAAACAACTCCTGCAGCAGCCAGTGGGAGAGCAGAGGAGGGAAGCTGGCAGCACTGCAAGGGGGAGACAGGGGGTGCGAGGAAGCAGGGGGAAACGGCAACGCACAAGGTGATTAGGGTGTGCCCAGGCACACCCAGCACACCCTGTGCACACACCTATGCTTATGTATTGAAAAAAAAAAAAAAAGTAAGCACTGCAATGCATTTTAACACGTTACAGCGAACAGCAGCTCTTGTTTGCAATGCACACCAGCACATTATGCAATTACACAGATTAAAATAAAAGTTATCTAATGCTAGATAACCAGGCAGACTGTAGAATAAAGGGCACTGCTGTTGTTATGCAGGAGGAATGTGATATAGTGCTACCTTTTTCTATGCAAGGTAGAATAAATGAGAATAGTGTCTCCCTCTGACAGAGTTAAATGGTGTACACAATGCCCTTCATCCACTACAAAGGATTGATGACTAGCAAATGAATCGGTCATTGTAGGTCACCATCAAAAAAAACAAAAAACACAAAACTGTGGAAGTGAAACTGTCACTAAGCAGTTAATAAGTGATGATGATTGGATCTCGGTTCTGGCCCTGACTCTCATCTCTGCGGATATGGGGGATGGGTTGTTTTGGACAGTGCTCTTGGGACACCGGTGCCTGGTTGACGGGAGGAGAGGATCCTGCTCAAACTGGTTCCCTGAAAGCTCAAAACATAGAGGAAGGGGGGGGTGTCTGGATTATGCAAGCACAGCTGGGCCTCAAATGTCATTATTCAGACAGGCTGATTACTCAGAGCTGAGTCAGCAAGAAGATATAGTGTAGGGAAGTGATAGGATAAATCCTCTGTTTGCATGGGTGAGATTAATGCAAGATTGAATCTAGAAAAAATACAAGCCTGGCTGTGTATATAAGTGTGTCAACAGAAGTCATGTGTGTTTGTGTGAGAAATGCGAGATGGCAGAATTAAACGCAGAACTATTATGCGCAGCAGATTATATATTTGCTTATTTGTTGGCTTTTTGTGCAGCAGCTAAAATCACAAGGGCTTTTGGTTTGCCTTTGTTCTTTACACAAATAGGTTTAGCGGTCTGTCTGTGCACCTTGTCCTGGAGGATGTGGTTTCCCGCTGTCCTCCAGCTCTCCTTGAACCGCGGGGTCACTGATAATAAGAGTGACGTCAAGCATAAAACACATGAGGGTACTATCGGGCATTCATCTAAAGTCTGGGCCTTGAAACTCACTATTACACTGGCAGATGGGATACTAGGTCATACACACTTCAGATTGGCACTTAGGCTGGATTCACACCTAGGCATTTTTAGTGCTTTTTGCATTTTGCAGATTTGCACTACAGTCCATTTAACATGGTTTCCTATGGAACACTTTCTGTAGAGCAAATCTGCAAAATGCACTAAAAATGCCTAGGTGTGAATCCAGCCTAAGGCTCGATTCACATCTATGCATGTTGCTTTTGAGTGTTTCTGCAGTGCTTTTTGCGGTGCTTGCCGTGTTTTTAAACATGCGTTTTTGCCACGTTTTGCATATTTTATTTTTTTTACTTTTTTTTTTTATACTGTATACAGTGTAAAAAAAAAAGACAGTAGAGGCAGTTTTAGGTCGGTTTGCAGGCGCTATTTTTAGCGCAATAACACCTGCAAACCGCCACAGTGTGAAAGGGCTCTTAGGCTGGATTCACATCTATGCATGTTGCTTTTGAGCGTTTCTGCAGTGTTTTTTGTGGTGCTTGCTGCGTTTTTGAGCAGCGTTTTTGTGGGGTTTTTGCCGCGTTTTGCATTTTTTTTGTCCTGCCAGCGCACCGCTTCAGAAAAAAAACAAAAAAGAAAAAAAAAAACTCCAAAAGTTTTTGATGCTGGTCCATTGAATTCTATTACATGCAAAACGCTGCATTTTGCATGAAAAAAAAGTCCCTGACCCTTTCCAAAAACACAGAGGTACAAAACTGCATTGATGTGAACATGTTCCATGGGAACCCATGTTAAAAAATTCCCATGCATTTCTGCAAAATGCAAAATGCATCAAAAAACGCGTTAGTGTGAATGGAGCCTTAGGCTCGATTCACACCTATGCATGTTGCTTTTGAGCGTTTTTGGCGTTTTTTCTTTCATGCTTGCTACGTTTTTGAGCAGCATTTTTGTAGCGTTTTTACAGCGTTTTTGCGACGTTTTTGCTGCGTTTTGCGTCTTTTTGTTTTTTTTTACAGGTTTCTTTTGACTGTATACAGTCAAAAAAAAAAAAAAAACGCAAAAACGCTGTAAAAACGCTGCACTTGCGTTTTTGATGCTTGTCCATTGAATTCTATTACATGCAAAACGCTGCATTTTGCATGAAAAAAAGTCCCTGACCCTTTCCAAAAATGCAGAGATACAAAAAGGCATTGATGTGAACATGTTCCATAGGAACCCATGTTAAAAAATTCCCATGCATTTCTGCAAAATGCAAAATGCATCAAAAAACGCGCTAGTGTGAATGGAGCCTAAGATCCCGAGCCCCGGGGGGTATGTGTATAAAGAGGCAAGTTCAAAATTTCACTTTTTTTATTTTATTCCTTGTACTCTATGTATGGAAAAAAAATGCATTTCAACATTTTTCATTTTCCAAATTATAAAAAAGTGAAAAGAAACTTTACGTCGTTTGCATCTCCAAAGGTTACAACACAATATAAAATAATTTGGCTTACTGTTAAAGCTGAAGTTCAGTCACAAAAAATACCTTCTATATAGCTTTAGCCCAGGTTCACATTGTAGCGATCTCAGACATCGCACGTGATTCGCACCCGCACCGCAGGTAGCGATCACATGCAATGTCTATGCGATGAGCGTTCAACCATAGAGTTGTATGGCTGAACTCATATTGGATTTGTAGAAAAAAAGGTGCAGGGACTTTTTTATCCCCCACACTGGAATTGGATCGCATGGGTGTTCTCACCCATGCAATCCGATTCCTCTCTGAATTCACAGTTCACACTGTGACATGTGAACCGATCTGGGGCTGTCATTAACATTGTATTGACACCTGCAGCGGTTCGCAGAGGGCAGTGTGAACTGACCGTGGGAGAGATGCGATGTGGGAACCAGCGCTGGAATCGCGCTGGTTCACGCATCGCTACAGTGTGAACCCAGGCTTAGAGAGGTAAAGTTATTTGTAACAAAGTATGTCCCATTTTGTGCAAGCAGATGAATCCTGTAGAAACCTGCTGTGCAAGGGATGTCCTGTCCTCTTCCTGTATCTGAGCTTCCAACACTGCAATTGTTAATAACTTCAGGTCTTCTATGAAGCTGCTGTGAAAAAGTTGCCAAGAACCTGTCCCTTCCTCCCTCCTGGTCATCAAGAAACATTCTTTCATTGCTTTTACTGTCTATAACATAATCTCTGCACGGAGGAGAAAATTATGGATCACAGGATTCTCTCCTCCATTCACAGGTCGTATTACATGCAGTCTAAGCAACAAAGGAATTTTTGTAATGTAGGGTGAGGAAGGAGGGGGCTGGTTCTCATTGGGAACTTTTTCACATTAGCTTTACTAAAGCTAGTAACTCCCACCCTGGAAGTTCAGCAGGAGGAAGAGGACGGGCATCCCTGCTCAGAACATTTGTACAGGATCCCATCTGCCTGTACACCTTGGAATATGGGCATCCGCAGAACTTTTTTCAGGAGGGGGGGAATCATTTTAAGGTCATCCATGCCCCACCCCTTTTTGACAATGTCATTATCACATTATCACGGTCAGAGACTGCAGACGTAGTACAGGAGGTGGTCAGAGACTGTGGACATGGTACAGGAGATGGTCAGAGATTGCAGACATGATACAGGAGATGGTCAGAGACTGCAGACATAGTACAGGAGATGGTCAGAGACTGCGGACATAGTACAGGAGATGGTCAGAGACTGCAGACATAGTTCAGGAGTTGGTCACAGATTGCAGACATGATACAGGAGATGGTCAGAGACTGCAGATATAGTACAGGAGATGGTCAGAGACTGCGGACATAGTACAGGAGATGGTCAGAGACTGCAGATATAGTACAGGAGATGGTCAGAGATTGCAGACATGATACAGGAGATGGTCAGAGACTGCAGACATGATACAGGAGATGGTCAGAGACTGCAGACATAGTACAGGAGATGGTCAGAGACTGCGGACATAGTACAGGAGATGGTCAGAGACTGCAGATATAGTACAGGAGATGGTCAGAGATTGCAGACATGATACAGGAGATGGTCAGAGACTGCAGACATGATACAGGAGATGGTCAGAGACTGCAGACATAGTACAGGAGATGGTCAGAGACTGCGGACATAGTACAGGAGATGGTCAGAGACTGCGGACATAGTACAGGAGATAGTCAGAGACTGGAGACATACTACAGGAGATGGTTACAGACTGGAGACATACTACAGGAGATGGTCAGACTACAGACATGGTACAGGAGATGGTCAGAGACTGCGGACGTAGTACAGGAGATGGTCAGACTGCAGACATGGTACAGGAGATGGTCAGAGACTGGAGACATAGTGCAGGAGATGGTCAGACTGTAGTCATAGTACAGGAGATGGTCAGAGACTGCAGACATGATACAGGAGATGGTTACAGAATAGAGACATACTACAGGAGATGGTTACAGACTGGAGACATACTACAGGAGATGGTCAGAGACTGGAGACATAGTACAGGAGATGGTCAGACTGCAGACATACTTAAGGAGATGGTCAGAGACTGTAGACGTAGTCCAGGAGATGGTCAGAGACTGCGGACATGATACAGTCGATGGTCAGAGATTGCAGATGTAGTACAGGAGATGGTCAGAGGCTAAGTCCCCCGGCCCCTCTTCACTTGTCAGCTTTAATTTATTACTCTCCTGCCCCCCAGTCACAGTGCCCGGACCTGACTTGTATCACCTTCTATTCCAGTTATCCATCTTATTCCATTTCCTCACCTGAGTGGTGGTGGTCCAGGGTCCCTGAACAACAGCCCCTCCCGCCCTCCGCCGCTTACCGAGGCCGTCGGCGGAGGCGTTTGGATCTTCACCCTTGCTGGACATGGACACAAGTGAGGGGAAGATGGCCCCCACCCGTCTCCACCACATTGCAGGGTGGAAGTGACGTCAAAACGTCACTTCTGCCTATATCTCTTAAATGGCCATTTTTATTTTATTTTTTTTTAATGACATTTTTTTTTTTTTTTTTTTTTTGCATTTTAGTGTAAATATGAGATCTGAGGTCTTTTTGTCCCCAGATCTCATATTTAAGAGGTCCTGTCATGCTTTTTTGCTATTACAAGGGATGTTTACATTAATTGTAATAGGAATAAAAGTGACACATTTTTTTTAAAAACAGTGTAAAAATAAAAAATAAAAGGTAAAATAAATAATTAAAAAAATATATTTTTTAAACGCACCCCGTCCCACCGAGCTCGCGTGCAGAAGTGACCGCATACGTGAGTAGCGCTCGCATATGAAAACGGTGTTCAAACCACACATGTGAGGTATTGCCGCGATCGGTAGATCGAGAGCAATAATTCTAGACCTCCTCTGTAACTTAAAACATGTAACCTATAGAATTTTTTAAACGTCGGCTATGGAGATTTTTAAGGGTAAAAGTTTGTCACCATTTCACAAGTGCAGTTTTGAAGCGTGACATGTTGGGTATCAATTTACTCGGTGTAACATTATCTTTCACAATTTAAAAAAAGAATGGGCTAACTTTACTGCTGTCTTATTTCTTAATTCAAAAAAGTGTATTTTTTCCCAAAAAAGTGCGCTTACAGTGCAATGCGATCTACAGTAACACCGATCCGTGGTCTCATGTGCTGTATACTGAGTGCAGAGGAACGCTCTTCTGACAGGAGGGAGAGCACAACACAGCGCACCTCCTGCTAGATGTTTCCTATCTGCCTCTTCTCTCCTCTCTTCTCCAGCCTCCCATCTCCCATCCCCAGCTGTGAGTACGAGCGGGGTGGGGGAAGGAGCTCAGCAGCAGCAGCTCATCATCCAAGGAAGGGATGGCCTGGGCCCCCGTGTCTCTCACCCAGCAAGCCGACTTTCAGTTGCTGGGTGAGAGACACGGAGGGCATTGTTCTGTCTACAGTTCTTCTCTGCTACACCAATCCTCCTGCTGTCCGGGGCCCCCTACAGGAGGACCGGTGGTCCCCCCCTATCAGCGGCCCTGAGTGTAGTATATAGGTAGATGGGTCTCAACACTATGGTGCTCCCAAAGAGAGTAGAGATATTAAGAGAAAGTAGCTTATCAGTGATGTGCAATATGCGACTTTCACAATTCATCCACTATATGTGATTGGCAAAGTCAACAATACAGTGCAGAAATTATATCTTTGTGTAGACAAACCTTTCTTGTGAATATAAATGCTAATGACCATGGATGCCGTGGGAAGACCTTTGGCAAGGAGTGGGCATAACATGGCGAAAGTTAGGAACTATCAGCAGAGGGTTGTAGTCCTATCCTTGAAGAAGCGGGGTGGGAGTGATTTGCACCAACAACCGGCCAATCAGAAACCCCCTTACAATCTGTTTTACTTTTATTTTTGTTAATATGTTCTATTATTAAGTGATGCAATTTATGTTTATTATATGCATATGTTTGATATTAATAAACTTCTGTACTAGCTGCATTTGTTAGTTTGAAGGGTTGGCAACCTGGATGCAGAATTTCTTGGTTATGTTTTTAATATATATCCATGCAGCAAAAAGAGGTATACATCTGTCAGCGTGCTTAATAAAAATTCACATGCATTTGTGCCTTTACAAGTGCAGATGTGCACGCCAAGAACAGTTGCATCAAGTTTTTTGGTGCCTACAGTGATTGTACCCATCAGCAGGGCCTGGTTTATGATTAGGCACAGTAGGCCTGTGGCTTCAGGCAGCAAAGGCAAAGAGGCCTTTTTTTATTCCCATGAAAAGTTAAACTATAGTCATGTCATTTAATCTTATTTTCTCAATGTGACATTGAAGGCCAGCTTAGGAGCAGTAAAACAAGCAAATGTTATATTTAAAAGAGGTAGCTCTAACAAAGCCAAAGATTGTGTATGCACGGGCTCCAGTGATGGAAATCTAGTTCTGCCAATCCAACCATTGTTCTGTAAAACCTTTGGGTACCTTTAATTGTATCTGCTGTATGAAAGGATGCTGAGACGAGAATAGAACCTATCTCCACAAGATGTATTAGATAATGATTTATTTGTAATGTACAATTGTCTCATCCAGCCATGCAGCTTTTAGGTGGCACGGGTACTTGGAACACCACAATCACTTAAATTAAAAGCTTCAGACTTCAGTATTAATAGTGTACTGATACACGCTAACTCAGCATTTAGTTAAGTACAGGGAAGTTTGTAGAAATGTACTCCTCTCACCTCTGACACCCATATTAAGATGATGTAATTAAATTAGCTTGAGCTGCACATTTTCTGACTTATTAGACAAGAATTGCAGTTACAATTTTTAATGCATCTATTCTGGAAGCATCCCTTTATACATAATTGCTTTTGTCTAGTGAATTCATCTTTATTTGCTATTCAGCTAATTGGGCTGAATTAGGGTCCATGCGCACCGCGCTTAAAAAAAAAAACGCTGCTTCTAAGTTTTGCTGGTTTTTTTTTTCTCCTGCCTGTAGAAGTAGCTCAATGTTATCTTATGTGTCCATGTGCATCGGGGTTGATCAACTTCTGTACAACTATCTATCCCATACATAGATTGAAATTTGGCTGGTTCCTGCTGAACTGGCCGAAAATTGATCAATTACAAAATGGAATGTATATGTTTTAGTAAACTGGGCTAAATATGGTAAGGTTTTATTTTTTAACATACGCTTTAAAAAATAAAAAAAATCTTTATTTTTTGGTGCATGTTTAATTTCCAGAAAGATTATTTGATGTAAAGAGAGGTTCAAGTGCACATGTATTTCAGGAACAATAATCCAAAGTGTTCAACAGGCTTTTCTTGATCAAAACGTGATTTCTTAAGGCACGCTAAGAGATGAACACTTATAATATCTTCAAATTTCCATATTATGTCAATGACTACATAGTTCCAGGGTCCATCACTACCCAGCCAAAGCAGCAGGATGACAGTATTCTGATCAGGGGGAGCATTCTTTCTTGACCACCAAAAGAGGTTGGGAAAGACTGGCGAAGTGTCCGATATATTACTAAGACCATTTCTGATAGGGTTGTGTCTTTCACCGTCTCCATTTACCTCTGTATGATGACTCGTGTGCCCGCCCATGTGGTGCAACCTTCGCTCAATACACTTTGTGGTGAACACAGAAGCACTAAAGAGTAGGTATGGCCTTTCTCTAAGCACCCAGAAAGGCAAGCTCTTAAAGGAACTCTGTCACCAGGTAAAAGTACAAATAAATAAAATATGTGAGTTTGAACTGGCTAGGAGAATTAGTCAGTTCTCTTCAATAGAGTTCACCTCTTCTGGGAGTGTCAGTTACTGTCTCTGCTGGCCCAGCTCTTCTCCTCCTCCTCCTCTCAAAACGAGCAGAATTCAAGCTAATGGCGTGGGCAGTACTGCATTTGGCCATGGGTGTGGGGGCGCCGGGGACACTCGGAGCGGTTCAGAGCCGTTTGGAGCTGTTCGCAAATACTCAGAATCGCTCCTAAATACTCGAAAACACTGGGAAGTACTCCGTTTCCGAGTGTTTCCGAGGCTTTCTAAGTTCAGCCGAGCTGTCCCCAAGTATTTCCGAGGCTCTCCAGCACCCCCCCACCTCTGGCCACATGCGGTATTGCATGTAATAGAAGTCAATGTGGAACAAATTATCTTTGTTTCCATTGACTTCTATGGGGAAACTCGCTTTGATATGCGAGTGGTTTGGATAACAAGCATTCTCCTGGAACGGATTATGCTCGTAATGCAAGGTTCCACTGTACTGTCACTTGACTTGAGTGACATCTCTGATTTTTCAGGGTTGCTGACATCACGTGCAACATAGCGGACCCCAACTGCAGGCTCAGGGTTTTGGATGTCTACACAAAGGTGGCATTTACATTTAAATAACGTGCATAAAATAGAGCTCATGTACGTTATGTAGTTTGGAGACTAGATTTTCTTAACCCCTTGTCTACCCAGGTACATTTATAGATGTCCTGGTATTCAAGAAGTTAAAAAAAGCAGCAGCCAGTATTGATTTTTAAAGACAACTCTCAGCTTCTAGGTAAAAGTGATCCTCTAGAACTGCCCTATCACATTGACAACTCTCCTTTTATATTTTACCAAAAACTGGGTATTATATTGTGTTTGTACTTAAGTTCATTTTAGTGTATTTTTTTCTCTTGAAAATAGTGATTTGAACAGTTGGGGAAGTATCGCGCAACACAAAAAATTGCAACTACCATCATTTAATTTTACAGGGCCTCTGCTTTCTGAAAATATATAAGTATTTGGGGGTTTAAGGTCATTTCCACCAGAAAATGCAGATATTAATATGTGTGTGAACAATGATGCCGCGTACACGCGACCGGACTTTCCGCCAGCGTAGACTCTGACGGTCTTTCCGATGGAGTTCCGCTGAAACGGACTTGCCTACACACGATCACACCAAAGTCCATTCGTTTAGAACGCGATGACGTACGACGGGACTAGAAAAGGGAAGTTCAATAGCCAGTAGCCAATAGCTGCCCTTGCGTAGTTTTTGGTCTGTCGGACTAGCATACAGACGAGCGGTTTTCCCGATAGTAATTGAGTCCGTCGGAAAGATTTGAGAAATGTTCTATTTTTTAGGCCCGTCAGAATTTTAGAAAGAAAAAGTCAGATGAAGCCCACACACGATCGGAATGTCCGACGGAATGATTCCGTCGGACCGTTTCTGCCGGAAAGTCCTTGCAGAGAAGTGGTTTAGACAAGAGTAGGTGTCATTCTTATTTAATTTATGTCCTTGTTTTCATGTATGTCTGCTAAAATGCATCTGCAACAAACCGTGAGACCTTAATTTCCCCTCTGACCTTTCCTTATTTCTCACTCTCTTGCTATACTTTGTTATTTACAAGTGAGTGCTAAGTTTTCTGCTTTCCTCTCCCTCTTACTATTTCTAGTCTTTCTCTCTAGCTAGTTAACTTATATCCCCTCCCCTCTGTCTTCAAATTTCTTACTGAGCTTGAAAACAAATTGTCTGGCCTGGCAGAACACCCTGATCCGCATGACATTGTATACGAACATGACTGATTTCCAAGTATTGGTGTAGGGAAGGGACATACCTGCACCGAATGAGCCGGTGACATAATGCAGCCTGTAGCAAGATCTATTTGTTTGTCTCATACTAAGAAAAAAAAATTCTATTTCAGCATATTAACAAGGCAGCTTTATGACTAATCGGAAGAAAGCACATACTTGAAGCTTTTGTTACTACAGTAAAACAGATGTTGTTTATATATCATACTCTTCAGAAGAAAGTGATTTCAGCTGGATTGGGCATTCAGCCCTCAGACAATCAGTCATGGTAAAAATAGTCAGTGGGCATGGGTATTTTTGAAATGGTTACACTTTTTTCATTAGATAAACAAGTAAGTTTGGGTGCTCCAAGTATGCATGAATATGTCAGTTTATTTATTTATCCATACAAGGCACTGAGCATGAATGTCAAATGTGTGCTAGCCTTTATAAAGTGCATGTACACTAGCCAATTCCGGACCGCCGCACGGTGATTCACGTCCTTACTTTAAAGGGGGATATCGTTGTTATGGCAGCACTTAGCTGCCATAACCCCGGTATCCTCTTCTTCGGCCAGCGGTCCTGTTTCTAATAATAGTGGTCTCTGCGGCGGATTCGCCACAAGATCACTTTCATTGGCGGCGGGAGAGGGCCCCCCCTCCCACCGCGCTCCGGTGCCCTCCGCCTCTTACCAGAGCCGTTGGCTCTGGTGGAGGCGATTGGATCTTCACCCTGGCTGGGCATGGAGATGAGTGAGGGGAAGATGGGGCTCCCAGCCGTCTCCATAACAATGCAGGGCGGAAGAGACGTCAAAACGTCACTTCCGCCCACAGCTCTTAAAGAGCCATTTTTTTTTTATTGCATTTAAGTGTAAATATGAGATCTGAGGTCTTTTTGACCCCAAATCTCTTATTTAGGAGGCCCTGTCATGCTTTTTTTCTATCACAAGGGATGTTTACATTCCTTGTAATAGGAATAAAAGTGACACAATTTTTTTTTTCAAAAATCAGTGTAAAAATCAAAAATAAAAGGTAAAATAAATAAGAAAAAAATTTTTTTTAAACGCGCCTCGTCCCGCCAAGATCGCATGCAGAAGCGAACGCATACGTGAGTAGCGCCCGCATATGAAAACGGTGTTCAAACCACACATGTTAGGTATCGCCGTGATCGGTAGTGCGAGAGCAATAATTCTAGCCCTAGACCTCCTTTGTAACTTAAAACATGCAACCTGTAGAATTTTTTAAACGTCGCCTATGGAGTTTCTTAAGGGTAAAAGTTTGTCACCATTCCACGAGCGGGCACAATTTTGAAGCGTGACATGTTGGGTATCAATTTACTCGGCGTAACATTACCTTTCACAATATACAAAAAAAATTGGGCTAACTTTACTGTTGTCTTATTTTTGAATTCAAAAAAGTGTTTTTTTTTTCAAAAAAAAGTGCGCTTCCATTGCAACGACTGCCATTTTATTCTCTAGGGTGTTAGAAAAAGAAAAAAAATTTATAATGTTTGGGGGTTCTAAGAAATTTTATAGCAAAAAAAATGTTTTTAACTTTAAACAACACATCTCAAAAAGAGGCTAGGTCCTTAAGTGGCTAGACAGTTTCACATGATGGGGTTCAAATTGTATCCATTTGGATAACAGGTAAAAGGGTTCATCTCAAGTGTTATGCCCTGTACACACGATAGGATTTTCCGATGGAAAATGTGTGATAGAACCTTGTTGTCAGAGATTCCGACCGTGTGTGGGCTCCATCATGCATTTTCCATAGTAATTTCCGACACACAAAGTTTGAGAGCTTGCTATAAAATTTTCCGACAACAAAATCCGTTGTCGGAAATTCCGATCGTGTGTACACAAATCCGACGCACAAAGTGCCATGCATGCTCAGAATAAATAAAGAGATGAAAGCTATTGGCCACTGCCCTGTTTATAGTCTCGACGTACGTGTTTTACGTCACCACGTTCAGAACGATCGGATTTTCCGACAACTTTGTGTGATCGTGTGTATGCAAGACAAGTTTGAGCCAACATCCGTCGGAAAAAATCCATGGATTTTGTTGTCGGAATGTCCGATCAATGTCCGACCGTGTGTACAGGGCATTAGTGTTATAGGTTGTGTTATGTTAGCCAGGAGTAATGGCAAGGCTCATTTTGCTGCCTGAGAGTAAGCTCCTACTAGGCAGTGTCTAATCCCTGTGATATATTTTTGTGGTTGGTGAGAAAGTAGAATTTATCCTGCTTGACATTATACATGCAATTAATAAAGAACAGTTGGTCAGGCTTGTTGCCAGAAAGAACTGCCATTTTACCAGAGAACACTGCTATATCACAGAGAACCTTAAAGTTCCCCTCTTACTACAGGGTCACTTGTATACAAAATAATGCCTGTAAAAGAAGCGTGACTATACTTACCTTTTCAGTGCTGCAAATATTTAACACTACAGGAGTAGAGTACCTGAGAGCTATATCGAATTGTCAAGTGGTTTAACTCTCTGTTATCTACCTGCACTAAAATTTTAGTTGTTGGTGCACAAACTCTTTAGTGGCAATTATATCTTTATTGATTTTACAAAATAACAATGAAAGGCAATGCCACTTCCAGGTAAAAAAATGGCCATGAACATGGGGCCCAATCACTGTTAACATATTACACTATGAAGGGCAAAAAATGACTGGTTAGAGTGTGTACTTCTCAATTGGCCTGACAAATAAGTAAGCTTTGGTTGAATGAGTAAAGCAAAGCCTAAAACAGATGGTAATGTGGCACAGTACAATTATAAAAAAAATAGGCAGAAAAAAAGGGGAATAGAAAGAGAACGACCACTGAGTGGTCTAAATTTGAGAAAAAGAAGGTAAAAGACAAAGAAAGGAGATTAGAACATGAGCAAATCCTAGGTATTAAAATAATTAAAAAAGGAGGCTACCAAATAGAGGGCAGTGCCTAAGCCAAGTCTTGGGGCAAACCTTTAAATAAATCAACAGTTTTGAGATTGCACTGGGACTGCAGTGCAGATTATTTTTTACATGCCTATACAAACCTTTTTATTACATGGCCCTTGGTTCCCCTAAGGCTTTGTACACACTATAATTTTATTTTTCGTTCAACCCAGGGGCTGAACAAAAAAAACTAGGAGATCACTGTACTAACGCAAGCAATGTTAGTATGGGAACCTCCCCCGTTGTGCATTTGTGTTCCCCACCAGAAAACACTGATCAGAACTCAAAGCCATTGGCTCCCAGTGCACACTAGATGCTGTTTTTTCAGGATGCACGTTCAACACGTCTTACGACCGGCTTCTCTAAAACTAAGAGCTGTACACACAGGCTGAAAGTCGGCTGGTTCCTGCCAAACCGACTGTTTTTGGTTGATTTTCAGCCTTGTGTGTACAGCTCTCTACTCTACAGAAGCCAATTGTAAGAACGTGCATACTGGAAAACCAGCATCTGACCAGCAGCTTAAAAACCCATTGTTACCTTGCTTTGAAAATGTTGGGGGCTGGTCACCCCTCCCAGAACTCTATATTGGACACTTTGGCTTCCTATCAAGCTAAAGATGGTTTTGGGAGCTCTGCTCATTAAATGAATGAAAGGTAGATGTTGGGACATAAAAGGATTCTATTTGCACCTAACACATCTGGAGCTCTACTCTTAATATCATTAATTGTCGCACTTTTCTCCATAATTTCTTGTTTTGTTACACTAATGCTTTAAATATTGGTTTGAGCAATAAAATGTGTCGTTTAGATGATGGGCATCAGAATTCATGTAAGTTTATACATATTAATGACAGTATAACTTAGGAAAAAGGCCAGCATGGGCTTAGTTTTTTTTCTTTTCATTCTTGTAATCTAAAGTGCATTCAACACATGAAAAAGTAGGCAGTGCTGTGGTTTAGTGGCTGTCAATCATGATTGGCATCAGTAGGGTCCTGTGCTAAAATCTCACTAAGACCTTATCCATATAGAGGATGCCCTACTTGTGATTGCATGGGTTTCTCTCAGAGTACTTTGGTTCCCTCCCATCACCCAAAAATGTACTGTCCGTTCAGCTTTTGCCCTTAGTGGCTTAAAATATATCTGTAGGCAAAACTTCTCTTTTAGTTTTGGAATAGCCCCTCTGTGCCCATTGGACACTTAAAGTGCGGTGAAATGCAAAATTCCAATGTAGACACCTATCCGGAGACAGCAGTCTAATGCCCTGTACACATGGTCGGACATTGATCGGACATTCCGACAACAAAATCCATGGATTTTTTCCAACGGATGTTGGGTCAAACTTGTCTTGCATACACACAGTCACACAAAGTTGTCGGAAAATCCGATCATTCTGAACGCGGTGACGTAAAACACGTACGTCGAGACTATAAACGGGGCAGTGGCCAATAGCTTTCGTCTCTTCATTTATTCTGAGTATGCGTGGCACTTTGTGTGTCCGATTTGTGTACACACGATCGAAATTTCCGACAACGGATTTTGTTGTCGGAAAATTTTATAGCAAGCTCTCAAACTTTGTGTGTCGGAAATTCCTATGGAAAATGTGTGATGAAGCCCACACACGGTTGGAATTTCCGACAACAAGGTACTATCACACATTTTCCGTCGGAAAATCCGACCATGTGTACGGAGCATAAGAGGAATCCACCTTGTTTTTGGAGATCGCCTCTAAATTTCTGTTGCATCACTGGGACAATATGTGAAGGGAAATTTCCCCAATGGTAAACAGATAGCAAAAAAAAAAAAGGAAAGAACCTGGCATAGGATTTAACCCCTCCCTACATTATCAAAACGAAAAAAAGTGTTTGCTATTCATAAACTTTGACTGTGACCTGTATACCATTCTCACTGAGATAATGCCCCAAGTGGATTATTTTTCTGAGGTATGTAAGGCTAAAGGGCTAACCACTGAGCCACCGTGCTATAGTAATCAATTCAACATCATTGAACAGAGCTTCCCGTTAAAAAGGATTTCATATATGGAAGGAAGGAAGGAAATCGTGCATTTGTAAAATAAATGTAGCTTTGTTCAGTCACATGGTAAACATAAGCAATGAAAAATGGAATTGTAAGACTAATCTACTTCTTAAAATAATCCTCAGGTGGACTACATTTTAAAGGGTTGACCTACTTTAATACTAAGAATGTGGGAAAACTTTTCTCTGTCCAAATGACTCTCAGTTATACACTGCCTGTAGACTTAGTGAGCAGCTGGATACCCAAGCATGGTCTGGTAGCCTTCAGCACTGTTCATAAACACACTGGTTTATTTGAGGGCAGGAGCCAGGAGCAGTAGCATAAAGCTGGCTATACACTGGTAGTATTTTGTTCGAATGAAAAATCAGAAAGATCATTTGTCATGGATTCAACCCTGTCATCATTGAATCCACTAATTTAATTTAAAAGCCCTTAAAATGTATTCAATGTAATCCTAGATGTATTAAAAGGGGTTCTTTTGTGCCTAGCACATTACAATAGGTATGATTTTTCCTGAACAGGAATCACATTTACGGTTAGAATTTTGTTGGTTCAAATTTTCCTCCTATGAATTTTCTTGCCACTGTGATTGAAAGCAATTGTTGATTTGACCCCGGTAATTTGACCCCAGTAACCAATAGAAAGTCTGGCCTTTACTGCTCTAAAGCAGGGTACACACAGGCCGAATCTCCAGTAAAAAAAAAAAAAAACGCCGTACATTCGACCTGTGTGTATGTCGGACGTGCATGCTCTAAAGCCAGCAGCCAGCCGACTCCCAATTGGCCGAATGCCATTGGCTGAGATCGCTGATCACAGTGTTCTGGTTGGGGGCCATCCCCGTCAGAAAACAACAGCTCAGCGGGGGGAAATCGTTGTACTAATGTTGGATGGTTAGTACAGGGGCTCTGACCATAACTGTCAGGTTTTTTTTTGTGCAACCCAGCAGGTAACTGTTAGGCTTAATGTACACGGGACATTTTACAACCTCTCCTGAATGATTGAGCTTTACAGATAGTAACTGACGCTTAAAAACGTCTGTTTTGCCGCGTTTAAATGCCGCGTTTGCATATGTTTACAAGCTGTTACAGGCGTTTGCTGTTTCAAATGCCTCTGAACATCCATCCTAAATGCATTTTTTTAAAAATGGGGGCGGCACAGTGGTGCAGTAGGTAGCACTATCGCCTAGCAGTAAGAAGGGTCGCTGCCAACCACGACACTACCTGCCTGGAGTTTGCATGTTCTCCCTGTGTCTGCGTGGGTTTCCTCCGGGTACTCCGGTTTCCTCCCACACTCCAAAGATATGCTGGTAGGTTAATTGGCTCCTGTCTAAATTGTCCATAGTATGTATGAATGTGAGTTAGGGACCTTAGATTGTAAGCTCCTTGAGGGTAGGGACTGATGTGAATGTACAATGTATATGTAAAGCGCTGCGTAAATTGACGGCGCTATATAAGTACCTGAAATAAATAAATAAAATAAAATAAATAAAAATGCTTCTAAACGCAACTGCTTAGAAACAACTATAAACGACCCTGTGTCCATGTACTGATAAGATAACATAAAGGAGAGTTCAGGGGCAGCTGAAAAAAACGCCCAAATGCTCCTAAATGTCCGTTTACCAGCAGCAGTGTACATGAGGCCTTAGTGTGTACCAGTCTTAAGGCCCGGTTCACACTACTGCATTGTGACTTTTATGCGAATTACAGTGCGATTATGTGGTACGAATTTGATGTGACTTTCCATATTCTTTGGGACCAAGTGGCACTGTAAATCGCACCAAAGTAGTGCAGGAACCTTTTCCAAAATTGCACCGTTCTGAGTCTCATTGATTAGGGCACAATTGAAAACAATGAGATTTCCCTTGTCATGTAATTCTGTGTGACGCAAGTTGCATCAGAAGTCGCACCAGTGTGAACCAAGTCTAACATTCTCATGTACTGACCTTGGATGAGATGTATAGCCTGCTGCTTGCCTAAGGTACCATCTTGACCGTTGAACACTTCCTCCTTGTGACACCTTATTGCATATTTACATGCCTCACTTGAATGCCTCACATCAATGTTGAATACAATCACTGTTTTCTTCTCCCCTATTGCTCTTCATGAACTCTGTATGAATAAATGTCTTTGAAAACCAAAAAAAAAGAAAATCAAATGAACGTTCCAAAAATAAAAATGTTTGGATGAATTTTTACTTGTGTATGCTCAGCTTAAGCGCTGTCAGTGCTGGCTAGTTGGGGAGGGTTGGCGCGTGCAAGTCCCGATTTGAGGTGGCAGGTGCTTAATTTGAACATGTCTTATTAGTAAGGATGAGCTCAGGTGTGTTCGCAAGTCCACATGCCCGTGCCCGCCAGGAAGCCGACACTTTGCAGCGCTAATCACAGGTAGTTAGATATTTCCCGATCTGTGCAGCCGCGGATCGGGAAATGTTTCACTGCCTGTGATTAGTGCTGCAGAGTATCAGCTTCCTGGTGGGCACGGGCACATGCGAACACGCCTGAGCTCATCCTTGCTTATTAGCACAGAATAGAGCTTTAAGAGCCGCATACCATTCTAACACATTCAAAAAGTACCTTTGCCTTTGCATTGGATTGATGTAGCTATATGTTTGAAGAAGTATATTCAAAATTGGAATATGTTGTGCGTACATCACAAGAAAAAGCAGTGTGTGATTAAGCCGTATGAGAGCTGTATAAGAGCTGTGGGTGTTTGGACAATAAATAACAGGATGTCTCCTGTATCCAGCAACGCTGTGTGTGCTTATGGAGGATGGGTTGTGCAGTTGCCTCCCTCTGCCCTGTTTATCATGCACCTCTACATAGTGTTTTCCACACACCCATTATACATGTTATCGCAGACTGTTCTATTCCAGTTCAGGCTGTACTCGTTATCTGCATTGGGTCTTTGGGCAGACACCATTATCTTACGTGTCAGGGACAAACTACTGGGTGTAGGCATGAGGAATCTTTTTCATACTACCAGTGGGTGCCTCCTGTCTTGTCTTTCCTGTGTCTTGTACAGACTTGATATTTAGGAAGTGAGCTTGTTGGTTTTCCATAAAATTCCCCTTGCGTCATACATGGTGATTCTGAGCTGCATCGAATTGGGCATTGGAAAGAGGCCATAGCTGATTATGTCAGACGGAGAGGTGCCACCTCTTTGCAGCTGATTAGCATTAAGGATGTGAAATCGAAGCAGGAATAGTTCACGTGTAGCTATATATTGATTATTAGAATTGGGTTGTCATAAAACCCAGATGAATAAAACGATTTAGATCAATGCTGTGTTCAATCACACTTCTTTCGGACTACTCAGTACATACCTGGGAATCTCCAAAGACAGCTATTCTCTTTGTACATCAGTGACAGTACAGAAAGCACTGCATGTGAATACGGACAGCCTGTTTGGATCTTTCTGATAAAAAGACTTTGGGGGTTATTTACGAAAGGCAAATCCACTTTGCACTACAAGTGCAAAGTGCATTTGAAATTGCACTGGAAGTGCAGTCACTGTAAATCTGAGGTGTAGATCTGAAATGAGGGGAAGCTCTGCTGATTTTATCATCCAATCAAGTGCAAGCTAAAATGCTGTTTTTTATTTTCCTTGCATGTCCCCCTCGGATCTACAGCAACTGCACTTCCAAGTGCACTTTGCACTTGTAGTTTGCACTTATAGTGCAAAGTGGATTTGCGTTTAGTAAATAACCCCCTTTGTATTGTTCATTGGGAAACGGCAGTGCTCAGTGAGTAAGGCATACTGTATTTATTATAAGCAGCATGGCTTACAGGCCAGTAATTCTCGCTGAACACTACAGATTGCAGTCATTGGCAGCCATTCTATTATCCGATTCAAGTGTTCTGCTCTCTTATAGCAATACTATATAAAAAAAAATGGCTGCTCATATACAAAGTATACACAAAAAAAGGATTCTAGAACGTTAACAAATATTAGGATAATTTGTGCTATTTGCCGTAATAATTATTTTCTTTTCTTAAATCCAAAAAGAACTTTATTAAAGAATTGCACAACATTACATTGCCAGACATTACCATACCACATTACCCATTATGAATACATTCAGTAGGAGGGATATAGACATTTAAGCAAAACAAAGCATTTATCCTTTTAGACATTAACCCCAAACACCTAAGATTTGGCCAGAGCTGTCACAAAGACAAGGAAATAACAAATACAGCCCCAGCAAGCATTGAAAATGCAACCTCAGCTGGCATCAAGTCTAAGTAATCTGTCCATGATCAGATCCACTGGGACAAGCCCAGGAACATCCAACCAGGGAGCCCACAATTTTTCATATTTAGGCATCCCTGGTGGTGGTATATAAATGTCTTCATCCTCAGCATGTCACCTACAGTCTTAATCTATTCCCTAACAGTAGGAGGATACTCAGGCTTCCAGTGCAGCATAATTAATTTAGGTGCCTGAAACAGGGCTCTTCCTATTGCCTCTCTAGTATGATTAGCACAGTCAAATTCCTCCAATGTACCTAGTAGGCAGAATTTTGGGTCAACTGAAAGAGACACTTGGAATATTGAGTTTAATTTATGCAGGACTCCTGCCCAATAAGGGTAGAGAGTTTTGGACACCTCCGCAAAAGATGAATTAGGTCACCATAGTCACGCCTACATCTAGAACATGTGGACTCTGTTTACAGACCCATTATGTGAAGCCATAGGGGGGGGGTATAATACACCCTTAACAGTGTATACAATTGGGTCAACTATTTGGTCACATTGAGCGAGCATGTCACCACCGACTGAAAAGCCTCCTCCCATTGTTCACCTGTTAACCGGCCAACATAATTTTCCCAACGCTCCATCACTCTCAAGGGATGCTGTTTCAAATATGAGCATAGTGTAACTTTGTAATATGAATTATTTTTTAGGTTTTATTGTGAAAAATAATATTAGTTATAACTAAGTGAACTACGCTGAATTGTAAGAATATTTTCACCAAATCCGATGTAAATAGTAATCTAACCCTATTTAATCACCCCTTGCAGTCCTAGCTACTAAGTTGCTAAGAATACAAAGGGAGCCTGGAGTTGCTGATAGGTAGTTATTGTGCAGCATTTCTTAGTAGCTACAGCAATAGGACAGAGGTAATGAATAGAATAGAGTTTAGGCCCATTATACCTGCTCATATGTTTAAAAGAAACAATAAAAGACTATAGCACTCTTTTAATGATCCAGATCGTTGGAAGACAGCTCCCTCTCGTTGTAGCATATAATAACTGAATTATGGTTTGGACTATATATTAGTGTGTGTTGAACATAACACTAATAGTTTTCTTTTCCCCTCTTAGTACTGCTTACCTGGATAAACTGTTCCAGTGTCCGATGGGCCACTCGAGTTCAAGATGTATTTACAGCTGGAAAGCTGCTGGCCTTGGGCTTGATCATAATCATGGGACTAGTACAGATCTGCAAAGGTATGTGTACTTTGATTGTAGGTCCATATGAAAGCATCTTATCTTACATAGACACCATTGATGTAGCCACTTAGTTATTAAGAATATGCTCTCTACTCACATGTAAAAATGGAGATATAAATTTTACCATCATTTGATGCATGTGATTGGAATATTGCTGATAAAAGCAGGGCTGGTGCACCTGCAGAAGCAAAAGATGCTGAGGGTTTTAAGAAATGATGTACTATTCTGCGAATCAGACATGGGTGCCAATGCTAAGCCTACAATAAGGCTTGTTCTTTCAAATATTATTCCTAATGACTCTGAATTTCAGTGGCGGCCCATCAATACGGGGCGAAGGTGTGTCGCCCCCCCCTAATCCATGCACCCAGCCCCTAATCTACATGCAGGGCACCGGGTGCATGGATTCCAATGGGGCTTTTCTTTTTTAAGCACATGATTAGAGCCTGAGGCGCCCTGAGCCCACCCACTTGTGTGACAATAGCGAATTAATATTCGCTATTGTTTTCCTGATTCTCCTCCTGGCCAATCAGGAGGCAGTTTCTGAAACCTGATTGGCCAGGGAGTCTTAGGACTCCCAATCATGTCTTATGCCACGTACACACGAGCGGACTTTACGGTAGACTTTGCCCGGCGGACTGGATTTCGTCAGACAATTCGATCGTGTGTGGGCTCCAGCGGATTTTGTTTTCTCAAAAGTTGGACGGACTTGAAACTTGCTTTAAATCAATCCGTCGAAATCGAGTCCGGTCGAAAAGTCCGCTCGTATGTATGCTAGTTCGACTGACAAAATGCCACGTTAGGGCAGCTATTGGCTACTGGCTATGAACTTCCTTGTTTTAGTCCGGTCGTACGTCATCACGTACGAATTCGACAGACTTTGGTGGATTGTGTGTAGGCAAGTCCGTTCATTCGTAAAGTCCGTCGAAAAGTCCGCCAGGCAAAGTCTTCCGTGTGTACACGGCATAAGGACACACTTCCTGTTCAGCCCAGAGGAGAACGGAGACGAGAATGGCCTGGTTCTTTATACCCCCTTCCTCCTATGTTAAGGTTAGTCTCCATCGCTGCATTCTTGTCTAACACCTAAGGGGGGGTCATTGGCGTGCCGGCAGCGGTCCGCCGTTCGTCACCCGCGCGGGGGTAGCTTGTGGCGGCGGTCCTCCGTTCGTCCGTCCGGGGGGGGGGGTATTCGCGATAGTCACATTGAACTAAAACCTGAATACATGTTTTGGGTCAATGACTTAGAAAGCGTTGAAGCCAGAAGGTCAATATGGCTACCAAGCAACTAGCATTTTAATGAGAGGTCTGCAATGCCAGCCCTCATGTTGCTTTCAACTCAGGTACCCTTTTGAAGGCAAAATTGTGACATTTTTGTCCATAAAACAAGTACTTTATGCAAAGTAATTTAAGTGGAAGAGTAGCTTTATATAAAGATATCATATTTTTGTTTAGAGGTTCATATTCTAATCCTTATTCTTTCCCAGGGGAGTATTTCTGGCTGGAGCCAAAGAATGCCTTTGAGAATTTCCAGGAGCCAGATATTGGTCTCATTGCCTTAGCGTTTCTGCAGGGATCATTTGCTTATGGTGGTTGGAACTTTCTGAACTATGTCACAGAAGAGCTAGTGAATCCCTACAAGTATGTATAATTTACAGATACCAAGTGGCTGATGATTTCATGGATATTCCAAACAAAAATAAAACGTGATGTTAGTACATGTGTTATCAAATGACCAACATAATATTTTTCGGAGTTTATATAAATCTGACATGGAATAAAATTATTATAATAATACATACTGTATACCATTATTATAACAAAGACTCTAGTGAAAGTCTTCATATATACTAGCTGACAACATTCTTATTTCGTTGGTGCATTGAAAAATCCACTCGAATGCCCTTTAAAAATGCAGAACTTAATTCAAATACTAATTTATTGCATAAAAGAAATGAGAATTTGTCAGGAATGAAAAATTGATTACTTTATGCAAAATACAGTACAATGGCTATTATGAAAAGGTGACCCCAATGTTGAGGACCATTGTAATAGAAAACTTTCTAGTACTTATTTATATTTACCATACCTAAAGTTAAAATCAATTCCTTACTTTTTCGTACTCTAGGCAGCGGTGTGTTTTACCTTCCTCAAACCATCAGATGTCTGCATTTAGCAGTTCAGTTAATACAGTTTGATATCATAGAAAACTTTCCACCAGCTTTCAATAGTAAAAATTTTTTAGGGTTCAGCCGGTGGGAACCATTTGGCAGTTTTGGAAGCCTTTTTCTATTGTTTCCCAGTTTAGTGAAGTCAAAATAAATTGGGGTGGAAATTGTCTGTCTATCTGCAATGTGGCAGTTCAAAAGGTTTCCACTACAGTGTCAATTAGTTGCTTATGTGAAACCAGGAAAATATTGAAACAGTGGTGGCTGATTGCTGTGGACTGTTCCATTTCAAGTGACCATTATTTTCAGTTAAAAAACAAAATTGTCAATTATATGGCCAACCCTATGATTGTCATATCCAGCTTAATAAATACAAGCAATGTGACAGAATCCAGCATCGTCTTTAACAGCCAGGCCATGAAGAAGAGCAATACCCTGTGCTCCTTTGAATGTTAAATGTGTTATTGTATTGTAGACATTTTCTGAGGTGTTGAAAAGTCTTTGGGGGTTATTTACTAAAGGCAAATCCACTTTACACTATAAGTGTGCTTGGAAGTGCAGTCGCTGTAGATCCAAGGAGGACATGCAAGGAAAATAAAAAAACAGCATTTTTGCTTGTACGTGATTGGATGATAAAATCAGCAGAGCTTCCCCTCACTTCAGATCTTTCACTCAGATCTAAATGGAGTGCACTTCCAAGTGCACTTGTAGTGCAAAATGGATTTGCCTTTAGTAAATCAAACCCTTTGTGTTTGATTCCCTTCACTCAAAACAAACAAGAAAGAACATTTAATTGCACTTCCCAATGTTAATGGGTCTCACCGGAGGAATATTGGAGTAGAGGAAGATTTATAGGGATAAAACAGGTCCAGAGAGTCTCAGTGCATTCAATATTATGAAGAAGAATGGGAAGATATTTAGTGCCCACTGTTGCTGGTAAGAGGTCTGGCCCTCTATAGCCAATGTCAGTAGGCTCAGGATAAATAAAGTGCATTGAATATCAGCATCATTCAGTAAGAGGGAGTATGGGACAATCTCTCACTGACCACTGTTTTTTTTTCCCAATAAAAGCCGGCCAACATTTGGCCCGTGTGTATGTCAGTTGGTCTGACAGAAGCCGGCCGTTTGGCCAGGTTATGTCTGACAAGCATGCTGGAAAACCAGCAGCCGACCAGCTGCCGATCAGCGCTCCCAGCCAATGGCTGAGAGCGCTGATTGGAGTGTTCTGCCAGTGGAAGGGGCTGTCCCCTTGTCAGAACACAACAGCTCAGTGGGGGAAATTGCTGTACTAGCGTCAGATCATTAGTACAACTGGAGCTGTCAGGTTTTTTTCATTCGATCCTCTGGGTTGAATGTAAAAAAACTCATAGTGTGTACCAGGCTTAACGTCCGTCCGTGGGTCAGGGATAAGAGGTGTATCAAGTCTCAGTAGCATTCCGTATGAGGGAGTGTGGGAAGATCTCCTTCTGCCCACTGTTGTTGATGAATGATCTGTGCCTTTTATAGCTAATTTCATGAAAGCCGATATCTGAGACGAGTGGTGAGTGTTTGCACTGTCTAAACAATGCCTTTTGTAGTAGTTATCCTTTAGGAATACCAACTGCTACCCTTAAGAATATAATCACTTTGCATCTGCATGTTAATAATGGCCACAGCTGTGGAATATGTTTGTAGGGTCAAACGTTATTCCATATACTGATAATTTTTGCATGACTAAGGCGAGTTGTAACCAGATAGATTTCTGTATATTTTAACTGGCAGTTGACTCAATTCACAAAGCTCACAAACCAGCCTATGTATACTTACAAAAGTGCGCCAGTTAATTACAGTTGAGTCCAATAAAATGTGAAATTACAGTCACATAGCTAAAAACAGAGTGCCCTAAACTGGTGTTAAAGGCTTGTGAGTTGGGCCAAATGCAAGTTACACTTGCCATTAAAATGATTGACACAAAACCCAGCTTGTTGCTGGTTTTCCCCATATATGTGCAAAGTATTATTCAGTCATTTACTATTGTAAGTAGCATTATCTGGGGGATTGGAAAAGTATAATAAATTATACTAGAAGTTATAAAATATGCAGGTGAAAGGGGGAGGCACCGACACAATATTTTCTGGGTTGTCATGCACTGGACTGCATAGGGGTCAATTCATAAAAATAATGCATAAGGTATTTTCGTTGTCATGCATTCGTTTTTGACAACAACAATTGAAGACTTTTTTTTTTTTCCTTTTTAATATATATATTTTTTTAACCGCTAAAGATTTATTGCATGATTTAGCTAAGTCCGCTAAATGCATTTTACGATATTTTTGGTATTTTTACTGTATACTGTTTAGTTCAAAACACAAAATGTATTATTTGGACTTGCACAGCCAAAATACTGCTAGGCTGGGGTAAACTGTGCAGTTCCATGGGATGTCGATTTAGAAAAAATAAAAAGAAGCCATATGAGGGGGAGATAAAAAAAAAATTGATTAAAATAAAATAAAGATTTGTGAGGAATAAAGTCTTTCAATAGTCCCTTAAATATCGATCCATATGGAATATTCTTGTTTGGGAATCTAATGTATGATCATGTAATAAAATAATAAACACGGGTTAAATAGTTTAGTGAATTTGCCCCATAATATCATTTGTCCCACTGATAGGAAATTACATACAGCCATTAATTAGTTTTATTTATTCATGTCAGCAGCTAGCTCTTCATTATAGAATATTCTTTACATTACATTGAAGTTCTTCTTCAAACTGTTGCAGGGTTTTCCAGCATGCTGGGAAATCTTTGTGACTGCAGAGTTTTGCCACACTGAAGTGCTCATCATCCTTCATTTATAACTCCCATCGCACTAGCATTTCTTACCACGCTTGCTAGTATTAGCTACTGTTTTCATTTTTATAGTGAACTTGTGGCCACGCTATGGACTAGGCATGAGATGGAAAATACTGCTTCCAAATTGACTTCAATGCATTTCCCCAATATTTTACCTAAGGAAAAATCTCAGTTTCACCCATCTTTCTAGGGATGAGACATTTTGCTCATGTTTTGCAAATGTTTTTGCAAATTTTGCAAATGTTTTCAGCAAAATGCATTGGAGGCAATTTTTACTGATGTTTCAGTTTTAGTGAAAAGCGTTTACAACATGTTCTTAACAAGCAGAAAGGAGCTGTCACATTTGTAGGTGCAGGCACTTTGGAGTATTTCATCCTGGATGTTCACAGTAGAACCACTGAAGTCACTCAAGTCATTCATTTTAACAGCTGCACCCCCCATGTTCCCCACTGCAACACTACCTGCTCTGTGTTAGACTAGAAGGCTGGAAGGCTGCAGAGTCACTGCTGGAAGGGGGAGCAGGTTGGGCTGCCATAGAAAATGATTTCAGTGCTTCTGCTGTTAACTGCTGACCAGTCTACAGGTTCAGTTTAGGTTTGGGGAAGGCGGCTGCACTGTCTGTGTGTTGCTGCCCTGTTGATGATTTGTATCATATTGAACATATTTTTGTCCGAGTTTTCTGTTTTAACAAAAACTAAGGATACAAAAATAACATATCATAACCATGCCTTCATTTTGAATGGACTCACATATGCATTGCACATCCTTTAATATACAGT
The DNA here is from genome assembly GCA_037952925.1 of Lithobates clamitans. Taxonomy (NCBI): domain Eukaryota; kingdom Metazoa; phylum Chordata; class Amphibia; order Anura; family Ranidae; genus Lithobates; species Lithobates clamitans. Next base: position 867,483 of record JBBGZY010000853.1, on the reverse strand, counting down.
ACGTGTTCTATAAATGATCACTACCCTCGCTTTACCATCCATATATGTATTCATATCTCCCTCTAGTGGCAAAACTCAGTTAATGATTATGTCTTTTAACAGGAACCTTCCACGTGCCATCTTCATATCTATCCCACTTGTCACCTTTGTATACGTTTTTGCAAACATTGCCTATGTCACAGCCATGTCCCCACAGGAGCTACTGGCTTCCAATGCAGTAGCAGTGGTGAGTATCTGTAAATCACTCCAATTTGTTAAGTATGGGAAGGTAATTTCTTGTTTTGATATTCATATTTATACAAACTCATACAGTATACTCCATCCTTTTAGTTAAATGTATTTTTCGGGCACAACAAATGCACTTTGCTTTTATGTATCTTTATGAATTTTAAAGATGCCATTAACCTGTATCTATATTTTTTTTTCAGACATTTGGGGAGAAGTTGTTAGGTGTCATGGCCTGGATCATGCCAATATCTGTGGCGTTGTCCACATTTGGAGGAGTGAATGGATCTCTGTTTACCTCTTCCAGGTAAGAGACCATAGATGTTAAAGTGTCTGGATGTTTGACACTGTAAATGGGGGGCTATTACAAGTACCAGAGCAGACTTATGGGCACTGGTGGCCGGTCCATTTGGGGCGCCGCCCCTCTAATCCATGCAGGGCGCCGGACACATGGATTTCAGTGGGGCTTTTTTTTTTTTTTTTTTGAAGCACATGACTATAGCCTGAGGCTCTAATTTGATTCAAAATGGCTGATTTGCCGATCGACGGGGTGAGGCGGGGGGATCGGTTTAACTGACGGACTAACCGACCGAACGGGGGGGGGGGGCTTATGGTTCATCCCCCCCCCCAAAAAAAATAGCACCAGCTGCCACTGCTCATGGACATGAAAATATAAATGCTCACAGCCTGAGATGATGGGACCCTATGATGATCTCTGATGTCTTTATAATTTATATTTGATCATTTTATCTTGCTATCTAGAAGTATAATTTTGCCAAAGTGGATTGTATGGGGTGACAAGTTACTTACATTAACCAAACTTTATCCATTCTACTTTGGAACACTTTCTGAAGAAAAATGTGACAATTATCAATAAAATTCTCCTCCTCGTTATTATATATGTTAACGGAAATGTGTAAAAAGGAATCATTGGTGGAGATTTATTAAAACTGGAGCACTCAGAATCTGGTGCAGCTGTGTATGGTAACCAATCAGCTTCTAACTTCAGCTTGTTCAAGTTAAGCTTTGACAATAAAACGTGGAAGCTGATTGGTTTCTATGCAGAGCCGCACCAGATTTCGTACTCTCCAATTACAGTAAATAACCCCCATTGCATAGAATGCCTAGGCATTCTATAGAATATGTGACGTTTTTAGGCAAAGCATGAAATGGCTGTTATTTTAATAAGATTGATATTTTCCCTAAGCATTGTATATAATACCTATGCATTATGAAGAACGACAAGTGCTATTTATGCAAAGTATGAAAAGAGAGTCATGAAAAGGCCTTGTTTGAAAAAACACATATATGAAAATGAAAGAAGAAATACAAAATAAAGTATAGGACTTTCTTGCTGAAAAAACAACAGAAAAAGACCAGTATTGACCTACTTGTTGCAACGTGGAAGGCTAGTATTTTCTACTTTGCCAGTTTGCCTTTTGACATTGCATAGAATGCCAAGGCAATGTGTGAAATATTAGGTGTTTCATACTTTGACATCCCATTTTCAGCATTCTATACAATGCCGAATTTCACACATTGATGGTAACATATATAAGGTTGAGGAATGACAGCTTGCAAATGAAGCAAGAATACTGTAAATATAGACCTAATGACATTAATGACACTTATGCCCCGTACACACGATCAGAAATTCCGTCAGAAAAAAACGTGGATGTTTTTTCAGACGGAATTCCGCTCAAGCTTGCCTTGCACACACACGGTCACACAAAAGTTCTCTGAACTTTCAAACGTCAAGAACGCGGTAGCGTACAACACTACGACGAGCCGAGAAAATGAAGTTCAATGCTTCCGAGCATGCGTCGAATTGTTTCCGAGCATGCGTGATTTTTTGCGCGTCTGAATTGCATACAGACGATCGCATTTTCGGATAGGAACTTTTTCCGACCAAAAAATAGAGAACCTGCTCTCAGTCTTTTGCTGGCTGGAATTCTGCCAGCAAAAGTCTGATCGTGTGTACGGGGCATTAGATGTCAGCAGCAAATAGACGACAACTCAGTCACCCTTTCCTGATGGCTTGTTAAAGTAGAAACTCGTCCATTTTTTTTTTTGGGCTGTCCCTATTGCAGAGATTACCCCTCCCAATGGCTGTTGTAGGTACAGGTAACAAGGGAATTTCTCTTACAAGTCGGGATTCAGACAACAACATTATATGAAGAGAGGATATAAACCATTCCACTAACAGCTGATTCCTGAAAGAAGGAAATCATATTTTAGACAGAGGGGTCACCAGGAAAATGTAAGCAGTACTCATAAACGTCACATCCTGACAAAATATCACATTTTTAACATGTTTAATTTTGTACTAGTGAGGCTCCGTGTATTATGTAAAGCACAAAACAAGCCATGTATATGTCACGTAACAATGGCTTGTTTTTTTATTTAATTGTACTTTGATGATATGAGTATAATTGCTATGTTTGAACATGTTGAAATCACATACTTGAATTACCTCAATCAAGCTTATTCTTCTCATAGACTGTTTTTTGCGGGTGCAAGAGAAGGTCATCTTCCAAGTGTTTTGGCCATGATCCACATCAAACGGTGCACTCCAATCCCAGCGCTGCTTTTTACGGTAATTCCTTTGACTTTTCGTCACTACTGTTGATGGCATGCTGTTGTTGCTGTTTGTGTTCCCAGTGCTGTACAGATCAAAGACAAAGAGTTAATAACCACCTTTTCTAATACTTATTTTCTCCCACAGTGCCTCTCTACTCTGCTGATGCTGGTAACCAGTGACATGTATACTCTGATTAATTACGTTGGTTTCATCAATTACCTGTTTTATGGGGTTACCGTGGCTGGTCAGATTGTCTTAAGATGGAAGCAGCCAGACATTCCTCGACCAATCAAGGTGAGTGTGACATAATAAAAGTGGAATTCCTAAAAGGCAAAAAAAAAAAAAAAAAAAATTAAAGGTAATCTGTGATTGACCAATTCAGGGTAAAGGAACAATTTCATTTGACTATTGCTCATTCTGGATGCACATATTGTACTTGCCTACCTCTCACTCCTTTGTTGTTCCACTTTCTGGTCAAAAGCAAGGGAAAGTTATCCATAGCATACACAAGGTTAGGGATTCTATCCCTGCCTCCATGTGACAGCACAGAGAGCCCAATCAGCCAGTGCCAAACACCAGTGCAGTGATGAGTGGGTCATATGCTCCCTCATACAGGCATACCCCACTTTTAAGTACGCAATGGGATTTATTTACTAAAGCTGGAAAGTGCAAAATCAGGCCCACTTCTGCATAGAAACCAATGAGCTTCTAACCCCAGCTTGTTCAATTAAGCTCTGGTAATAAAACCTGGAAGCTCATTGGTTTCTATGCAGAAGTGAGCCTGATTTTGCACTTTACTGCTTTAGTAAATAAACCCCATTGTGTACTTAAAACTGGGGTATGCCTGTATTTAGAAGTTTCAGGTATTTCACTGTGCTCCTGGTAGACATATGGAGGAGTGAATAAAAGATGAATGTACTGCTGATTTAGTGCCTATTAATGTTATACTGTTGTTTTGCCTGCATGGTAGCTACAGGTTCATTTTAAGGGTCCCAAACATGGTAGATGAATGAATCATATGGGCATTTTGTGTTGTTCAGACATCATGTACTGGCATTTTGAATTAGTTTTTTTCAGTTTTAGAAGTGGCCCATCCTCTTATGGGGCATTCATTTGTAAAGCATAAGCAAAAAACACATTAAGTACACTTTTCTTTCCTTTTTATATTTTTGGTTGAAAAAAAACTAGATGTGCAGATATTAGGTAGGAAAGGTCGTAAGAATTGGCAGGAACTAAGGTAAACACTAGAGTCTTGGAAATCATAAAGAACCTTTGTGTTAATTGTATGATGATGCATTTATAAGACATGCGTAAAAGAAGAAAATTCCTCTTTTTCATTAAATTTGTGTGCCATAATTATCCTCTTATTTCAACAGATTAATCTAATTTTCCCAGTTATCTACCTCCTGTTCTGGGCCTTCCTGCTTGTATTCAGCTTATGGTCTGAGCCTATTGTCTGTGGCATTGGTTTACTCATCATGCTTACTGGAGTCCCTGTCTACTTCTTGGGAGTCTATTGGCAAAACAAGCCCCAGTGCTTCAATAACTTTGTTGGTGAGTTGTCATTTCAGTTTGATCTTCCTCTTCATACAACAGCTTACTTTTACCCACTTTGGGTATGATTCATTTTTTTCTTAGTAGGGTTGATTTTAGTATTTTTCCTTAAAGTGATTGTAAAGGCATATACACATGATATACTTACCTGCTCTGTGCAATGGTTTTGCACAGAGCACCCCGATCCTCCTCTTCTCAGGTCCCCTGCCAGCTCCTGCCCTACACCAAGTGCCTCCATAGCAAGCCACTTGCTAATGGGGCACTCGTGAGGGCTCGCTCCTGAGTCGGCTCTCTGTGTCCATAAGACCCTCGCTCCCTCCTCACTGGCTAAGATTGACAGCAGCGGGAACCACTGGCTCTGTCTGAGAGAGCCGCTGCTCTTGTGCGCATCGGTGGATTGAGATGGGGCTCATATAAGGGGGGGGGGGGGGGCGAGCTTTACCTTAATGTATAGAGTTATAGAGTGCATATGGTATATATATATATATATATATATATATATATATACATATATATATATATATATATATATACATATATATATATATATATATATATATATATATATATATATATATATATATATATATATATATATACCATATGTCACAAAAGTGCGTACACCCCTCACATTTTTGTAAATATTTTATTATATCTTTTCATGTGACAACACTAAAGAAATGACACTTTGCTACAATGTAAAGTAGTGAGTGTACAGCTTGTATAACTTTGTAAATTTGCTGTGCCCTCAAAATAACTCAACACACAGCCATTAATGTCTAAACAGCTAAACAGGTGGCAACAAAAGTGAGTACCCTCTGATGGAGGCTCCTTACCATGTGATCAACTGTGACCAATCACACCCGATCACAGCGTGAACTAGGAAGTGCCGGTAAACGTCTTTCCTCGGTTCGTGCTGACAGGGAGAGCCGATCGGCAGCTCTCTCTGTAGGGGGGGGGACTGCTCTGATAATCAGCACATTGATTATCAGCTCAGCCCCCATGAGAGGAAAAATTTTTGCCGGGCTTGGATGTTTTTCTTCGTAAGAAAAGGCTTCCATCTTGCCACTCTACCCTATCATAGCCCAGACATATGAAGAATGCGGGAGATTGTTGTCACTTGTACCACACCGCCAGTACTTGCCATATATTCCTTCAGCTCCTTTAGGCTGGGTTCACACCTAAGACAGATCTGTCGCACAGCAGGGTTTTCGGTGTGTCCTACTTCACCATTTCAGGTCCGATTTCAGTCTGAATTTTGGGCTGAATTTGGGCCTGAAACGGACCAAAAAAGGCACACGTTTTTCCTGCAAAACGCACCAGACCTGCTGCGGAGATATGTAAACCGGCTCCATAGAGAACCAGTCACATTCTCTTGCTGTGCGAATTGGATGCAGGGAAACCCGCATTCCAATTCACATAGGTGTGAACCTAGCCTTAATTTTGTTGTAGGCCTCTTGGCAGCCTCCCTGGCCAGTTTTCTTCCCGTCTTTTCATTAATTTTGGAGGGATGTCTCAGTGTTGTGCCATATTTTCTCCACTTGATGATGACGTTCTTTTGTACCCTTCTCCTGACTGATACCTTTTAGCAATGATATCCCTCTGATGCTTTGTAAGCTTTAATTGGGATTAATCAGAGACACTTTAAGGTAGGGCTGGGGAAAAAATTGATTTAAATCTTGAATCGAGTTGAGAGGTCAAATCGATTAAAAATTTAAGCAAATCGTTTTTTTTAGTTTCTTTTTTACCGCGCCGGTCCTGAGGCGCTGCGGGCATGAGTTATTAGGCGAGGCCGCGGCTTCGGCCTAGTCTGTGGCTTCGGCCGCGGCTTCGGCCTAGTCCGTGGCTTCGGCCGGACGCGCGGACTAGGTTGAAGCCGCGGCCCCGCCTAAAAGCTCATGCCCGCAGCGCCTCAGGACCGGCGCGGTTTCCAAAAAAAAAAAAAAACTCGATTCGAATCGGGAATCGAGTTTTTTTAAAGAGAATCGAAGATTTTTTTTTTAAAGTAAATCTCCCAGCCCTACTTTAAGGGCCCTTTCACACGGGGGCGCCATTGTAAGCGGTGCTTTACCATCGGTATTTGGCCGCTAGCGAGGCGGTTTTACCCCCCGCTAGCGGCCGAGAAAGGGTTAAAAACCACAGCAAAGCGCCTCTGCAGAGGCGCTTTGCCGGCGGCATAGCCGCGCTGTCCCATTGATTTCAATGGGCAGGAGCGGTGAAGGAGTGGTATACACTCCGCTACTTCACCGCTCCGAAGATGCTGCTAGCAGGACTTTTTTTCCCGTCCTGCTAGCGCACAGCTCCAGTGTGAAAGCCCTCGGGGCTTTCACATTGGAGACAAAGCAGTGGCACTTTCGGGTCGGTTTGCAGGCACTATTATTAGCGCAATAGCGCCTGCAAACCGCCCCAGTGTGAAAGGGCCCTAAAGGATGGCAGGTGTGTACTGACTCCTATTTAACATGAGTTTGAATGTGATTGCTTAATTCTGAACATAGCTACATACACAGTTATAAGGGGGTGTGCACACTTGGGCAACCACATTATTTTAGTTTTTTACTCTCCCCCTCCCTTCAGTTCGTTTTTTAATTCAGTTGTACAGTTTATGAGCCACATTAAAGGTGGAAAAAGCTCTGAAATTATTTATCTTTGTCTATTTTTTTTCCATCACAGAAACCTGACATTTTAATAGGGGTGTGTAGACTTTTTATATCCACCTTTTCCATTGGAAGTGCAGTCGCTGTAGATCCGAGGGGGACATGCAAGGAAAATAAAAAACTGCATTTTAGATTGCACATGATTGGATAATAAAATCAGCAGAGCTTCCCCTCATTTCAGATCTACTCCTCAGATTTACAGGGACTGCCCTTCCAAGTGCACTTTCAGTGCAATTTCAAGTGCACTTTGCACTTGTAGTGCAAAGTGGATTTGCCTTTCGTAAATAACCCCCAAAATCTCGAGCTAAAAAACCCCCCAAATATATCCCCCCTTAAAATGGCAAAATCAGCTGAAAATGACAGCATTATAAACCTTTAGGATTACGGTGCTGGGAACAACTTGCCAGTGACATGATCGCTAATCAAGGGCAGAGAAATACCCATTTTCATTGTGTTGCTGCCTCACTGGCAGAAACATTGCAGATTTCCCTTGATATCAAGAGTATAACACTTAGCTGTCCTGCCCAACATGGGCATTACTCCATAAAAACTCCCTTATTTAGCTATCCTGTCACTAGCGACAAGGACAAGATTGCACATGAGACCTGGGCCTAACTACTTTTTAAATTGAGTATCAAAAGGAATCGCCATGTGTAAAAAAAAAAGGGCTTTTTAATTTATTTCATGGGTTTTTTTACAATTCTTAATTTAATGTATTTTATATTTTTTCATGCTTTACAATTGTATTTATTACTGACACAAGAGGGATGATATTCCCACTGTTTGACAATATAAAGATAAAGAAAGTTCTGTTAGACATCTGAGTTGTAGATCTGCAGCAAACCTGGATGCTGCCGGTTATTCTGAAATCTCTGACCTGAAATTTGTGCTTCCAGGTCATTGTGGACTTTTACTCTCCGTCTTAAACCTGTGGCCAGTGCTCAGAGGTCATACAGGAGATCACATGATTGCAAGTAATCCAGTTGCATAGCCATTCAAATTACAACTGCCAAAAAAAATTGGCTGATAATATCAGGCACTTTTCTATATTTGTGGGCCCTTGGACACCCACCAGCCCTAGGCGCCCACCTAGGTTTGCTTGTGGGTGATTCTGTCCAAGGTTGGCAGTTCAGTGTTAATGTAGAGACTAGAGATGGGCCGAACACTCCCCTGTTCGGTTCGCAGCAAAACTCCTAAACGGGAAAAGTTTGGCCCCGAACTGCAAATTCCATTGAAATTTATGGGATCTGAACATGAGAAATCAAAAGTCCCCATTTTGAAGGCTTATATGCAAGTAATTGAAAATATTTTTTAAAATAATTGTTTTAAAGGACCAGTGATTTTAATGATGCTTAAAGTGAAACAATAAAAATGAAAAATTCCTTTAAATATAGTGCCTGGGGATCCCAGTAAAGTGGCGGATCTGTAGCATGTATAGAACCTGCTGCAGCAAAAACTAAAATGAGTCAAATCACATTTAAATTGACTCACGGTTGCAGTTGCCGACACGTGGCTATTTAAAAAAAAAAGAGAAAATGACATGGGGTCCCCCCCAGTCCATACCAGGCCCTTTGGATCTGTTATGTATTTTAAGGGGAACCCCCCCAAAAAAACAACACGATGTCCCCCCAAAATCCATACCAGGCCTTTGCCAGGCATGTCCCCACCCCAAAGCACCTGGTCCACATTAATAGGGACAAGAGCCTCTTCCCCACAACCCTGGCCAGTGGTTGTGGAGGTCTGTGGGCTTATCGGAATCTGAAGCCCCCTAAACAAGGGAGGGGCCCCCAGATCCCACCCCCCCTTTTTGTGAATGAGTAGGGGGACATTATCCCCCTACTCATTCACCAAAAAAACTGTCAAAAATAAAGAAAAAACACTACAAAGATATTTGACAAGTCCTTTATTAACCTCTTGCCTGCAATTATTCTGCGACAAATTGGCTCGGCTGCACAAATTGCTGTAGGCGTACGTCGGTTAGTGCGCGAGAATCTGTGGGCGAGCGCGCACGCCAATTGGCTAGCGGGGGAGCCAATGAGCGGGTCCGGCGGACTCTATGTCCACCGACTACCCGTGATCATTCCCCACAGAGACAGAATCTGCTGAAGTAAACATGCCATTTTTTAATGTATTTGCAAGTGTTTTCGAGCATATGCGTACGCATATTTGTGCACGCATGCGTGCAAACTTATTTTTGCGTTCACAATATGTTAATGGACATTTGCGCAAACGTGTGCAATAGCGCGCATTTGCGCGCACGAGGCATAAATTACTGATTTTTTTTTACTGAATAATACACCGCGCTTGTTTACACGCCTGTGTGCATAGGCACATTACAATTAATGGGCTGTATTTTAGCTCAGTGAAAAAATACCTGTACTGAGCTTTTTCAAGCTGCAGTGTGCAAGAGGTCTTATTGGTATGGGTTTATACTGAGCCTGGAAAGAGTTTAGAGGGGAACATTAAATGACAATATGGGGAATCAAGCAAAGTCTATAGAGAATTTAGAGAGAAAGTGACATAAATAATTGGAGATATCTTGAACACAAAGACCTCTTTTTGCTCTACATTTGTACATGGTGGGTCTATTAATTCTAGGACTTATTGTGCCAGATAGAAGCAATATAGAAAAACAGGGTACTATTACTATAGCATTAAAGTCAAACTATAGGCAAAGCTTTTTGGATAGAGTAATGGAGGGTTATAACCACTGTCTAGAGATGCACCGAAATTTCTGCCGAAAATGGTGGTATTGGCAGAATGCCAATAAGAGAAAAAGGTGCAGATAATGGCACTGAAAACGTGCGCAACTTTACCGCACATTTGCAGCGATTTTGCCGTGAACTCACAGCGATTTTACTGTGCTTATGGAGTGTTTTTCATAGGTCATGTGACTCAAAACTGGCATCAAAAACATGGGTGCGTTAATGATGCGTTCCTTCTGCGTTTTCGATGCATTTCAACTGTGGGTTTTTTGTGTTTTTTTTTTTTTAACTGACCAAAAATGCAGCAAACAAGATTTTTACCACCACAATGAAAGCGCAATAGACCAGTGTGCAGACATACGTTGAATTTAAAGGGATACATTTTTCTTGCGCTAAACCTGCCAGTAATGGCCGACAATAAATTTACACTTATTTAACTTGATGATATTGACTAAAAAGTCGAATATAATACAATTATATATACAAGTATAAATATTTTTTTAAAACTGTAGTTTTCCGTTTCGGTTTTCGGCCAAGTACATCCTGCATTTTCGGTTTTGGTTTCGGCACCAAATTTTCCATTCGGTGCACCTCTACCACTGTCAATGTATTTTTTGACATCTGTGTCCCACTGGGGAGATTTACTTTCACTTTCTGTCCCATAGCCAAACAGGAAGTGATAGGAAATCCCTGCAAATTAAAGCGGTTGTATACCCGCTGTTTTTTTTTTTTTTTTATCTACACCTGCAAGGGAATAGGCATAATGAGCTAGTATGCACCGCATACTAGCTCATTATGAGATACTTACCTTAGAACGAGGCGCCGGCATCTCACACGGTCCACGCCGAGGGAGCTGACATTTCCCCTCGGCGTGTCTTCCGGGTATCGCAGCTCCGGCGCTGTGACTTCTGTCCGGCAACCTCCGGAGTTTGCCTGGCTGTCTGCTGAAAATCCCCTGTGCGCATGCGCCGCTTCAGTCAGCGGCTCATTGCGAGGGGAATATCTCCTAAACCGTACAGGTTTAGGAGATATTTTTTTTACCTACAGGTAAGCCTTATTATAGGCTTACCTTTAGGTAAAAGTAAAAACAAAGGTATACAACCACTTTAAGGGAATTCCTTGGGGGCCCCCAGGTCACCAAAACTAGTGTCCCTAGTGGAAGATTTCCCCTCTTACTTTTCTGGAGGCAACTCAAAATTAGGCTTTTCTTTTACTTTCACTTTCAATGACAATGGTAAATAGGACAAATAGAGAGAGTCAATCTCCCTAACAGGAGCAGAGTTAGCAATAAAAACCTAATCCATCTCCACTCCATCCAAAACTAAAAAAAAGTTTTGCCTTTAGTTCTACTTTAAAGTATACAAAAAATGTAGAAATGCATCCATATCCCTTTTTTATAAAGCAGGATAATTACCCTTATGGCAAGAAATGTGGAATGGAGTTTTCTACAAATTGTTGTCTGGTTTAATGGTCAGGATGTTGAATTAAGTATGTTTCTGTTTTTTTATACCCTAGATGCAATGACACGTGCTGGCCAGAAGCTGTGTGTGGTTGTTTATCCTCAGACAGATAGCAAGGATGATGATGTCAGTGAAGAAACCAAAGAGCAGAGAGCACCAATCTACAAGCCAGAGCCTGAAGCTGTTGATGGAGCTCGTGCTTAAGTCCCTTCCGTTAACATGAAAAATTCACACCACTGTTACTGTTCAGACATGCTGTCAAGACCTCACTGAACAGATTGGCAGAAAGATAGATGGATCCTGTATGTATGTGCACCTGTGTTTATGTATATTTGAGAGTGTGTACATGGGCACACACATTGCTGTGCACATAGACAGTGCCGACTATTGTATTTCCCGTCTCCATCGCCCTCAGGTAATAGTGGTATCCCAGGGTATAATTACTCAGTCAGTGCTATAATTTGTCTGTGTTTCGTGACACAGTCGTGACAGTTGTGAATTGTCCCTTTAACTCAGTCTCTGCGTTGTACTGTGGACTTGTTCCTGACCTCCACTCCATACAGTGCCCTTTATTGCTGTATTAGCTCCCCCTATGAGCAGAGGGAATTGTGGCCCTCATCTGTCATGTGACCTAATGTCTGTGCACCTTATGTAAGAATTAATCTAACCTCCAGGTGTGTGTGTGTGTGTGTGTTTGTGTGTGTGTGTGTGTGTATGTATGTATGTCGGAGTCTTAATTCCCTGGCAAACCTACTATAAGTACTATAGGTGATAGTCTGCTTCGCAAGATGGTTGTAAAGGACACTATGTACGCCAGAACGAGGTACCCGAAATTATTATCAGTCTGAACTTTCTATTTCTGGCGTTGTGTCTTAGACTGCATCAATTCACAGAGAATCTCTGCTGCTCAGAATATATGATACTAGACAAGGGTTTTCACCTGACAATCAAGAGACCTGCCTGGACTGACTCCCTTGCCTTTTGTGCACCGCACATGTGGAATACAATAGGACTTCTGATCACATGCCCTGCTGAAAGTGACTGTCTGCAGAGGAAGGCGGTGTACAGCCAAAGCAGTCTCAAGTCTTTCTTCTCCCCAAACTGTAACAAAACATTGTTCTCCTTACTTCACTCCAAAACTGTGATTATCCATAACCTCTTGGGGGAACTCCAGCCTCCCAGTACCCACAACACTCCAGGAGCCTTGGGTAAATATCTACCAGGTGTTTTCATTCTCCAAAGTACTCTATATGTTTTATATATTTTTTTATTTAGGATCTCTTGTTTCTGAATGTAATAAAATTGGATCTGGTGCCTTTTGGTGAGATACTTATGTGTGAGGTGTTTTCTGTCCACATCTGTTGTCAAATACACATATATGATTGGTAGGAAAAGCACCACAGTGCGACATTTAACCTTCGTGATTAAACAAGGAAATCACATTTCTGAAGAAAATTACTCTAATGGTATATCTTTGTTTCTATAATACAGATATTAATATAGCAAACGTGTTTGAGATGTACAGTATCTCACATTTTTGTAAATATTTTATTATCTTTTCATGTGACAACACTGAAGAAATGACACTTTGCTACAATGTAAAGTAGTGAGTGTACAGCTTGTATAAGGGTCGGTTCACACTGGGGCAACACGACTTCAGCGCGACTTTGTACCGCGACTTAAACGCGGCTTCAGCGCGACTTCAGCGCGACTTCAGCAAATTACAAGGCGACTTGAAGTCGCCTCCATGACAGGCGACTTCGCCTGTGGCCAATCAGCTCTCTGGGAGGGAGGGGGGGAGGGAGGGGTTTTCCCTGCAAAGTCGCTTGACTTTACAGAGAGATCCGACTTGGAGGCGACTTCCATTGATTTCTATGGTACAGGTCGCCTACCAAGTCGGATCAAAGTAGTACAGGGAGTACGCTCTGAAGTCGGAGCGACTTCAGTAGCGTCTATTAAGACGCTAGCGTTCACTCACATTGAAACTATTTCTGGGGCGACTTGGGGCGACTTGAGGGCGTACAAGTCGGATCCCAAGTCGCCCCAGTGTGAACCGAGCCTAACAGTGTAAATTTACTGTCCCCTCAAAATAACTCAACACACAGCCATTAATGTCTAAACAGCTGGCAACAAAACGGAGTACACCCCTTAATGAAAATTTCCAAATTAAGCCCAAAGTGTCAATATTTTCTGTGACCACCATTATTTTCCAGCACTGCCATAACCCTCTTGGGCATGGAGTTCACCAGAGCTTCACAGGTTGCCACTGGAGTCCTCTTCCACTCCTCCATGACAACATCACAGAGCTGGTGGATGTTAGAGACCTTGCACTCCTCCACCTTCCGTTTGAGGATGCCCCACAGATGCTTAATAGGGTTTAGGTCTGGAGACATGCTTGGCCAGTCCATCACCTTTACCCTCAGCTTCTTTAGCAAGGCAGTGGTCATCATGGAGGTGTGTTTGTGGTCGTTATCATGTTGGAATACTGCCCTGCGGCCCAGTCTCCGAAGGGAGGGGATCATGCTTGGCTTCAGTATGTCACAGTACATGTTGGCATTCATGGTTCCCTCAATGAACTGTAGCTCCCCAGTGCCGGCAGCACTCATGCAGCCCCAGACCATGACACTCCCACCACCATGCTTGACTGTAGGCAAGACACACTTGTCTTTGTATGCCTCACCTGGTTGCCGCCACACACGCTTGACACCATCTGAACCAAATAAGTTTATCTTGGTCTCATCAGACCACAGGTAATGGTTCCAGTAATCTATGCCCATAGTTTGCTTGTCTTCAGTAAACTGTTTGCGGGCTTTCTTGTGCATCATATTTTGAAGAGTTTCCTTTCTGGGACGACAGCCATGTAGACCAATTTGATGCAGTGTGCGGCGTATAGTCTGAGCACTGACAGGCTGACCCCCCACCCCTTCAACCGCTGCAGCAATGCTGGCAGCACTCATACGGATATTTCCCAAAGGCAACCTCCGGCTACGATGCTGAGCACGTGCACTCAACTTCTTTGGTCGACCATGGCGAGGCTTGTTCTGAGTGAAACCTGTCCTGTTAAACCACTGTATGGGCTTGGCCACCGTGCTGCAGCTTAGTTTCAGGGTCTTGGCAATCTTCTTATAGCTTTATATCTTTATGTAGAGCAACAATTATTTTTTTCAGATCCTCAGAGAGTTCTTTGACATGAGGTGCCATGTTGAACTTCCAGTGACCAGTATGAGAGAGTGAGAGAGATAACACCAAATTCAACACACTTGGTCCCCATTTACACCTGAGACCTTATAACACTAACGAGTCACATGACAACGGGGAGGGAAAATGGCTAATTGGGCCCAATTTGGACATTTTCACTTACGGGTGTACTTCGTCTTGTTGCCAGCTTTTTAGACATTAATGGCTGTGTGTTGAGTTATTTTGAGGGGACAGTAAATTTACACTGTTATACAAGCTGTACACTCACTACTTTACATTGTAGCAACGTGTAATTTCTTCAGTGTTGTCACATGAAAAGATAGAAGAAAAGATTTACACAAATGTGGGGGGTGTACTCACTTTTGTGAGATACTGTGTTTGTAATGAAAAGTGATGACCCATAGACACATTATTGCATGTACATCTGATCACATTGGTGCTGCATATGCCAATACAGGCAAAGCAAATTACGTTACTTATATTATACGTAACGTTACAAAATTGTTAAATCATTGAAGGACAGGTATGGATTTTACTGTTTCTGGGATGACTCTTATATGTGTTGCCATTATACAGGATCTTATGTTAGGATGCCCAAAGACAAAAGATAATTGTCACTTGACTCAACTGAGAATGGTCAGGTTAGTGTAGCACCAGTGAGGGACACTGGAAGATGACTATCCCTAAAGTTTGCAAGCCACCCGACACCTCTGACACCCTGGTTTCAGACATGTTTCAGAGTGATAATGCAAGTAAACAGACACCAGACCAAAGGAAAGTAAATTAGTATTTTGCTTGAAATTCTTTAAAGCGGAGCTCCACCCAAAAGGGAAGCTCTGCTTGTTCACACCTTCACTGCCACATTTGGGACTTTTTTTTTGGGGGGGGGTGGGTACCTGTTTTTTACAGGTACCCACTCCTACTTCCTGGTAAGATTGCCGCATGGCAATCTTTGTCATTTCTGGCCCCTCCTCCTTCCCACCGCTGTCTTCTGGGACACACAGAGGTCCCAGAAGAAGGAGGGGCCATTCAGAAAGTGAAGCATGACTCGCACATGCGCAGTAGGAAACAGGCATCCTTACTACAGATGCCAGCGCCTGCACCCAAAGCTGATTAACGATTAGGCTAGGGGTGCCAACATCACGGGATCCCTGAACAGGTAAGTGTTCTTATATTAAAAGTTAGCAATTACAGTATTTGTAGCTGCTGACTTGTTTTTTTGTTTTTTTAAAGCCTGAAATTCTGCATTAAGGCAGATAAGACCAAGAATTGCTAAGGCAGATATTTTTCAGTATTAAACTTTGGTCTTAGTAAGCATACAAAGAATATGCAATGCAAGGGAAGATCACAATAAGTCAAACCGTACTAACCAGTAGGCCCTGAAAGAAATTATTACCCCAGGTATAAAAGGGAAGAAAATGACCTTTTTTGTGTCAGCCTGCTTCCTTAAAATCCTGGTGTCATAAGCCCAGAAAGTGTGGTACAATTAGAACACAACAATTTGTAAGAAATGCAATAATCACTATGTGAGTGGAGTTTCCCTTAATATTATGCAGTGAGTCCTTTAAGTGGTGGGGAAGAAGAATAGTGAAGGAGTCCTTGTGTAGATGCCCAGAGTCTTCAGCTAGCTTAACAATGGCCCAGCGGGGCGACTTGCAATAAAGAATAACACATGCAAAGTGTTTCCTTTGGAAACTTTCATGTAAAGAGATGGGGTAAAGGTGTCTTGCATGCAGTGTGTCTTTGTAGTGTGTACACAGGGAGGGCTTCTGCCCGCTCACCAATACTGATATTACCAAGGCTTAAGAGAATGGGAGGTCCCGGTACAGGCTCTTGAAGAACCTGCAACCTGTGAAGGGTGTCTGGCGGTGCACCTGGCGACGCTGGGATTCAGCTGGGTCTGTACTGGTGACAACAAGTGTAACTTTAGACAGTCATTTAGCCATCAGGGAGCTGGTAATGGTGGATCTGCCTGCCGGTGTAACGCTCACTTGCTGGAGTCACCCCACGCTGTCCAGGCCGTGGTGTCTGCCCTCATTACCCAAAGCGGCTGGATCCCTGCTCTCAGCTGAAGGCCGTGGTCCCAATAGGAAGAGCTTCTCCCCAGGCTGGGCTATTTATGTTCTCATCCAGCATTCCTCTCTCTCCCAGCTGACTGAAACTTGTAGTCTGCAGCAAAACTTTCTCCCATGCAATCCTGGCTCTCTGGACCACATATCCCATGATCCCCTGATTTCAGCTGTGCTCTCTCTCTCTCTGCATTCAGTAAAATGATGACACAATGTCCAGGCTGAACACTAGAGGGAAACTTGCTCACTGCAGCTGATGTTACAGAATGTCCCATGATGACACAGGCAAGTTAGCCAGCACCTGGCTACATTAGGATATCAGGAAACATATTTCACATTATGCAGCACATATGTTAGGCGAAGTAAGCTTCTGTCTTGAGTTATACACTAAATACTGCGGTATACAAAGCCTTCTAATCTTGATTGAACTGTTTCAGATAATAATCTCCATAGCATATCTTTTAACTGTCATTTGCAGACTTACAACTTTGTGTTTCATTAGAAGTCTGGAGCATAAACTTTGGTATAAACCAGTTATACCTTATCTGTATGTGATTTCATCTGAGATCTGTTTCTGTTAAAACCTTGTTTCCTGTACCAATAACACCGAGAGAGGTTGATTTACTAAAACTGGAGAGTGAAAAACCAGCTTAATTGAAGAAGCTGAAGTTAGAAGCTGATTGGATACCATGCACACATGCATCAGATTTTACACTCTCTAGTTTTTGTAACTCAACCCCTTGCACCAGAAAATAAATGATGGGATATGGTTATCTAAGATATTGGTATCCTTCTAAGAACATTTACCTGAAGTGCAGCAACCCTGACAAGTAGTCATACAAACATTGGGTCCCTAGAGAATCCTGCAGCACATCTGTGCATGCCCCGGTTTCCCTGACCATGCTCAAAGAATGCTATCGCTGAAGTCCAAAACCTGCCCTGTCTTTATGCATGTGTGAAAAATCACTTTTGCATGCACAGATGCAAAGCCCGTGGGCACATCTGCGCATTTGCCATTGTGGTGCCTGGGGGGGGGGGGGGGCTGGTGGAGCCACTGCCCAGGTGGGACTGAAGTTCTGCTTTAAGTTACTGACTTGGGGAAAGCATACAGGTAAGGTAAGGAGCTCTGACTTTCCTGATCTGCATGCTTGCTGGAGGACATTGTCACAAAGTATTAAAGCCAGAGACAGCCAGGCATCTAGTGTTTTCAGAAGGCTGTTGGCCAGGGAAACCAATAAGTACTAAACCGCAAATTGAAATGATTACATACTGTACATTATATTGTCAAAAGTATTGGCAATATAATGTACAGTATGTACATGCCTTTACAGGCACATGAACTTTAATGGTATCCCAGTCTTAGTCCGTAGGGTTCAATATTGAGTTGCTCCACCCTTTGCAGCTATAACTGTTTCAACTCTTCTGGGAAAGTTTAGGAGTGTGTCTATGGGAATATTTGACCATTCTTCCAGAAGTGCATTTGTGAGGTCAGGCACTGATGTTGGACAAGAAGGCCTGGCTTGCAGTCTCCTCTCTAATTCATCCCAAAGATGTTCTATCGGGTTGAGGTCAGGACTCTGTGCAGGCCAGTCAAGTTCCTCCACCCTAAACTCACTCATCCATATCTTTATAAACCTTGCTTTGTGCACTGGTCCAAATCATTTGGTGGAGGGGGGATTATGGTGTGGGGTTGTTTTTCATGATTTGGGCTTGGCCCTTTAGTTCCAGTGAAGGGAACTCTTAAGGTGTCAGCATACCAACCATCTTGGGCAATTTCATGATCCCAACTTTGTGAGAACAGTTTGGGGATGGCCCCTTCCTGTTCCAACATGACTGCATGCCAGTACAAAAGGTCCATAAAGACATGGATGAGCGAGTTTGGGGTGGGGCAACTTTACTGGCCTGTACAGAGTCCTGACCTCAACACGATAGAACACGTTTGTGGCGAATTAGAGTGGAGACTGCGAGTCAGGCCTTCTCGTCCAACATCAGTGCCTGACCTCACAATTGTCCTTCTTGAAGTATGGTTAAACATTCCCATAGACACACTCCTAAATATTGTGGACAGCTTTCCCAGAAAAGTTACAAAGTTAAAGCTGTTATAGCTGCAAAGGGTGGGCCAACTCAAAATTGAACCCTACGGACTAAGACTGGGATGCCATTAAAGTTCACATGTGTGTAAAGGCATGTGTCCAGATACTTTTTTACAATATAGTGTACGTAAGCCAGTATTTGAATGTAAGTTTGTAAGGGCTAAAGAAGTGGTTACATGTGTGTTACTCACTGACCACAGCAGCTTTTCTTATATATAAAATAATCTTGTGATATGTGTAGGGAGAAATCCATTACCTAAGATTTGGGGGATGCCACTGCTAGAAGAAGAAAACACCAAAGAAGATTCCAGCAATCACTAGGCTCGTTTGGAATGAACTGTTGTGAAAATAAAAAAACGAAATAAAAGTGCGCTGTCAGTTAAAAGATATCAGACTCTATCAATAGTGACCACAGTGATAGTCAAATCAATATAGTGAAATAGCTTACTCAAACTAGCAAATTAACAGTGAATAAAAACAAAAAATGAAACAAACGTGTCATCCACATAAAATGTGTCACTTACTGTCCATATTGTTCATTACTCATGTAGCAATAACTCTCTGTAAAGCTGCTGGTTTAAGCGGGCTTGTTACCTTTACTCTCCTTCCCTCTGTTTCACCGGGTCTAGGGTTCCGTTGAGTTTACCTCTGGACGACACACGCACCAACACTTGAGTACGTTTTCAATGCTTTATTAAACCATCAATGAAGGAAGTAGCAGGAAAGAGGCAGAAGGAGAACTGCAGAGGAAAACTCAAATACCTTTTTAGTAAGATTCTTGACAAATGTCCCTGGGGTTGGATATTTCAGTAGAATGCACTCCCTTGGTGGAACACACTCCTTGCATGCCTGGATAGGCCTCTCTCACTAGCGTAGCAGCCAGTACGTAGCACAAACAAAAGTCTCTGCCACAGACTTATTTGGGATAAACCCGTACGATCCTCTGCCACAGGATGTATTGGTTTTCTTGTGGCGAATGTCAGTCACAGTGCTTGAACCTTTAAGCCAACCCGGCAACACTATGCTGTATAATTACTTTAGGATACGTCCACCAACCGAGTCACCAGGCCCCTCTCCAGACCAGCACGTTGCATGATCCTTCCATGACAGGTCCTCCCCTGGGATCTTCTCGGCTGTCCAGCTTCTTCACCCTGGATAGACAGCTCAGGACCATTCCTCGGCCGCTGTGGTAGGCCCCAGACAAGCTTCTGGGCCCACCCCCGCGCTGCAGCAATGTGGGCCTCCGGAACGGAGGACCACGAGATAGCTCTCTGACGCATACCAGTCGGACAACGAACCCCAAAATATGGCGTCTGTCCCATAAATACCCTCGCCCAGAATGCAACTCGGAGGACCACCTCCAGCGAGTTGTCTCCGGGACAGAAGAGCATCCATACGCTTCGACACGTTGCCGTTCCAACACTAGCCAGCGGTAACAGCGACACCCACGACTCAGTATGGAAACACACGCAACGTCAGCCAAGCTGGAACAGAGGCAAATCTAACCTTCCTAACGAACAAGTTACTAAATTTACCTATCAGATGGTAGATCACAAATCTACCAGCGCTACACTCAAAATCTACTGTGCAATATACAGTGGGGACGGAAAGTATTCAGACCTCCTTAAATTTTTCACTCTTTGTTATATTGCAGCCATTTGCTAAGTTCATTTTTTTTCCTCATGAATGTACACACACCACCCCATATTGACAGAAAAACACAGAATTGATGACATTTTTGCAGATTTATTAAAAAGAAAAACTGAAATATCACATGGTCCTAAGTATTCAGACCCTTTGTTGTGAAACTATTTAAGACACATATTTAACTCAGGTGCTGTCTTTAACATCACTTTAACATCACTAACACTTCTGAGTGTAATTATAAATGTGTTCATAAAAGATTTACGCACCTTTTACCCAAGATTTACAAATTTTTCTTACTGGATTCTTTTGAAATGATTTGTGAATACAGAGATAAAATGTGTGAATTTTATGTGAAAACGTTTATATGTAGACCCCTTAATGTTTTAAAGGTTGTCTATGGGCCCCGCGCCCATAGACATTTGCTGAATCAAGACTCTACTGGCCTAAGCTTATTAAGGAAGGAGGGATGTTCGGACATATTTGAAAAATACTGTATGTACAATAGCTATTGTTTCTCTCCCTCAATTACCAGCACCAGAGGTGTCTCTAGCATGTCTTCTTCCACAGCCTCGGAGGGGAACAACAGGAAGTGAGAGGAAATCTACCCCTAGGAAGGGAAATTCACTCCTGAAAGAGTTATCAGGGGAAAAAGTTGTCTCCACTGATGCTTTATCACCAATCCTTGTTTTCACAACAACCCAAAATTTTCAAAATCCAATTGTCATAGGGACAGAAAGTGAGGTGAAATCTTCTGAACAGGAGGACAGACAGCAAAACAAATGATACAGGGGTGTTGTGTTAACCCTTCCCTATGCTATCCAAAAAAATATTTTTTTTATTTGGCAGGAGCTACACGTAAAAAATGTACCTGTTCCGACTTGCAAACAAATTCGACTTAAGAACAAACTTCCAGACCCTATCTTGTTTGTAACCCAGGAACTGCCTGTATATGAGTGACCATAACCATGTAATATTACAGACATTGATTTTTTATTATTACTATTATACAGGATTTATATAGCGCCAACAGGGGGCAGACAGTACAGTTACGATACAATTCAATACAGGAGGAATCAGAGAGCCCTGCTGGTTAGAGCTTACAATCTAGGAGTTTATAGAGAAGCTCAACTAGACCTAGATGCCGAAGGGGCATCAATTCATGTCTACATGTCCACCTGCAATCAAACACCTATGGTTTGTATCATAGAGAATTTTACAAACTCTAGTACAGTTATATAGAATTGTACAGATATC
This sequence comes from Lithobates clamitans, assembly GCA_037952925.1. Taxonomy (NCBI): domain Eukaryota; kingdom Metazoa; phylum Chordata; class Amphibia; order Anura; family Ranidae; genus Lithobates; species Lithobates clamitans. The sequence continues at coordinate 846,043 of JBBGZY010000853.1, read as the reverse complement.
TTAAAGTTTAGTTACTTTTTTTTTCTAGATCAGCACAAGGGACGGTACTGGCATTCAATAGGAATTGTCCCTTGTGCTGTTGTCTTGGTTAAAATCAAAAATTCTCTGCATCCCCCCCCCCCCACCCCAATGTCTGTAATTTTCTGATGCTGCAGTGGTTATTACAGTCACGGTACCTGTCATAGGCACTTGTCAAGAGTGCCAACTATGCCTGCCCTTTCTGCCCCCCACTTTCATTCATACAAAGCTGTACTATAGCTTCCATGAATGAAAAATGGAGGAGATGGACCTTTCATTCATCCACCCACATTCCACTCATAGAGTGCTTTTCACTGACAAAAGCTATAGTACTGCTTCCAAGAATGGATGAATGGGATTGGGTGAAAGGGCAGAGGATTTCAGCTATAAAACAGCAATTAACAGGACAAGGGACACTTCCCACTGAATGCAAGCATTGTACCTTGTACCGATTAAAAATAAAAATAAAATTAGGCTTTAAATCTGCGCAGGTTCTCACACCACTGAATGTATTCATAAAAATTGGATATGACTTTGTGAAAGAGTTGGTCCCATATGTTTTTTTTTTTATTTTAAAACAGTTTACTTTAAAATTATTTCAGGGAGAGTTTAGTAAATGCATGAGGGTTGATTTACTAAAGCAAATAAGCTGTTGACTTGGCAAAGGAAGTTGCACTTTAGATGGGAATTTTCCCTAGAGCCTAATGAATGCGGTAGACTTTCACTTTGTAAATAAAATCCAATCAGGTGTAAGAAAATATCAAAACAGCATTTTCACCTAATTGGATGATGGAAGTCAGCAGAGCTTGCCTCATTCACTAATCTCTGGGTAAAGATTGCCTTGCAATGTGCAGCTATATCTTGCAAGTAAACTGTCTATTTTCCTTTATTAAATCAACCTCTATGGTCTTTATTTGTCACAGTTGGCCATAAATGTTCTAATCTAATTTTACAATCTAGTAATCTAGTTTACAATCTAGTAATCTTACATCAAAGGCAAAGAAATACATTTCACAAAAAAATCTTCATAGACTGTACAATCAGATAGTGGCACCTCATTCTGGAGAATTGTAATTTAAACATTTCCCTAATGTATAACTCTGACATGTGCACTGTCCAGGAGCAAACTCAATAATTACTCAATAATTAATTATATTCTCCACATACTATACAATTTAATCTGTTTTGTTAAATGATTAGTGTACCGTATTTTTAAACAATTAGAAAACCATATTTCCTAAAATATATATAATAAAGTAAGAATGTGGCACTATCCCTTTAAGAGCATTTGACCACATATAAAGTTGGAGTTTCTCAAAGCATAGAACCCCAAAAAGTGAATGTATATAAACCAAAAGAATTATAACCCCTTCCCGCCGAGCGTACGCAGATGTATATATATATATACATATATATATATATCTATTTACACACACTTCCTTTAGAGACAATGATGTTACCCCCTAGACAGATGTTTCAGTTAACTGCTTACACTGCCACACTAGTATAAAAGATGGAACCTGGCCTGGCCAGCCCACACGCTATTCTGGGAAGGGAGAGCGGGTCTAGAGAAGAGTGATGTTAGGGCCCTACATTACTCTATAAGTAATGGCAATAAAGTCCACGTTGCATATCTGATATTCTTCACTGGCTAGTCGGAGCTCGTTAACTGTAATCTGTTTGGATGTAGTGGGAACAGTAGATTCCTTGTAGTGAGGAAAGTTAAAGATGTCTGAGCACAGTGTTCAAACAATTCAGCAAAGTGTTCTTGGAGTAAAGATTTCTGTGCAAAGTGTCTCAATGTAACTGTGACAAAGAATGGATAAAGGTCAAGCAATTTGCCCTCTTACCAACGACCAGATCGTTCCAATGTCTTCCGAACAGGAACTCGTGTTGTTATAGTCTTAAAGCTGTAGTCGCCCACTTCCTCAGGAGACAGCCAAGATTTAGTTTGTGTGTACCTGTGGAAATACCACATTATAAGCGAAATACAATATATATATATATATATATATATATATATATATATATATATATATATATATTACAGTGGGGACTGAAAGTATTCAGACCCCCTTAAATTTTTCACTCTTTTTTATATTGCAGCCATTTGCTAAAATCATTTAAGTTCATTTTTTTCCTCATTAATGTACACACAGCACCCCATATTGACAGAAAAACACAGAATTGTTGACATTTTTGCAGATTTCTTTAAAAAAGAAAAACTGAAATATCACGTGGTCCTAAGTATTCAGACCCTTTGCAGTGACACTCATATATTTAACTCAGGTGCTGTCCATTTCTTCTGATCATCCTTAAAGAGGAGTTCCACCCAGGGGGGCCATTAAAAAAAAAAAAAATTAAAAGTCAGCAGCTACAAATACTGCAGCTGCTGACTTTTAATTGGACACTTACCTGTCCCTGGGTCCAGCGATGCGGGGGATCGAAGCCCCACTCATCCCCCCCCTCCGCTCGTCGGCGCCGGCATTTCAACTGTGGGCGCCGGGCTGTGGCTTCACAGCCTGGCACCCACTGCGCATGTGCGAGCGGCGCTCAATCACCTGGGACCTGTAATGGGTCCCAGATGATTGACAGGAGGGAGGGAGAAGAGCCGAGCCCTTCCTGTGCCAGGGGGAAGTGATGTCACCAGCCCAGGCAAAGGAAGGGGCAGACTACGAGGGACCACCTAGCAACAGGCATTTAGAGGTAAGTAAAAAAAAAAAATATCCAAATGTTTTTTGTTTTTTTTTTAGAATTTTTTAGATATGTTTGGTTTTTTGGGTGGAACCCCACTTTAAGATGGTTCTACACCTTCATTTGAGTCCATCTGTGTTTGATTATACTGATTGGACTTGATTAGGAAAGCCACACACCTGTCTATATAAGACCTTACAGCTCACAGTGCATGTCAGAGCAAATGAGAATCATGAGGTCAAAGGAACTGCCTGAAGAGCTCAGAGACAGAATTGTGTCAAGGCACAGATCTGGCCAAGGTTACAAAAAATTTCTGCTGCACTTAAGGTTCCTAAGAGAACAGTGGCCTCCATAATCCTTAAATGGAAGACGTTTGGGATGACCAGAACCCTTCCTAGAGCTGGCCATCTGGCCAAACTGAGCTATCGGGGGAGAAGAGCCTTGGTGAGAGAGGTAAAGAAGAACCCAAAGATCACTGTGGCTGAGCTCCAGAGATGCAGTCAGGAGATGGGAGAAAGTTGTAGAAACTCAACCATCACTGCAGCCCCCCACCAGTCGGGGCTTTATGGCAGAGTGGCTTGACGGAGCCTCTCCTCAGTGCAAGACTGGTTGCAATCGAGGGAAAGATGAATGCGGCCAAGTACAGGGATATCCTGGAAGAAAACCTTCTCCAGAGTGCTCAGGACCTCCGACTGGGCCGAAGGTTTTCCGTCCAACAAGACAATGACCCTAAGCACACAGCTAAAATAAAGAAGGAGTGGCTTCACAACAACTCCGTGACTGTTCTTGAATAGCCCAGCCAGAGCCCTGACTTAAACCCAATTGAGCATCTCTGGAGAGACCTAAAAATGGCTGTCCACCAACGTTTACCATCCAACCTGACAGAACTGGAGAGGATCTGCAAGGAGGAATGGCAGAGAATCCCCAAATCCAGGTGTGAAAAACTTGTTGCATCTTTCCCAAAAAGAAAAAAAAAATGAACTTAAATGATTTTAGCAAATGGCTGCAATATAACAAAGAGTGAAAAATTTAAAGGGGTCTGAATACTTTCCGTCCCCACTGTATATATACATATATATAAGGAAAGTTATAGCGTAGTAAATTTCCATTTTGGGACCACTCAACATGGTGTAGGTCCGTTGATATGCAAAAAACATACTTAAACATCATTTGGAGCAACAAAAATATAGAGGTACAGTGCATGCCATCAATTATGTAAGTGTAAAAGGGTTCCAGCGATGTGGAGATACCTCCACATTGTAGCTTCCAACCGGAGCTGATGGCGACGGGCAAGTCTGGAGCCAGGACATACAACAAGGGCAGAGAGAAAAATAACCCTATAGAAAAATAACAAAGAATAGGACTCGAATCAGAATAAAGTGAATGATGATTCATGTGAGAAGTGACTGAGAATCAGACCAATAAATGAATAGTGGCTAAGATATATATGATACATATTAAATATAGGGGTCCAAGAAAATATAGATAAAATCCAGTGGAAGGAGTGATATAGAATAATAAACTTTTGTTTAAATTTTATTTCATCACCTCACATCCCTACTTCCTTTGTATGCCTTATAAATTCTTGGACCCTTACATCTAATATTTAATATTTATGCCACCCATTCCACTGGTCCGATTCTCAGTCATTTTTTATGTGAATTATTAGTCATTCTACTTTGGTATGGTAATGGTCATTACTATTACATTGTCGTCTTCACTTTGGTGTCCGTTTATGAAGCAGTGATCAGCGGTGATCCCAAGGATCGCTGCTGATCACAGTCCATAAACAGTTTATGAAACAGTGATAATCGGGGGACAACATGTTTGAACTTGTTCTCCCGCCGATTATCTCTACACACGGAGAATCCTCGTTGAATGACACAGTAAAGGCCAGTTTATGAAGCGGTGATCTCACCACTTCACTGGCGATCTGTGTCAGAATTCACACTCGCAGGTTCACCAGCTCAGAGGTGGTGAATCGGGGAGTGAAGAGGAAATCTGAGGGGATCTGAGGGGGAAGGAGGAAGATTTTTAACTTCCTTATGCCTCGTTCAGACCGCCCAACACTGTAAGCATGTCCCCCTGTCATATTTATGTGTATACATATATATACATATATACATATAATGTGTATATGTATGTATATATAATGTGTGTGTATATACATGTATATATAATGTGTGTGTATACATATGTATATAATGTAGGGGGACTCATTATTTTATTAACATTAATCCACGCCGTCTGTGCGTGTATTGAGCGGTGATAATTTATCACTGCTTAATAAACTGACATCTCTGTGTTTCTGGTACTGTAATCTCGTAAAGTCTCACGAGATTCCAGTATCAGGGGCCGTTCTCCACTGTTTGAAGCATTTGTAGATCTCTTCACTCCTCCAAAGGTGATCTACAAAGCTTCATAAACTGGCACACAGAGGAGAAAGATCTTCACTGTGAATGCCGGAGAACGAAACAGTGAATAGATTTCACTGCTTCATAAATGGACACCTTTATAGTTAATTACTCTATATCACTTATTCCACTGGATTTTATCTGTATTTTCTTGGACCCCCATATTTAATATGTATCATACATGTCTTAGCCACTATTCACTTATTCACATACTTATATTGTATTTTGCCTACAATGTGGTCTTTCCACAGATACACATAAACCAAATCTTGGCTGTCTCCTGAGGAAGTGGGGTTTGCTCCACGAAACGCGTAGAGACTACAGCTTTAAGAATATAACAACTTTAGTGCTTCTGTAATTTTGTGTATACACTTTTACCAGCAATATATGCACATTGGGATATTTTTTTTTTACGACAACATATACTATGTCAAAATGTATCTGATTTTAATATGTAATATGAAATAAATTTTGTATTTTTTTAACACATTATTACTTATTTTATTTGGCACCACTCTCCAAAAGTCCCATGGGCAGATGTTTTCCTCTTTTGGTTCTACTAAAAAATAGGGACTGACTGTTGCCTTGGTCTAAGCTTATGTGGCCTTTCTCTTAAGTGAATAAGGCAGACAAAATCCCCATATAGCTTAAGCGTTATTCATAATAAGGTGTCAAATTCCATTCAAAATTTATCCCTCTAGGGATATGGTAATCTTACCTAAAGATTCAATATACCTCCCTTCTATTCAACAGGAAAAAGCGATCACCTCCCCTTTTCGGTTGATCCACCCTATGATTTGGATCCTAAGATATTGATCCATAATGATCTGCAAAATGTTTAGCTATGTTTGTTTGTGTTCTTTTTTGTGTCCATATGTTGGATAGATGATCTCTCATCTAAGACAACCTCCTGATTGTCCTTCAAGCATATTGTTTCTTGCAAATCACACAGGAAATTACATATAATATAAACCTAGTCTGGCAATTAACTAGTTGTTTAATATTGAATATTGATTAACCTTCCCAGTAGAATATAACTGAATCCTATGTGGATCACCCAGAAAGGCACAGTTATAGCAATAGGAATGCCTGTCATGCTCAGCCAAGGCCTTCTGATTGCTCCAGACCACAAAAAAACTAGGGGATGCAATGTAATGTGGGTGCTCTCTTTGCTATAAAGTGTACTTGTACTTTGCTATAAAGTGTAAAGTGTGATCTTTTCAAAATTCCCCTTTAAGATCTGTAGATATCTCTGTATAGTCAACTTATTCTCCTCAAATTCAAAGCTGTAATGAGTACTATGGATTTATTGTCCAGATTGGATTGTACTTCCTCCCAGATTAATTTTCTCTTAAAAAGTTCTCTCTGGGGCTATCCCTGACCTTACAATAGGCCCTCTTAAAATAGATGCTATCACAGCCCTGCTCAACGAATCTCACCTCCATCTCTTCTCAGACTCCTCCTTTGTAAACTCTTCGAAAGCAGAACGATTTCTTCTAATTCTGACAAGTTGATCTTTGAGTATGGCCCTTCTAATATGGGCACGGTGGCATCTGTCAGAGTGGAGGAGAGAATTACTCAAGTTGGGCTTCCTTTAGGCCTGTACATAAATTTTACCATCTGCACTGTCACCTCTTTTAAGTCCAAGTAGTTCATCTGGGACAGTTGTCCTTCATAAGTAAATTTCAAATGAAGTGTCTTATTATTCAAAAATCCTAAAAAATCAACCTTGAGTAAAACTTGATGAACAATAAAGATCAGATCACTAATGTATTGAAAGAAAACCCTAATTTTATCCCTATTGGGATTGATTTCTCCAAAGATGTGATGTTCCTCCCTTAAGCTGGCATAGGTGGGAACAAACTTTGCACCCATGTAGGAGCATGAAGATAACAACTCCCATCAAACAAAAAATCATTGTGGGTCAACAGATACATAACCGCTTCTAAAATTAAATGTTTGAGGTTCATGCAGTACTCTGTGTAGCAGTCAAGACGATAACGTAGCGCTTTTAGACCTAAATTAAGTGGCATACCCACTTCAGCCCCCGAAAGAATTTACCCCCTTCCTGACCAGAGCACTTTTTGCGATTCGGCACTGCGTCACTTCAACTGACAATTGTGCGGTCGTGCGACGTGGCTCCCAAACAAAATTGACATCCTTTTTTTCCCACAAATAGAGCTTTCTTTTGGTGGTATTTGATCACCTCCGCGATTTTTAGCGCTATAAACAAAAAAATAGCGTCAATTTTGAAAAAAACGCATTATTTTTTACTTTTTGCTATAATAAATATAACCAAAAAATAATTAAAAAAATTTTTTTTCCTCAGTTTAGGCCGATACGTATCCTTCTACATATTTTTTGTAAAAAAAAATCTTTTTTTACTAGTAATGGCGGCGATCAGCGATTTTTATTGTGACTGCGACATTATGGTGGACACATCGGACATTTTTGACACATTTTTGGGACCATTGTCATTTATACAGCAATCAGTGCTATAAAAATGCACTGATTCCTGTGTAAATGACACTGGCAGTGAAGGGGTTAACCACTAGGGGGCAGGGAGGGGTTAAGTCAGTACTAGGGAGTGTTTTCTAACTGTAGGGGGATGGGCTAGCTGTGACACTTCATTGACACGTTACTGATCTCTGCTCCCGTTGACAGGGAGCAGAGATCAGTGAGACTGTCACTAGGCAGAACGGGGAGATGCTTGTTTACATCAGCATCTCCCCGTTCGTCCTCTCCGTGAGCTCCCGACTCACGGAGCTCTCGGCCGGTGGCGCGCACGCAATGGCACGGCGGGGAATTCAAATGGGACTTACAGGTACGCCCATCTGCCCAGCCGTGCCATTCTGCCGACGTACATCGGCGTGCGCCGGTCGGGAAGTGGATGCTTACTGTTGACATCCTATCTTCCCTCCTCAAGGTCTCTCGATCAAGTTTGGTAACCTAGATAGCAGAGTAGGGTTGCCACCTCATCCCTTTAAAACCGAACACATATTAATTACACAGGTTCTGTGGCTGATTAAGGTGGCAATTAAACTCACTTGGTGCATTACCTGCATTAAATTAGCCTCAGAACCTGTGTAATTCATGTGTTTGGGTTTAAAGGGATGAGGTGGCAACCCTATAGCAGAGACTGAAGGAGAGTATTACATCTCTTAAAGGTACACATAGGGACCCAATACTAGCAGTAGGTCTGCACAGGAACATCAAGGGATTATCCATTCTGCTTTCAATTGTGTTTAGTATATAAGTAGCTGCCTCCTGCCCCCAGGCACTTCTGTCCTTATGACTAAGTCCATCAGGATGAAACATGTTAAGGAGGAGCGGTCCCTGGGTGGTAACATCCTGTATGTTTCTTGTGGCCAAATAAAGCTTTTATGAAGAGGTGACATCATTGGTGTGCAGCATGTGTTGTGTTGCTTCTCTGCTAATTCTTTGTGCTTTAGCAAACTATATGTCATTTTGTTACAAATTACATATACTTTTTTTGACATGCTCCATTCAGTGTACAGTCATGGCACATTCCCAGTATTTGTAAGATGCCAAGAATAGAGCCGAAGACAATGTAACTCCTTTGTGTATTCGCACGAGTTACATCATCATTAGCCACCCAATGGCTAAGACTGGGATCCAGAAGCAACAGCGGAGGAAAAGATGACCACACGTGACAAAGCAGCAACTAAATTCTGGACCTGCCATCTCTAGAGGGTACCTTCTGCCATCATTACATCATTAATCCCTTGCATATACAGTATATTGGTCACAGTAAATGTCCTTATTGACATGATGACATTTGGTGCTCAATAATATAGAACCTTTAAGGAACATGCCTGTGGGACTTTTTTGAAGGACATAGGGATATGGTAAAAACAATTGTGAAAATTCCACGTTGGCTGAGATAGACCGCACGTACAGCATGAGCGGACAGGCATGCAAACCCAGGGCCAGCCACTGATTCACATCCACAGGAGACACTCTGATGGCTACACCAGAAGAGAGGTAATACTGTCTAAAGCACCATAAAAGCGAAAAGAAATCAATCAAGGTTTTAAGATTAGTACACAGACAATCAAATTTGCATGTGGCAGCAAAGCAGAGGCATGTATTGCCCAGAATTGCCTGTATTTGAATAGTACATTACCTTTCAGTATAATAGTGGAAGCACAAACATCAGAGCGGCTGTGCTCAGACCAAGACATGCCAGCTGTGTGTGAGCACTATTATTTAGGGGGAATCACCTGATGAGGGAGCCAATACTCACAGGGGGTGGTGCTGGTTGTTGGGCATCATTTGCTGTATGAGAAACAGCTGAGGCCAGACTCAGAGTGTCTCCCTGACGTGGAGGTGCGTAGCTTAGCCCCACCCCTCGGGGCGTGATGATGTCACACGCCGGTGCGTCACTGGCGAAGAGGAAGTCTCCATCTGTGTTATTGTCAGAAACCATGAATCAGACTGAGACAGAAATACAGTTAAATCACACTTGTTTAATAATAATAATAACAAAAGGTAAACAGAGTAAATGTAGTCAAAACATAGCCAGGGTTCAGGAATCGGAACTCATAGTCAGACAAGCCAAAATGTCAGGGAGCCAGAGAACAGCTTAGTAGAACAGCAAGCAGGATCTGGAGCCAGAAGGAATTTCAGCCAAGCAAGTCTTAAACAGGAACACAGGAGAGCATCTCTAGAGATGTGGCCAAGGTAAAGGCAGAGATCATCTGGACTGGACGGCTTAAGTAGGCAGGACTGCAGCAGTGAATGTTCCCACTTCCCCAGGTACAGGTTGGCGAACGATGGGGCACAGCATGTCCACATCGCTACCCCCTGTACCTGGACCATCAAAGCAAAAGGTGTTATGATGAAGTATAAATTCTAGAGATGTTAAAATGAAACCAGTGTAACCAGTGTAACTGGGTTCACATTCACTGGAATGTGACAATACAAGACATATTACTGCAAGGCCCTTCTCTTGAGGAATGGTGCACCCTTTTCTCGTCATGATTGAGATTGGCATGAGGCCCAGAAAAGTTTTTCATTCTCTGGATATCTGCTGATACCAATTTAAGGAATACCGCTGCATTATGATTAGAGCTAGATGGAGGATATATGGTAGATTTCTTTTTTTTAAGGAGGGATCAATAGTGTGTATACTGCCTTGTGCAGTGGATGTATTATCTACAGCTGCAAGAAGAGCCTCTATATCATTTAAGTCAATTAGGTTTTCGGCTCATTTTCTTCCAATAATGATATCAAATTGTCCAGTGCTTGTGTATCTTGATTAGTTTGCCCAGGTTCTAGGACTCGTTTCTTAGCATATAGACTTTTAAGCAAAATGTTGCATATGAAGAGATGCATGTCCTTGATGGCCTCAAACTTGTCAAGACTCGAGTCTGGGCAAAAAGTGTAGCCACGTGCAAGGACACCCATCTCATCCTGATCCAAGGAAGACAGATTTACAACACTTAACGGATGTGCTTGAGGCTTTTTTTTGATGGGTCTGTATACGACCCCTCATTTGATCTAAAAAAGTGCCTAGTGGTAGCTGTTGTGGACATTAGGGGTGGATAGTGTAGTGAGTGATGTGTTCAAGGAAGATCTAGAATGACTAGTCGAAATATGTGTGTCCGATGTGTCACTATTAGTGTTGTGACAAGAGTGACTGCCATGACCGTGTTACCTGACCGTGGGGGAGAACCCTCCATATGAAAGGAATTGTCCTGTGACTCGTCACCTTGACGGTGACTTTTTTGTCGTCTCCGACCTTTGTGTTGAGTGGAGGACTAGAAGGAAGAAGAAATAGGTGAGTGTACAGATAATTCATGAACATTTGTGCGTCTATTTTTACTCAATGCTTTAGGGAAATTATTGGTTCGATTTAATTGCCATTTATAGGCTTTCCCATCCTCAAAGCCCTCTTGTCACGTTGAAGCTTTTTATCCTTTTTGATCAAAATATCTCTATTAAATTGTTCTAGATGACCTTTTAATTTTTCTTCAAACTCAGTAAAGAGCGTATGTGTCTGTAGAGTAGAGATGAGCTTCGAGTTTGAGTCGAACTCATGTTCGATTCGAACATCGGCTGTTCACCAGTTCGCTGAACAGCGAACAATTTGGGGTGTTCACCGCAAATTCGAAAGCCACGGAACACCCTTTAAAAGTCTATAGGAGAAATAAAAAGTGCTAATTTTAAAGGCTTATATGCAAGTTATTGTCATAAAAAGTGTTTGGGGACCTGGATCCTGCCCCAGGGGACATGGATCAATGCAAAAAAAAGTTTTAAAAACTGCCATTTTTTCAGGAGCAGTGATTTTAATAATGCTTAAAGTGAAACAATAAAAGTGTAATATCCCTTTAAATTTCATACCTCGGGGGTGTCTATAGTATGCCTGTAAAGGGGCGCATGTTTCCCGTGTTTAGAACAGTCTGACAGCAAAATGACATTTCAAAGGAAAAAAAGTCATTTAAAACTACTCGCGGCTATTAATGAATTTCCGGTCCGACAATAGACATAAAAGTTCATTGGTAAAAATGGCATGGGAATTCCCCACAGGGGAACCCCGAACCAAAATTTTTAAAAAAATGACGTGGGGGTCCCCCTAAATTCCATACCAGGCCCTTCAGGCGCCACGGAGGAAGATGTCGGACGAGAACACCGGAGGAAGAACCAGAAGAACCAGAAGAAGAAGAAGATGGAGGAAGAAACCAAAGGAAGATAGAAGATAGAAGAAAGAAGATAGAAGAAAGAAGCATTTAAATAAAGGAATTGTCAAAAACTGTCTCTTGTCATTTTTAACATTTTTGACACTTTTTTTGTCAAATGGTAGGGGTACTTTTGTACCCCCTTACCATTTCACACAGGGGGGAGGGCTGGGATCGGGGGGTCCCCTTGTTAAAGGGGGCTTCCAGATTCCGATAAGCCCCCCGCCCACAGACCCCCACAACCACCAGGCAAGGGTTGTGGGGATGAGGCCCTTGTCCCCATTAACATGGGGATAAGGTGTTTTGGAGGGCATGTGGCCTGGTACGGTTCAGGAGGGGGGCGCTCTCTCGTCCCCCCTTTTCCTGCGGCCTGCCAGGTTACGTGCTTGGATAAGGGTCTGGTATGGATTTTTGGGGAGACCCCACGCCATTTTTTTTAATTGTGGCGCGGGGTTCCCCTTAAAATCCATAACAGACCTGAAGGGTCTGGTATAGATTTTGAGGGGGACCCCACGCCATTCTTAAAAAAAAAAATTGTCCGGGGTTCCCCTTAATATTCATACCAGACCTGAAGGGTCTGGTATAGATTTTGAGGGGGACACCATGCCATTTAAAAAAAAAAATTGGCCGGGGTTCCCCTTAATATCCATACCAGACCTGAAGGGCCTGATATGGAATTTAGGGGGACCCCAACGTCATTTTTTTTAATTTTGGTTCGGGGTTCCCCAGTCGGGAATTCCCATGCCGTTTTTATCAATGAACTTTTATGTGTATTGTGAGACCGGCAATTTATTAATAGCCATGAGTAGTTTTAAATGACTTTTTCTCCTTTGAAATGCCATTTTGCTGTCAGACTATTCTAAACACTGGAAACATGTGCCCCTTTACAGGCATACTATAGACACCCTCCAGGTATGACATTTAAAGGGATATTACACTTTTATTGTTTCACTTTAAGCATTATTAAATCAATACTCCTGAAAAAATGTCAGTTTTTAAAACTTTTTTTTGCATTGATCCATGTCCCCTGGGGCAGGACCCAGGTCCCCAAACACTTTTTATGACAATAACATGCATATAAGCCCTTAAAATTAGCACTTTTGATTATTCATGTTCGTGTCCCATAGACTTTAATGGTGTTCGCGTGTTCAAACAAATTTTTTGCCTGTTCGCATGTTCTGGTGCGAACCGAACAGGGGGGTGTTCGGCTCATCCCTACTGTAGAGGTATCATTTGGTTTTGTAATTTCTCCAATTTGCCATCTAAATCAGTCATGCGTTTTTATGTCAGTGCCTTCCCCCTCACACCAGTATATATGTCAGCGCCCTCCCCACACATCTGTATATATGTCAGCGCCCCCCACACACACCTGTATATATGTCAGCCTGCACACATACCTGTATATATGTCAGTGCCCCCCCACACACCTGTATATATCAGCCCCCCTCACACCTGTATATCTTTCAGCCAACCCAAAAAAACCTGTATGTATGTCAGCGCCCCCTACACACACCTACATATATGTCAGGGCCCCCTCCACACACCTGTATATATGTCAGCGCCCCCCCCCCACACACACCTGTCTATATGTCAGCTCCCCCCTGTTATGGAAATAATTTCACCATCTCAGACCGTCCTCGGGAATCAAGGTAATATTTATTGCATATGCAAGAGAAATGAATTACACGTTCATGCAGCCTTTATTATTTTCTCTAACACCCCCCCACACATACCTGTATATATGTCAGCACCCCCCCCACACACCTGTATATATGTCAGATCCCCCCCACACACCTTTATATATGTCAGCCCCCCACACAACTGTATATATGTCAGCCCCACCCCCCCACCTGTATATATGGCAGCCCCCACACATATATATATATATATATATATATATATATATATATATAGATAGATAGATATATAGATATATATATCTATATATCTATATATATATATATATATATGCCATTCCCACACATACAGAAATCTGTTAACACACAAGGCTCTGGCCCCTCCCTGTACACAAACAGCCCCCTCCCTTTTCCTCACGGCCCCTAATTGTAAAGAAGGACTTCCTACCTAGTCCCACAAAGCTGACATGTTGCTGAGAGTATGGATCACACAAGGGGTGCACATGCACATAGTAGCCAGAGGTGGCAGTAAAGAGCTTGATGTCTGAGCTCAATGAGACGAGAACAGCAGAAGCTGTGAGATCGTTTCTGTAATGCAGAGCACGGCTCCCCTTCACCCATCTTGCCTTCTTCTGGCCTGGGCGGGCTCCGGGCCCCTTACAGTTGTGGTGGTTGTACCCCCCGATGGCGGCCCTGGTAACATGTATGTCATCTTATGTACGGGATACTATCCTTTTTTTGCAAATCATTCAAGATATGCACATTGAGGACAATACCCAATTGGTCGCTATAGATGTTGAGGCCCTGTATAGCACCATTCCTCATGAGAAGGGCCTTGCAGTAATACATCATCTATTGTCACAATTTAGTGAATGTGAACCCAGTTACACTGATTTCATTTTAACATCTCTAGAATTTATACTTCACCATAATGCCTTTTGCTTTGATGGTCCAGGTACAGGGGGTGGCGATGGGGACATGCTGTGCCCCATCATATGCCAACCTGTACCTGGGGGAGTGAGAACATTCACTGCTTACCATTGACTCGCTGTCTATGTGTATGTGCCATGTGCTTGCATGGCACCGATACATAGATGATGTGTTCATAATTTGGGATGGATCGGATGATCTCTTACACGAGTTTATGGCTTGTATTAATATTAATGAATTTAATTTAGGTTTTACCATGTCACATAGTACAACTGAGATCACCTTTCTGGATGTACTCCTTAAATAACAAACAGATTGCAGCCTTTCGAGTGAACTATACCATAAATCTACAGCAGGGAACTCATTATTACACGCATCAAGTTTCCATCCTAAACCCTTACTTGCATCAATCCCTTACAGTCAATATTTGAGAGCTCGCCAGAACTGCTCAGATGATGCCAGCTTCAAGAATGAGGCTGACACCCTCAAAAATAGACTTTTAGAAAGGGAATACTCAAGTACCTGTCTCAAGAAAGCCTATAGATAAAAAACAATTAACCCATCTCGTTGAGATTTATTAAATGCACACAAACAACCTTTAAATGACGATACAACTAGAATTATTACAACTTATTCGACACAGCACAAACAAGTTAGGCAAATATTGAACAAGTAATGACATCTACTAACGATGCATCCATTACTTGCTCCATTTGTTTCATCCTGCCAGCCGTTGCCTATAGGAGGGCCCCCTCTGTGGGTGATAAACTGGTAGCTAGTGAACACAAATGAATCAAGGGTGACATATGTAAAACCTTGGGAACCTTTGCGTGTGGTGGATGTGGCTACTGCCAATACATGGACAGGCGTAAACACATTGACCTACCCAATGGATGTAATTTTCGTCCGAAACATTATGTAAATTGCAGTACTCCTGGCATAGTGTACCTACTCACTTGTGAATGTGGGTGCTACTCAATGCTGTATCCTGGCCTAGGCTGACAAGGCCCAGGTCTAGGGCAGCACTTTGCAGGGGGGCAGCACGAAAGAGTCCCCGTTAGTGTAGCAGTAGTCTTATGGGGCGGACTGGGCTGAGAGGCAAATTAGTCTAGCGCCCCCATAAAGCAGCCACATACCAGCCACTGCTTCTGGTATGCGGGCGGCCGTCATTCTGCAACTGTGTGTGGGGGGGCGCTGCTTCTAATTTTGACTGTCCTATCATCCTGGACCACAAACCTTCCTCACTGTGCTATATGTTTTCTGGTGCACCATTGGCATGGTTATATCTTCTTAGTCCTCTCCACAAAATTATCAGAAATTTGTGCTTAAAGTAGAACTATAGGCAACACTTTTTTTTCATTTTGGATAGAATAAGGGAGGGTTATAGCCCCTGTCAGTTTATTTTTTACCATCCTTGTCCGATTGCAGAGATTTCTCTTCACTACCTGCCCCATAGTCAAACAGCAAGTGAGAGGAAATCTATGCAAATTAAGGGAATCCATTGCCCCCCCCCCCCCCGACCCTCAGAACTAATGTCCTCACTTGAAAATTTCAGGGCAGGTCTTAAACAGCAAGGGGTGTGGCCTTGACAGGAAGGGGTGGGTTATATTTAAATTAGGGGGTGCACAAGTTTAGTCAGGCCTAGGGCAGCAAAAAACCTAAATACACTACTGGTGCTACTATGTCGGGAAGACCATAAATGAATTTTGGAAAGGAATATACCAGCATCTATCCACGATACGCAAACGAGACCCCAATGTCCCCATTTACCGTCATATGGCATTAGTTCACCCAGAATCTTTTCCATAAGGTACCGTATACGTTTTAACTCCAGAGGTGGCGACTTTAATAAGCGTCTTCTCCAATGTGAGTTGAGATGGATATTTAATTTACAGGCCACCTCACCACCTGGCCTAAATGAGGCATTCAACTTTAAATCTTTTCTTCCGGGCTTTGTCTCAGGGGGCTGTGAGTTAAACCTATAGCTCCCCCTTCAACGTCCCGGCTTTAATTACATTTCAACTTTCCTGCTCCATGCTATATCATTTATACTATGGCTTCATAGACACATCAGCTATATAAATGCTCTTTCTGATACTATGGGGACACTATGATTAGTGACACCATGATTTCCTTATACTGTGCTGTATCTTTCACAATACAATCCTGTGATCACATTATTGTCCTCATAATTGCATGTATACAATATGTATAATTAATTATTGCTAATTGTGTCCATTTGATAATTCAACCACCGTGTCATTTTATCCCTCCTTGTCCTCTTATCCTTATTTTCATAATTTTGAATCATTCATTTATTTATTTTTTGTTTTTTGTTTAATTTTTTGTGATTATGATGTTTTTGCATTGTAAACACATTGGCTGTCATTTTCCGTTCGGTCCACTGGATGGCGCATGGTTTGCTCTCTGGGCTGCCTTGTTTTTTCAAACCACCCGGTGGGTAGGCTCCACCTGCGCATTGTAGTGGATGACAGGGATATTCCTGTCTCCATACAGGCCATATGCACCAAGAGGAGCTCTTACCTGTCCCCTCTGAGTCTATAACTGTCAGGGCTGGGCTCAGCCCTTCCTTCTCAAAGCTGGCCTCCCAGCTGTCGGCTAATTGCCAGCTCCTATCTCTCCACAGTAGGGATTTTAATGATGCTTAAAGTGAAATATTCCTTTAAATATCGTACCTGGGGGGTGTCTATAGTATGCCTGTAAAGTGGCGCGTGTTTCCCATACTTAGAACAGTCCCTGCACAAAATGACATTTTTAAAGTAATAAAAGTCATTTAAAACTGCTTACGGCTTTAATGTAATGTCCGGTCCCGGTAATATGGATGAAAATCAGTGAGAAAAACGGCATGGGTACCCCCCCCCCCCCCAGTCCCTTACCAGGCCCTTTGGGTCTTGTATGGATATTAAGGGGAACCCCACACCCAAATTAAAAAAAGGAAAGGCGTGGGGCCCCAGGCCCTCTGAACAGCAGTATACAGGCGGTGCAAACAAGACAGGGACTGTAGGTTTGTTTGTTAAGTAGAATCTGTTTGTAATTTAGAACTGGTACATTTTTAAAGTGTAGCTCCAGCCAAAAAAATCTATTTTTAAGCTTTTTGGAAAACATAGGGAAGGGTTATCACCGGTGTGACATTTGTTTTGCTATCTGTGCACTTTCTGCCCTAATGACAAATGTTTTTTGACAATTTGGGGTTTTTAGTGAAACAATGATTGGTAATAAAGCATCAGTGTAGAGGAGACACGTTTTTCCCATATTAACTCTTACAGGAGAGAATTTCCCTTCCTAGGGGTAGATTTCATCTCACTTCCTGTTGTCACCTTCCGTTTGCAAGTAGGAGTCGTTTGTAAGTTGGATGTTTGAAAGTAGGGGCCTGCCCTATATACTCTGCAGAAATTGCGGCCTTAGGTGTTGGTGTTGCCACAACACTGTAAGTCCTCACAGTTACTCTTGGTGGGCGCAGAAACGGGCCCTGCTGTGAAATATTTGATCAAGAATTGTAATTACATGTCCCTGTTGAACAGGGGCAGAAAAATTGGGCCTTAGGCACTGGTGCCACAACACTGCAACCCCTCACAGATACTCTAGTTGGAGCACAGGAATGAGCCCTCCTGTAAAATATTGCATCAAAAATTGTAATTACACACCTCCGTTAAACAGGGGCTGAAAAATTGGGCCTTAGGCACTGGTGCTGGTGCCACAACACTGCAACCCCTCACAGATACTCTAGTTGGAGCGCAGGAACGAGCCCTGCTGCAAAGTATTGCATCAAAAATTGTAATTACACGCCCCTGTTAAACAGGGGCTGAAAAAATGGGCCTTAGGCACTGGTGCTGGTGCCACAACACTGCAACTCCTCACAGATACTCTAGTTGGAGCGCAGAAACAAGCCATGCAGCAAAGTATTGCATCTAAAATTGTAATTACACGCCCCTGTTAAACAGGGGCTGAAAAATTGGGCCTTAGGCACTGGTGCTGGTGCCACAACACTGCAACCCCTCACAGATACTCTAGTTGGAGTGCAGGAACAAGCCCTGCTGAAAAGTATTGCATCAAAAATTGTAATTACACGCCCCTGTTAAACAGGGGCTGAAAAATTGGGCCTTAGGCACTGGTGCCACAACACTGCAACCCCTCACAAATACTCTAGTTGAGTGCAGCATCGAACCCTCCTTGCAAAATATTGCATCAAAAATTGTAATTACACGCCCCTGTTAAACAGGGGCTGAAAAATTGGGCCTTAGCCACTGGTTGCGACGCCCAGAACCAAAAACATTCTTACAAGCTATCAGCATGATCATTGAGGAGGAAGAGGATAGTCACTCAGCATAACAGGATAGTCACTCAGCATCAGCATAGGCAGTCTTGAAGGGATCTGACATTTCAAAAAAAATTATTCGGTTACATCAGCATCAGGTATGGTAGCTGGTGGTGATCCAAGACTCATTTTTATGAAGGTCAGTCGATCGACCGAGTCGGTGGACAGGCGCACCCTGTGATCGGTTACAAAACCTCCAGCAGCACTGAATATGCGTTCCGAAAGAACGCTGGATGCAGGACAGGCCAGTAGCTCAATTGCATACTGTGCAAGCTCTGGCCAGTGATCCATTCTCAAGACCCAGTAACCCAGAGGATTTTCGGTGGCAAAGGTGTCCAAGTCAGATCTTGCCCCTAGGTATTCCTGCACCATGTAAAATAGACGCTGGCGATGGTTGCTGGAACTGATCATACCTTGGGGCTGCGGACTAAAAAATTGTCTGAACGCATTGGTCAGACGGCCACCTTCTCTACCGCTCCTTCTTTGACTGACCGAAGCCTCAGCAACACGTTGTCCAGGAACAGGAGTTTGTAACCTCCCAGTCTCTGGGAACGCATTGCACAGACCTTTCTGCAAGGCCTCCCGAAGATGTTTCATCCTCTGCTCCCTCTGCGACGGCAAGATAAGGTCCGCAACCTTACCCTTGTAACGTGGATCAAGGAGGGTTGCCAGCCAGTATTGATCCCTCTCCTTGATATCACGAATACGAGGATCCTTCCGCAGGCTTTGCAGGATCAGGGAGGCCATGCAGCGTAGGTTTGCTGAGGCATGTGGTCCGGAGTCCTCTGGGTCACTAAGGACGACATGATCCGCAGCCACCTCCTCCCAGCCACGTACAAGTCCATGGGTTTCTTGGGACTGTAAATGATCCCTTAAAGACTGCTGCTGATGCTGAGTGCCAGGCTCCACCTCCATGCTGACACAATCCTCCTCTTCCTCCTCCTCCTCTTCATCCTCTTCCTGTGTGATCGGCGGGCACGCAGGAACACTGTCTGGATAAAGGGGGCCTTGAGAGTTAAGGAAGCCTTTCTCTTCCTGCCTCTGTTCTGCCCCAAGCACACCAGCTCAAGCACCGCATGGCATCTTTTGGCCTGCGTGATTGCGTAGCCCCTTGAACACCTACGGAGCACCGCTGGTTCCAAAGTCAAATCAGCACAGGAAGAGGCCATGGAGGAAGAAGAAGTGGAGGGGGTGGAGGAGAGAGTTGTGGCAGAATCACCACTAGTAGTATTTTGGAGGCGTGGTGGCAGAACAACCTCCAACACTACTGCACCTTGTCCTGCATCCTTCCCAGCTGCCAGAAGAGTCACCCAGTGCGTGGTGAAAGATAGGTAACGTCCCTGTCCATGCCTGCTGGACCATGAGTCAGCGGTAATATGCACCTTACCACTGACCGCCCTGTCCAGCGAGGCCAAGACATTGCCTTCCACATGCCGGTAAAGAGTTCACCTTCCGTGAGAAAAAGTGGCGTTTGGGAACCTGCCACTGAGGAACCGCACATTCCACAAACTCACGGAAGGGGGCAGAGTCTACCAACTGAAAAGGCAGCAGTTGAGGTGCTAGCAATTTAGCCAAGCTAGCATTCAACCGCTGGGCATGTGGATGGCTGGGAGTGAACTTCTTTCGGCGGTGCAGCAGCTGGGGCAGGGAAATTTGCCTCTTCCTGAGTGATCGGCGGGCACGCAGGAACACTGTCTGGATAAAGGGGGCCTTGAGAGCTAAGGAAGCCTTTCTCTTCCTGCCTCTGTTCTGCCCCAAGCACACAAGCTCAAGCACCGCATGGCATCTTTTGGCCTGCGTGCTTGCGTAGCCCCTTGAACACCTACGGAGCACCGCTGGTTCCAAAGTCAAATCAGCACAGGAAGAGGCCATGGAGGAAGAAGAAGTGGAGGGGGTGGAGAAGAGAGTTGTGGCAGAATCACCACTAGTAGTATTTTGGAGGCGTGGTGGCAGAACAACCTCCAACACTACTGCACCTTGTCCTGCATCGTTCCCAGGTGCCAGAAGAGTCACCCAGTGCGCGGTGAAAGATAGGTAACGTCCCTGTCCATGCCTGCTGGACCATGAGTCAGCGGTAATATGCACCTTACCACTGACTGCCCTGTCCAGCATGGCCAAGACATTGCCTTCCACATTCCGGTAGAGAGTTCACCTTCCATGAGAAAAAGTGGCGTTTGGGAACCTGCCACTGAGGAGCCGCACACTCCACAAACTCACGGAAGGGGGCAGAGTCTACCAACTAAAAAGGCAGCAGTTGAAGTGCTAGCAATTTAGCCAAGCTAGCATTCAACCGCTGGGCATGTGGATGGCTGGGAGCGAACTTCTTTCGGCGGTGCAGCAGCTGGGGCAGGGAAATTTGCCTGGTACAATCTGACGTTGGTGTACCGATAGCAGATTGCTCCCAAGTACTTGGCTGTGACACACCTAATTCTACACCTTCATTCCTCTCAGTGCAGGTCTCAGAGAGGACTGAAGGTATAGTGGGGTTGGAGATTCCAGCTGATGAGGAGCAAGGAGAGGTCCTCTTTGTTCTTTGGTGTGGGTTTATTAGGTACGCTTGCCCACGAACTGCATGGCAGGTCAACATATGTCTGGTCAAGCATG
This sequence comes from Lithobates clamitans, assembly GCA_037952925.1. Taxonomy (NCBI): domain Eukaryota; kingdom Metazoa; phylum Chordata; class Amphibia; order Anura; family Ranidae; genus Lithobates; species Lithobates clamitans. Next base: position 824,709 of record JBBGZY010000853.1, on the reverse strand, counting down.
TGGTGCCCAAGCGGGAGATGTTTTGGCCACGAGAGATACGCTTGAGACATATGTTGCAAATAGCAGCGGTGGGATCTGATGCACTCGTCTCAAAAAAGGCCCACACCAAAGAACTTTTGGAATAACGCACAGAGACAGCAGCGCCCTGCACATGCGGAGCTCTGTGGTGTGATGCAGTCGGTGTGCTGCCCTTAAGCTGGCCCCTGGAGGGCATCCTGCCTCATTGGTGATGTGCCTCCTCCTTCTCCTCCTCTCTCCTATCAGGCACCCACGTGGAGTCAGTGACCTCATCATCCCCTCCCTCCTCACTAGAAAAGAGACTAGAAAAGGGCAGTTCTGAACCAAGCGCGGCACCCTTTGGGCTCCTTTTGCTAATCTCGTGTTAGTAAAAGTTTGGTGACGATTCGTGCTTTTTCAGACTCGTGGTTTTCAGATCGTTTTCTGCTGTTCAGTTTGTGCTTGTGGGTTTGTATCTGCTCTTCAGTGCATGCAGTGAGTTCGTATTTGATTATTCAGTGCGTTCTTGTCCGCTCATTGCTGTTTTTCAGGTCGCCCTTCACAGGCCTTGCTGTTCTTCAGTGCGTTCTGTTACTCTGTTCTGAGCTCCCGACCGTTTTCTAGCCATGTTGCGTATACGTACTCCTCGTAGAGTTCATGCTGTGTGGGGGCTTGGTGTTGGGGTCCTTACCTTGACACAAGTCCAGTCCATGAACAGGGTAGGGAGGAGTTCATGGACCAAGAATTGGTTGCTCCAGCGTGACCAGTTCTGTCATATGCCTTTGCTCCGTGAGAATAATCCTGATGATTTCAGGAACTTTCTCAGGATGACGGACCCCGTATTTCACCGTTTGTTGGCTTTGCTGACCCCCTATATCAGCAGGCAGGATACCTGCATGAGGCAAGCCATCACTCCGGAGCAGAGGCTAGTCGCCACCCTGCGGTACTTGGCGACGGGGGGAAGCCTGCAGGACCTCAAGTTCTCAACAGACATCTCCCCCCAGGCTCTAGGGATCATTATCCCGGAGACCTGTTCTGCCATCATCCAGGTCCTGCAGAAGGAGTATATTAAGGTAAGATTTTTATCCTTTAATATCACATTTTATTGTATTTAATGTATGATAATATATTGTATTTCTTTCCTTATTCCCTAATTACCATGATTGTAATATGCTGTGAATGTCCCCTTTGTCCTCATGCATGCTGGTTTTTTATGTAATTATTTTTTTTGTCCTTCATACATATTTGTCTTCACTTACCTCCCCAGCATGCTCTCCTGGCCCTATATTCACCTCATGTAGTCACTTAACAGTGTATTTTGTCAGCTCCATAGTAGTGCTTTACCCTAAATACCCCCTAAAATGTGTAAAAATATGACTTGTGCTTTAAATTCAGGCAGAGTGCCAGAGGCTTTTTTTTTGGGTCCCCAAATCATTTGGAACCCTCCCTCCCCCCAACTGCTAAGTCAGCTGATACCAATTCTCTATCTATCCTCAATCATCTGTCTGCTGATTTCCCAACCCATACACACTATACCCATCTCTTTTGTGGTCAGATGTATGGATGAATTCTCCAAAGCATGTAGTGCATGGGCCTGCCTGTATACTTTCAAATGGTACTGTTTAAAGTTTTTGTATACTATTATTATCTTGATAGGTAATAGCAGAATGTCCAAATGTGCTAAAATGTGTACAATGTGTATTTATATCTTTGTATTATGACACTTCTTACCTGTCCAGTGGGCTGTCAATAGTGTAAGTAAGGAGGGGCTGGCCAAAGTAATACACATTATTTAGGCATTCATCTCTCAATGAAGTGGAGAGTGTTACCTTTCCAAAAGATCCCCCCCCCCCTAAAATGTTAGAAATGGCCCATGAGAGGGAGGGAGGGGGAATCTGATAGGTGGACCTTATACCTTGGTCTTTCAAAACTCCCTAAAATAAATGTTATACTGATGTTGGACAAGAATGTTTGTGTCTAATCTGCTTTCCCTGTTTAGGTGCAAAATGATTTTTTTTTTCTTGTTTGACTCCACAGTTTCCTTCCAACCCACAGGAATGGCAGACTGTGGCCTCCCACTTTGCCCAGCGGTGGGACTTTCCTAACTGCGGAGGGGCAACTGATGAGAAACACGTCCACATCGTCCCACCACCCAACTCGGGGTCATACTATTATAATTATAAGGGGTTCAATAGTATTGTGATGTTGGCAGTGGTGTCGGCTACTTACGAGTTCCTGTATGTGGACGTGGGGAAGAATGGCCGGATGTCCGATGGTGGAGTCATCGCCCAGACGGAGTTCTACAGGCATCTCCAGAATGGCAGCTTGGACTTGCCACCTTCAGAAGACAATGTGGAAGGACTCCCATTCGTCTTCTTTGCTGATGAAGCGTTTGCGCTGGGGGACCATCTTATGCGGCCATTCCCGATGAGGACCCTCACCCCGGACCAGAGGGTTTTTAATTACCGGCTGGCCAGAGCCAGAAGAGTGGTGGAGAACACATTTGGAATCATGGCCAGCCGGTTCCGCCTATTTCTTACACCCATACACATGGCGGAGTACAAACTGAATCATATCATCCTGGCGTGCTGTGTTCTACACAACTTTTTAAGGCAAAATTCTGCCAACTATGCTGGCTCAGTTGGGCCTGAAGCCGGAATTCATAATGAACCAACCCTGACGACGCTTGAAAGTGGCCGTCCTGGCTTGCCCCCCTGAGTGCCGTGAGGTCCGTCTTAGATACCTTGATTACTTTGCGGGTAGGGGGGCCATCAATATGCCAGACAATGTCTGAAACATTTTTAAAATAAAAAAATCATTTTAACTACTAAAATCTTTGGTGACATTTACTGCTTGTGTTTCTTTTAACTGACCCTGACAGAAATGTGGTGAGTCCTGAAAATGGCGTGATTGTGTAGCATTACAAATTACTGTTGGGTGTTATTTACTAAAGGCAAAGACACTTTGCACTACAAGTGCAGTTGAAACTGCACTTGTAGTGCAAAGTGGATTTTCCCTTAGGAAATAACCCCCATTGTCACAGAAAACACCAATTTGAGCACGACAAAAGTTTTGGAGCGTTGAAACAATAATCCACACATTCTTGATTGTCAATCTTTTTAATACCAGCACAATCACATGTGCATTTATAAAAGGTTTTTAAAACAAACCACCATGTTTGTTGTATAACAATTTTTTGGGTCACATTACTAAAAGTAGAAATGTCCATTTAAGGTAAAACAGGCATGTTTAAAACCAACAAGAAAGACACAAATCTTGAACTTACAAAGTTCAACTTTTCAAGAAATTGAAGGCAATATCAGACATGAGTATTTATAAACTGCGTTTGATATTGCGTTCAGATGGAGTGAAGTCACCCCTGGAAAAGCCAAATTTTAAAGATGCACACAAATTGCCGAATGTCAACATGTGCTACCTGCCATCACGGGGGATCAAGGGACGTGTTTTGGGGGTGCAACCCCTTCCTCCCAGCTACTTTATTATTGAGGAAGGGGTTGCAACCCCAAAACGCCTACATTAATCTCCCGTGATGGCAGATAGCACATGTTGACACACTGTGTGCATCTTCAAAATTTGGCTTTTCTCGAATATGTCAAAAAATGTTAGAAATTTTTAGATCCCAAAAAGCACAAAAAAGGGAAGGGATTTGGAGGGGTTTTAAACTCTCCCTAAAACATCAATGATGTTCTTCATTTTTTGTTGAACATCATTGATGTTTTTCTGGATGTTTTCCAAGTCCCTATTACACCCCATGATCTCCCCGATCAGAATCTGTGCACTTTCAGAGGTGAAATGACCTGGATCCACAACATCACGATCACCTAAAAAGATAGAAACAAAAACACACCATGTATTATAAATATGCCAGAATCCATCTCTTACCTGCCTGGCCTGTGGTCGCAGACACTCACCTGTTGTGGTGACAATTTCCACCACTTCTCCTTCCTCCTCCTCCTCCTCCTCCTGTTGTCTTTGGTGGGTCTCCACTTCTTCCTGAGGTGGGGGGGGTCTGTTGTCTCCTCGGATGAGGGGTGTCCTCCGAGTCTTTTATCCCCTATGTAAAAAAAATAGGTATACTTAGCACACATATATTTGATGGCAGAAATCGGAATATGAAACATTGCTTGGAAGTGGGGTACAATTGTCTGTTTGGTCAGAGTTCCAAGATGAAGAAATATTTTTGTCCTTTGTCAAGCTTGAATACTTACCTGTTTTGTGCAAGCTTCACAGAGATACCCCTATAGTATACACTGGAGCACCTGTGTGGGGCCCCCTAATAAAAAGGGTGTTCTTGTGTCCCACACTAGTGCTCCAGAGTCCAGATGTGTAAACAGCTGCTGAGTGTCCTCTCCTTACACAGAATCTAGTTTGCATTTCATTCTAGTTACAAACCCATCTACACAATCAAATTATTTTAAGAGAAGTAGGCCATAAAAAATGTATTCAAATGCATATGGCTAAAACAATGGTGTTTTCTAGGCCGAACGAACAATGTTTCATACGAACGAATAATGTGTCCATGAACATGAAAGTTGCCATTTTAAACTGTACAACAGTTAAGAAAAGCACATGGAGCAGCACGAACGTAATAAAAATAAAGAATAGGAACACAGCACAAATACTTAATTTTTTGCAGCACTCTCCTGATCCTTCTGTACTGCTCGTGCTCCCTTAATTTGAGGTCCGACCACCGCTTCCTGAGCTGATCTTTCGATCGTCGTACCCCGAAATTATTCTGCAGACTTTTGACCACTTTTGCCATGATCTTGGCCATCTGACATTGGGGTTGGGGTAAGGTCCATACTTCCCGTCATAGTCGGTCCTTTTCAGTATGTCGACCATCTCCAACATCTCCCCAAAGGACATATTTGATGTCTTAAATCGTCTCCTTCTGGATCGGGATGTTTCTGGCTCCGGGCTTTCCTCCTCCTCGTTGCTGTAATTAGCACGCACCTGCTGTGTCTCCGCCATGTGCTCTTCCCCCACTGGGCCGAACGAGAAGGGGCGGGGAATAGACTAGAAAGAACATCAGGGGCGGGCGGAGTTTCACGCATGCGCAGTATATATAAAGCGTAACACGTGTGCGTAGTACGTACGATCTGTGAGCGGAGGAAGGAGTATCGGAGGTGCCGATCGTGATAACGAAGGTAAGATCTAAACTTGGACCTATACTGCTTCTAGATTGAGGCCTATATTGTAACAAGATTAGGAGAGTTTCGCATGACATTAGGGTTTGTCTTGTGTTGTGTCTTGCAGATAAAATGGATGGCTTCAATGACCACAACTTCCTCCCCCTGTTCATAGATAAATACAGGGAGCTGCCCTGTCTGTGGCAGATCAAACACCCGCATTATAATCATAAACAAAAGAGGCAGACAGCGCTGGAGAAACTGCTGGAGTTGGTGAAGCCGGTGGTCCCCACAGCAACCATCCCCTATTTAAAAGCCAAAATTGGTGGCCTGAGGAGCACTTATCTAAGGGAGCGCAAGAAGGTCACGGATTCCCAGAGATCCAGAGCTGCAGCGGATGACATTTATGTCCCCGTGCTGTGGTACTATGAGAGACTGCGATTTCTGTCAGACCAGACTGGAGTCAGGGAATCCCTCTCAACCCTTCCTTCCACTCTTCCTTCCACCCCAGCTGAGGCTTCTGATGTCCAACCTGGGACTTTCAGCCACAAAGAAGTTGAGGAGCCCAGCTGGAGCCAGGTATAGCATTCTTCTACAGATTTCTGGTCAATAAATAAATGATGTTTACTAGACAGTAGTGGGCAAAAATAATTGGGACAAGAATGAAAAATGCTGGGCTCAGAATGATAATCTGTTATATTTGTTAACATTCAATTTGCAACAATCATGAGGTGAAATCTGTGTGTGATTGATGAATAAAAAACTCAAACTATGTCCCTTTTTCATACACAGGAAGACCTTAGCAAGGAGGAGGAGGCTGTGGAATGTGGCACACAGGAGGAAGCTGTGGAATGTGGCAGCCAGGAGGAGGCGGGGGTTAGTGGCAGCCAGGAGAAGGCCGGGCCCAGTAGGAGCCTGACAGAATCACAGGTCCCTCCCCTCCGCCTTCCAAACAAAAGACCCAGGAAGGGGAGTCACGTGCAGGATTCAGCACTCGGGCTGATTCAGGAGGCTTCTGCGTCCCTCAGAGCCACCCCCACTCCTGAGGAGGCCTTTGCCTGCATGGCTGCCACCAAACTGCAGGGCATGCAGGAGGGCCAACGCCTCCTGTGTGAGGACCTTATTTATAAAGTCTTAACTAAGGGGGTGAGGGGCAAAATCCCACACAAAACCCACCTGAGTGAGTTGGACCATCCTCCTCCTCCTCCTCCTGCCACAACTCCACCACCAGAGCCACAGCGTGGAAGGAGGCGTGGAAGGAAGACCAGAGAGTGATCACCCTGGGTTCAGTCTGGTCTGGCAAAAGATGCAGTCTCTTGTATGACCACAGCCTGGGTACACAGATGTCATCTGCTGCTTTCAGGATCTCTGGGACTTCTGGACCAGACTGCACTCCCTTACATATGGACTGCTCAGGCCACCAATTTTGCAGTAAAATGATTGATGTCTGCCCTGGGGGCCAAAGGCCAATTTCTGCTGTTTCTCCAGCGTTGCCTCCTTGTTTGGTTCTGAGCCCTTAATAAAGGAATTTTTGTTTCAATTAGAATCGCCTATGTGTGTTTTCCTTCAAAAAGGACAGTTTGTTTGTGAGGAGGCAGGTACATTTGTAAACTACAATGTGAAATTAACAAGAGACACCAACACCAAGCAATCTCCTTGAGATTAAATAATACAAGATAATAATGGTGTTGTGGTAACTTGACACACAAAACACACACAAAAATATTCAGGATGTAAAATCCAAAAATAAAAATAATTAACAACAAGATCAGGCTTGAAAACAATACAAACCAAAGAAAAAAATAAAAAATAAAATCAGGCTTGAAAAAAATACAAACCAAAAAAAAATAATATATAGTTTTTTGTCAGATGTGACAAATCAAAATATATTGATGAAATCACGAGAAATAATAAAGAAAGAAGTTTGTGAGAAGTCTGTGTGAATATGAGCAGCAAAACTACTTCATTCTTCTAGCATTATAAAGAAGAGAGTGCGCTGCATTAAACTATTTTAAACATTACAGCCTAATGAAAGTGCTCTATCCATTCCGAACGCTAATTTTACCAGACCGAGCTGTTTCGTCTCGGAATTTCTTCTGAGCATGCGTGGCACTTTGTGCGTCGGAATTGTCCACGGTCGGAATTGACGCGATCGGATTTTGTTGTCGGAAAATTTTATAGCCTGCTCTCAAACTTTGTGTGTCGGAAAATCCGATGGAAAATGTCCGATGGAGCCCACACGCGGTCGGAATTTCCGATAACAAGCTCCGATCGCACATTTTCCGTCGGAAAGTCCGACCGTGTGTACAGGGCATAACTGTATATACTGTAGCTGCCTGCCTGTGGTATTAATAGGAGCAGAACAACAGCAATTGTCTCCAGGTAGCTTTGGGTGCACACTGTGCAGAGGGCGCACTACACTAACTGTAAATACTGTAGCTGCCTGCCTGTGGTATTAATAGGATCAGAAGAACACCACTAATTTTCTTGAGGTAGCTTTAGGTGCACACTGTGCAGAGGACACAGTGCACTAACTGTAAATACTGTAGCTGCCTGCCTGTGGTATTAATAGGAGCAGAACAACAGCAATTGTCTCCAGGTAGCTTTAGGTGCACACTGTGCAGAGGACGCACTACACTAACTGTAAATGCTGTAGCTGCCTGCCTGTGGTATTAATAGGATCAGAAGAACACCACTAATTTTCTTCAGGTAGCTTTAGGTGCACACTGTGCAGAGGACACAGTACACTAACTGTAAATACTGTAGCTGCCTGCCTGTGGTATTAATAGGAGCAGAGTACACACAGACTCCGCGCTTAGGACTGGAGAAAAAAGAGAAGAAAGATAAAGGTATGCAGCCTCCCCTATTAGACCCACTGGGGGCTAGAGTGTATAAAGTCTTCTTTTTTGGTCTGCTCCAGGCCACCTGTTGATTGCAGTTGGACTGATCTCTGGTGATCCCCTTCTTGGATGTGGTGGCGGAGGTTGTAGTGCACAGATGACTGATCCGGATGTCCTGGGGTAGTGGATACAAGGGAAACGAGAGCCATTGCTACAGTGACTACAGGATACCATCTGTGAAGACTGCTTATGATATCCCAAATTGCCTGTCACCCCTGCAGGGGTATAAGGAGCCGGTGAGTGAGGAGCCATAGGGGGAGCACAGAAGTCACCGATCTTTCTCTGAGCACAAGAGTCACCAGACTGTTTGGAACTTTTCTGATAATAACATTTACTTTTATAAAACTAAAATTTTTTTGGAGCACTGTGGGCTCTTTATATATTTTTTTACACCTATATATTTTTTGTGGCACGTTTGCACATATGCTCAGCACCGTTGATTGCCTCAGTATACATGCGGATGTTATGCTTTATTTATATTGATGGTTTCATTTTTTATTTACTGTTTGTTTTAATGGAATTTTGCACTGAATGATTAGTGTTTACACAGGTATATGTTTACAAGGGGTTGGTTCAATTTATCTATTATTATGAGCATAACATTACAGTGGTTTTGCTAGCACTGGTATCCCACATATAGTTTACATACCCCCCTAAAGGGAGAGCCATTCACCCCATTCTTTACTTATTAATAGGAGCAGAACAACAGCAATTGTCTCCAGGTAGCTTTAGGTGCACACTGTGCAGAGGACGCACTACACTAACTGTAAATACTGCAGCTGCCTGCGGTACTGTACTAATAGGATCAGAAGAACACCACTAATTTTGTTTAGGTAGCTTTAGGTGCACACTGTGCAGAGGAAGCAATAAACTAACTTGTAAATACTGCAGCTGCCTGCGGTACTGTACTAATAGGATCAGAAGAACACCACTAATTTTCTTCAGGTAGCTTTAGGTGCACACTGTGCAGAGGACGCACTACACTAACTTGTAAATACTGCAGCTGCCTGCGGTACTGTACTAATAGGATCAGAAGAACACCACTAATTTTCTTCAGGTAGCTTTAGGTGCACACCGTGCAGAGGACGCACTACACTAACTTGTAAATACTGCAGCTGCCTGCGGTACTGTACTAGTAGGATTAGAAGAACACAAATTTTCTTCAGGTAGCTTTAGGTTCACACTGTGCAGAGGACGCACTACACTAACTGTAAATACTGTAGCTAATAGGACTAATAGGATCAGAAGAACACCAGCAATTTTCTTCAGGTAGCTGTAAATACCGTAAAAACACCTGCCTGCCTGTCAGTAGTAGGAAGAGAATAACAGGAACGGATCTAGCTAAACTGAATATAGTGAATATATATATATACAACACCTAGGATTTATATATATACACAATACACTGCCTCGCCTGCCTACTCTATCTAACTTAAATCAAATGACACTGTCTCTCTGTCTATCTATCTCTCTCTCAACCCCGGAACACACTACACAGGGCCGCCGTGCAGGCGGCCTTATATAGTGTGGGGTGTGTACTAAACCCCCTGAGCCATAATTGGCCAAAGTCACCCTGGCTTTGGCCAATTATGGCTCTCTGTATAGACGGCGCTGTGATTAGCCAAGCATGCGGGTCATAGTGCATGCTTGGCCAATCATCAGCCAGCAATGCACTACAATGCCGCAGTGAATTGACGCGCCACTCCAATTTGGCGCGAACGGCCCATATCACTCGGAATTCGGAGAACAATCGAACAGGCAATGTTCGAGTCGAACATGCGTTCGATTCGAACACGAAGCTCATCCCTACTCCACAGTGACTCACCTGTTGATGTTATACTGCTCGTCAGTCCTGCTTTCTTAAGCCGTCCAGTCCAGATGATCTCTGCCTTCGCCTTGGTCACATCTCTAGAGACGCTCTCCTGTGTTCCTTTTAAAGACTTGCTTAGCTGACATTCCTTCTGGCTCCAGATCCTGCTTACTGTTCTACTACGCTGTTCTCTGGCTCCCTGATGTTTTGGCTTGTCTGACTATCCGCTATTTGCTTAGAGGCATGTTGAGTATTTTGCAGATCTTCCTTTTTGTCGCAAAATTTAGAAAATTGAAAAAAAAAATTAAAAAATGTATTTTCTTTCTTCATTTTCAAAAACAAATGAGAGCTGCAAAATACTCACCATGCCTCTTAGCAAATACCTTGGGGTGTCTACTTTCTAAAATGGGGTCATTTGGGGGGGGGGTTTGTGCTATCTGGACATTTCAGGGCCTCCACAACTGTGATAGGTAGTGAGGAGTAAAATCACAATTTTACGCCTTTAGAAAGCCTGAAGGCGGTGCTTGGTTTTCGGGGTCCTGTACGCGGCTAGGCTCCCAAAAAGTCTCACACATGTGGTAACCCCATACTCAGCAGAAGCAACAGAACGTATTTTGGGGTGTAATTCCACATATAACCATGCCATATTTGAACAATATATCATTTAGGAGACAACTTTGTGTAAAAAATAAAAATAAAATAAAAAATTGTAATTTTCCGGAAACTTGTGGCAAAATATAAAATATTCCTTGGACACAACATGCCTCTCAGCAAATATCTGGCAGTGTCTACTTTCCAAAATGGGGTCATTTGTGGGGATTTTGTGCAATCTTGGCATTTCATGGCCTCCGAAACTGTGATAGGTAGTGAGGAAGTGAAATCACCATTTTACTCCTTTAGAAAGCCTGAAGACAGTGTTTGGTTTTTGGGGTCCTGTACACGGCTAGGCTCCCAAAAAAGTCTCACACATGTGGTATCCCCGTACTCAGGAGAAACAGCAGAATGTATTTTGGGGTGAAATTCCACATATGCCCATGGCATGTTTGAGCAATATATCATTTAGTGACAACTTTGTGCAAAAAAAAAAAAAAAAAATTTTGTAATTTTCCCAAACTTGTGGCAAAATATGAAATATTCCATGGACTCAACATGCCTATCAGCTAATAGCTTTGTGTGTCTACTTTCCAAAAATGGGTCATTTGGGGGGGTTTGAACTGTCCTGGCATTTTATGCACAACATTAGAAGCTTATGTCACACATCACCCACTCTTCTAACTACTTGAAGACAACGTCCTTTCTGACACTTTTTGTTTACATGAAAAAAAAAATATTTTTTGCTAGAAAATTACTTTGAACCCCCAAACATTATATATTGTTTTAAAGCAAAGGCCCTAGAGATTAAAATGGTGGGTGTTTTTTTTTCACACAGTATTTGCGCAGCTATATTGCCCAAATGCTTGATTAAATAAAAAAGATGATGCCGAGTACATGGATACCAAACACGACATGCTTTAACTACATACATTTTTAAAAGCTTTTAAAAAGCATTTACAGGTTCCCACTTTAGATTGACAGAGGAGGTCTACTGCTAAAATGACTTCCCTCGATCTGACGTTTGTGGTGATACCTCACATGCATGGTGAAATTTCTGTTTACATACGACAAGAGACCGACGCTTGCGTTCGCCTTTGCGCGTGAGCACAGGGGGACAGGGTTGGGGTTTTTTTCTATTATTTATTTTGCTTTTTTATTTTATTTTTAAACTGTTCCTTTCATTTTTTTATCATTTTTATTGTTATCTCGGGGAATGCAAATATCCCCTATGATAGCAATAGCTAGTGACAGGTACTCTTTTTTGAAAAAATTGGGGTCTATTAGACCTTAGATCTCTCCATTGCCCTCAACACATCTGACCACACCAAGCTTGGTGTGATAAAATGCTTTCCCAATCTCCCAATGGGGCTGTTTATATCCCGCAAAACCTAAGTCATGAAATGCTCGTAGCTTCTGGTTTCTTAGGCCATAGAGATGATTTGAGCCATTCTGGTCTCCAATCAGCTCTATGGTCAGCTGGCCGAACCACCCGCTGAATTCTTGGGTTCCCTGACGTACCATGGAAGACGGCGGGGGGGGGCGTTCATTCTGACTGCTTGTAAGAGCAGCCTAGAGGCTAATTAGCCACTAGGATTGCTTTTACATGAAAGCCAACCGCTGGCTGAAAAGAATGATACCAAGATGATACCTAAACCTGCATCGTTCTGGTATAACCATTTAAAGTCCGGCAACATACCAGTACGTTGCTGGTCCTTGTTGGGCATATATTGTAATTTTTTTTTTTGCAAGCAGCCTGTGGGCTGAACGAAAAAAAGAGATTGATTGGTGGGTATGCCCACCATTAGAATACCGCCCTTCATCCATCCATTTCTAATGATGGGCATACATGCACCATTTTTTTTAACTGTAGTGGTGAAATCACCTCCTACAAAGCTGGAGTCGCTGATTTACGTATGGTGAGAGCAAACGCTGTTGCTCTCAAGATACATAAATCACTGCTGCAGCTGAATGGCGTAATTGAAAAGCAAACAATGGTAACAATAAAACATTAACTCATTATATCATTACTTCATTAGGCAATCTGTGCCTAAAAAATATATGCCAAAGCATGGGGGCAATGCGCCCCTAATGTTAGGAGCAAATCGCCCCTCCACCCCTGCCCCCATGCTTTGGCATATATGCACTTTTTTTTAACTGTGGTGGTGAAATCACCTCCTACAGCGCTGGAGTCGCGGCTTTACATATCGTGGGAGCAAACGCTGTTGCTGTCAGAATAAATTAACCCCTGCTGCAGCTGAATGGTATACCTGCCAAGCAAATGATGGTTAACAATAAACAAAGTAACATTACAGTACAACAGTAAGACATACCATACCTGCAAAGCAAATATAGTAAAACACAGTAAAAATAAAACATTACAGTTCTAAAATACAGTAACAATAGAGAGCGAACAATAGAGCGGACAATAGAGAGCGAACGTAAGAGAGAGAACGACAACTCTTTTTGGCTTTTTTATTTTTTTGTGTTTTTTTAATGTGTTTTTTTTTTTTGCATTTTTATAAACTGTAAACTGTAACTGTAAACGTTCCAGATTAAGGTCTCTTAAAATGTGATGGCCATCTCATCTTTCGAGACCCTGTGTAAGTGTGCCCTAGGACTGTGCAATGCTGTACCCTACGCTAATACTCCACTAGTGTGTGGTAGTATTTGAAACATTCACCAATGCAGAGACCAGGTTGGTCAGGACAAGAGGGACAATAAAAGCGTGTGTCCTATATCCGCATTTTCTGCAGACACGACATCTTCTTTGGGGGTTTCTTTGGGTAGGGATACCAGGGAGGACATACGGAAAATGCCTCTCATCCAGCCGACTCACTGCATTTGCGTTGGGAAGGTGGGCCAGAGCACCATCTGGAAACAGAAGGGTGATTATGATATCTTCCTGGAATTTTAGGAATGATCCAATTTGTCCTGAAGCTTTGTATTGCACAAAAGCATTCAGCAGAGCCAATTGGAATAAATATACAGACACTTTTTTATACCAGCGTCTGGCCTTACGGGCAATTAGGTACGGCGCCAACAACTGGTCGTTGAGGTCCACCCCTCCCATGTTAAGGTTGTATTCGTGGACAGAGAGGAGTTTTTCCACAACACCAGTCGCCATAGAAATTTGGACAGTTGTATCTGCGTGAAGGGAGGACAGAACGAAAACATTCCTTGTATCCCTCCACTTCACTGCTAACAAATTATTACATTTCAAGCATGCTCTCTCCCGCCTGTTTAGGTCAGGATTTTACAAGCCGTTGGGGGAAGCCCTGGTGAATAGATCGCACTGCGCCACGTGCGGCAATTCCACAATCAAAAAGGTCACTAAAAAGTGGCACGCTTGTGTAATAATTGTCCACGTACAAGTGGTACCCCATTCCGAATAAGGGTGACACCAAGTCCCACGCAATCTTACCAACCCTCCCTATGTAGACTGGGCAGTTCTCCGGCTCCATGTGACTATCTTTCCTCATAAACCATAAAACTATATGTATAGCCTGTTGCCCTGTCATAGAGCTTATACATCTTGACCCCATATCTGGCATGCTTGCTGGGAAGATACTGTTTGATAGACAAGCGGCCAGAAAACTTAATCAGAGACTCATCAATGCAGACAACTCGATCGGGAGTAAACAAGGCTGCAAACTGCTGGTTGAAGTGGTTTTTGAGGGGCTGAATTTTGTGGAGCCAATTGTATCCAGAGTCACCCCAAGGATGACAGAGTTCATTGTCATTGAAGTGCATGAACCGCAAGATCTGCTCATATCGTGACCTGGTCATGGAGGCAGAGAACACGGGCATATGGTGAATTGGGTTAGTGGACCAATATGACTGCAACTCACTTTTTTAACTACGCCCAAGAAGAGGGATTGGCCCAGGATGGCCTTAAATTCAGAGACCGTAATAGGTCCCAAATCTCTGACAAGGGGCAAATGGGGATTAGCGGCGATGAATTGACCAGCATACAAATTGCTTTGGTCCACGACAGATCTATAGAGATCTTCCGTGAAAAACAAAAATAAAAATCAAGTGACGTAAAATCAACTGTTTCCACCTGAATTCTGGGTTGGCCAGTGAATGGGGGAAGTACGGGTGCTGCAGAAGTGGTGGGCTCCCAATTCGGATTGGCAAATGTAGCAGGAAGGGCACTATGGGCGCAATGGGCCTGTGTTTGTCTTCTTGGTGGCTGCGGGACACTAGTTGTGCTAGCCACCTCACCAGCTTGAACTGCACTTATGGGACTCGCCACATCATCAAGTGTTACTGCAGTGCTGCATGTACGACCAGGATGTACTAGGCCGCTTGCCAGTTCACCAGAAGGATGAGCGGCACTAGTACTGGCTCTCTGCTCCATAGGAGAGCCCTGCGGTTCTTGCACCTCAACAACAGCAGAACAACAGGGCCGGGTACGCCTGACCTTGGCAGGGACTACTACTCCGTCGTTAGAGCTATCTGTCAGGGTGCCGCTGCTGTCTACGACTACTTCAAATGCTACCAAAAAATACTGTTAGCATTTGCAGGGATCAGGCCTGACTCTGCAAATGCTGCCAGGTGATCAAGGGGTTAAACCTTTTATTAGGTAATATACGGCAGGTGCCCTGACGCTATAAAAAATAACTAACTGACCAGTGTCACCCGTGATACTAATATGGGGATCACTGGTGACAGGGGGTGATCAAGGGGTTAAACCTTTATTAGGGAGGGTTAGGGGGGGTCCCTAGACCTATCTGGGGCTACTACTAAGTACCCTAACGCTGATTAGTGTCACAAATGACACCAGTACAGTGATCAAAGAAAAATATGAACAATGCACTGGGTGACACAGTGACAGGGAGTTAATCTGGGGGTGAAATATGTGCCTATGTGTACTGTGTCAGTGTAGTGTTGGTGCAACTCACGTTTGGATGTCCTCTCTCCTCTCTCTGGAGCGGAAAAGAATTCCAGAGAGGGAGATGACATCACTTCCTCTGTCTGTGTTTACACTTACACAGGCAGGGGATGATTTAATTCGTCAGGACCGATCAGCAGGTCCAGGCCAGAAATCATTGGCCTGGGCCTGAAGACTGATCGGTTCTGAAGCGAATCCGATTGGCGCGGTCGCTGTAGGGTAACATCGATTTGCCCAGCCGAGCCAACCTGCCGCAGTGAAACTGGGGTGCCTGGTCCGGAAGTGGTTAATAAAAGTGGCACTCTGCTGCCTTTTACTTACTCCTCTACTCCTATTTCTGCCCTAAACGTCCAAGGGGGCAGCCCCTGCTGCACTTGTTGCATGTTTCCTCGCTTCATGTTTTAAGGATGTTGGCAGTCCCATACACTCAATTCCCACAAACAATTTTTCTCCCATACCTAAGGCAGAATGTAAGACTGCTGGGTGGGGTTGAGGTGGGCACTTGCCATTATCTACAAGTATGGACAGCATGCTTGCACATTTTGTACACTGACCTACTAGTGTGCCCTCATCCAGTGTTGGCAGGCCAGGATTGCTGTTGCCGTTCTGTCCCCCAATGTCACAGTTTTCATTGCTTCTTTACTCGGTCCTGTGTTGCTCCTCTATTACACTGATGGTGTAACAGTGCGCACAGGCACACAAGTAACAACCTCCCCAGAACCCATCACGATACTTGGCATTTTACAAACGCAGGGCATGAGATGGGAGTATACTATGCGCTGTGCATTCATCGCAGACAGGGTAGAAAAAAATCTATACCACAAAGTATTTTTTTATTTGTGAACTTACCATACCTTAACCATAATGTTAAAGTTTATGGGGGAGGTTTACTAAAACTGGTGCAGCTGTGCATAGTAACCAATCAGCTTCTAACTTCAGCTTGTTCAATTAAGTTTTGACAATAAAACCTTGAAGCTGATTGGTTATTATGCACAGCTACACTAGATTCTGTGTGCACCAGTTTTAGTACATCCCTCCCTATATGTTGTTGTCTAGATGGCCACAGTAATTATTGCATGTGAATGAACACTGTTCGTGTTCGTGAAGCCTTTCCAGCGCAATAGCACATGACTTCAAAAACAGCAGTGTCACACTGTCCCTCCTCATGTTTCTGGACAATTATATCATAACTACCTAAGCCACATTATTATGGATAATTGCAGTGAGTGACTTTCTGTCTTCTTTTTCTTCTTTTGTCCTCTATGCACTTCAACTGTAGGACAGGCTACTTACTGGTTCACTTTGTTTTTTAAAGTGGATGTAAACCCAATGTCATCCTTTCTAAACTACTGCCATGGGGGTTATCTATAAGGATATACATGCCTCCTGCATGTATCTTTACCTGTCAAATGTCTCCCCTCTGTCTGTTATTAGACCCGAAAAACTGCAGATTCTGTGGGTGGGTCTGTTGTCTGGAGCTCGGTGGGTGGAGTCGTGATGTCAGTAGACTCCCCGCCCACCTCTACACTCCCCTTGTCAATATTCATTTTCTCCTGTGTATTTCTTACACTGAACTTCTGCTATGATCTCTAACATCCAGTGAAAAGACAGGAAAGTAACCACATGACTTCAGCATGCCAAATCATGCTGAAGTGTGGAACAGCCAATCCTTGCAGAGCTGCTGAAGAAAGGAGTGGGGGAGGGAATTAAAAAATAATGCCTGTGTCTTAGGCTGTCACTCACAGCAAGGGGGAGTATTTCACAAAGTTTTTCTCAGTTTGTCAAGATTTTTCTCACTGAACAATAAAAGAGGATTGCTCTGAGATGGATTAACTCTGTGTGGCAAGACTGGGCTCAAATGATAGGAAATCTTATACTCTACAGTATGGTATCAAAAAAAATAAAATTGGGTTTACTCCACTTTAAGGGCCTATTTTTTATTTTTTAATGAACAAAAATGAAACCTGGGACTAAATGGCTTTCTTGGAAACACCTATTTATGCCTCGTTCACACAAACAGTGACATACATGCATTTAATATTTGAAATGGTATGTCTTCAGGCACACAGAACCAAAAAAATACAAGCGCCCAGATGCACTTGGTGCTAATTTGTAAATGCATCTAAAAGTATGTAATGCTTTCCCATAGCTATGTACATCTAGACCACATATGCCAAATCTGGCCCTCCAGGCCTTATCATGTGTGCCTTGCACTTGGGTTTTGCAGCCGAAACATGGCGGAATTCCACCAACTCTAGTTCCAACCCTCCGTTCCCACTCCCCGCTGTCCCTTGTAAACACAGAAGCCTTCTGTGTTTACAAGGGACAGCTTTGCTCTCAGCGGCTCCCAATTCCAACAGATCCCTGCATGCACTCACATTGGGGCTACGGTGGGAACAGGTCTCCAGAATCTGAGAGAGAGAAGGATCTCCCTGCAAGGCGAGACACAGCGGCCTACACAGGGAGGGAACTTGAGCTGAACACACGGTTAGTAGAGCCACCTACACAGTGAGGTACTAGAGCTGGGCCAGGTGGGAGAGAGTAGGGATGCAAGGAAGCTGGGGGGGGGGGGTTGCTCACTGTGCATAGCCACCCCTAAACCCTGCACTCTAAACATCACACCCCTGAACTCTACACCCTCTATGTAATGTACTCCTATACTCTGCACATATTCTGTACGTAGCCCACCTCTGTACCATGTACTATGTACGTAACACACTCCTGAACTCTGCACTCAGTACATAGCGCATTCCTGAAATCTGCAGTCTGTCTAATGTCTAATGTACTCCTGAACCCGGCACTCCATATGTAGTTCACCCAAGATACAACCAGCTCTTTGAGAGCAACCATACTCTAGATACGGCCCACTATAAAATAGAGTTTGACACCCCTAGACAATCATCAGCATCTAGGTTCATTCAGTCTAGCTGTATTGTAAACAAGAAATATGTGTGACCCCTGACCATATACTGTATATTTTTTTTTCAGCTAAATGCTTGTAAGCTCATGTATATTTGAACGCAAAGTTTAAAGTTTGTTTATACATCCCAAATTGGTTTCTAGAGCAATATTTCTCAACTCCAGTCCTCAAGGCGCCCCAACAGGTCATGTTTTCAGGCCTCCCATTATTTTGCACAGGTGATTTGATCAGTTTCACAGCCTTAGTAATTACCACAGCTGTTTCATGTGAGGGAAATCCTGAAAACATGACCTGTTGCGGCGCCTTGAGGACTGGTGTTGAGAAACACTGATCTAGAGTGTTTCATTTAAACAAGGACACCGTGTGAATGAGTTATAATTCACACTGTGCATTTACCTGTGTTTAGGCACATCCAGATTACTTGTATTTAGAGAAAATAGAAATCTGTGCATCCAGTCGCTAAACGTATGTAAACGCAGGTACAGTAACTTTAAACAAAAGTGATCTGGTAAGTACATACATTCTGTTTATACTTCCTAGATCATTTTTTCTGTGTTTAAATCAAAGTAATGTAGAAGGCAGAACAGTGAGTCTGTGTTCACTCGATACAGCTATAAAAAAAAAGATATTCCATAAATTCAACTGACTTAAGCAAACAGATATCTTGTGAACTTCAGCAAATGACCTGTAGCGCCCTTCCCTAGGCTGGCTAAATTCGATTTTTG
Source organism: Lithobates clamitans (assembly GCA_037952925.1). Classification (NCBI taxonomy): domain Eukaryota; kingdom Metazoa; phylum Chordata; class Amphibia; order Anura; family Ranidae; genus Lithobates; species Lithobates clamitans. Next base: position 805,719 of record JBBGZY010000853.1, on the reverse strand, counting down.
GCTTTGCTGTACCCAGCTCAGCAGCAATTTATTTTTTAGGTCTGGTCAGATCTATCCCTAAGCCTGTTGGTTGATTGCTTCTGCCTGCCTCTCGAAGAAGCTTTGAGAAATAAAGTAAGTGGGCTAGCCACTGGGTTATGAATATGTTCCTGACCTCAGCCAATTCCTGGAAAGTAGGTCCAGTAGGTGTGGGAGGGTTTATTCAGCTCTCTCTCCTGGGGTCTCTGACCCTGGGAGGCAGCCTGTGTTACTGAAGAGCTGTTATCAGGCCTCAGCACGTGCTTGGCTGAGAGGAGGAACCTGAATTAAAGAGAATTTGCTGGTCTCTGCCCTATTCTCATGATTTGCAATGTTATGTCATATTTCGTTTTCTGTCCTGGATATGTTTTGTACTGTCTTGTTTGTCTAATAAAATCTTCTCAGTTAAAAAAAAAAGAGAGAATTTGCTGGAGGACACTACTTTAGGAAGCTGGGCTGAAGTGTGTAGCTGGGAAGCTGTCACTGGACATTGTGAGTAGGGCATTTTTGGCCCAGAGCTTCAGGTGTGCCTGTGCTTTGATGGTTACATTTCAGAGGTTGCTACAAGAACTGTGACTGCTCTTATAGAGTCTCAGATTAGCTGGCTGTCCCCTTTACCTCCAGCCATACCTAAGGCTGCTACTAAAGCACTTTTCTTGAGCATCTGTTCTCTAATACCTGTGTGTGTTTTGGAGTATTCTGCACCTTCATTCCTCTGCAATAAATCTTCAAAAAGATATGCCTAGACTGAGCCTGAATTTTGTCGGTGTGCTCTGGAACTGGTACCTGGGCTAGCAGCCTCTTAACATGTAGGGAAACCTGGGTTATATCTAGCAGCCCCTCTAGGTGTAAGTGCTACAGACCCTTTTTTTTTTTTTTTTTAATTAAAGCTGAACTCCAAACACAAAAACTTTAAAGTGGTTGTAAACTGCAAATATGAAATTTGAACAAAGCACATCCCTCTATACTATGTACTTGTCTCTATCCAAAGCTCAGAGTGTGATTACTCACTGCTACCTCTTCCTTTGTTATCTGTATGACTTACTTCTGACAGCTTTTCCCTGACACCAGGAGAAAAAGGTGGCAGGGGAAGAGACCACCAGCACACAGCCTGTGGTTGATAGCCACAGATGTGCTTGTTCTCTGCATAGTGTGAGGAGGGGGTTGTGTCTCCTCCCTCCAATCAGGGTCAGAGCTTTTCTTCTTTAGCTGTGCAGTGTGTAACTTCAGATCCACACCCACTGCTTTGTGCTACTGAGAGATGCTGGCAGATTCTGTGTAAATTCTGTGTGTTGTAGAAGGCTATTTAGGACAGGTGGCTGCAGATAAGCAGGTACAACTTATGTTTCATTGCTGTGTATCGCCTGAAGCCAGTCATTCTTTGGTTATATGTAAGGGTTTTCAACCACTTTAAATATATTCCTCCATAGCCACAAATAACCAGATTTGAGTTGAAAACTTGAGGGACTGAAAGTAATGAAAGAATAAAAGCTCAGTTTCTTTTTAACTTTCTCAATGTATGCACAGAAAAGGGAAGTAAAAATGTTAATGTGAAAGGATACCATGAAGAAAATACCAGAAACTGAGAACAACAGAAACCAGTCTTGTTCCTCTACATGAGTTACAAACCATTGCTCCATACACCAGTAGAATTTTGTTTGAAAAAATGTCATTTTGGAACATTTGTTCGATCTTCTAATAGTTAATGGGGTCAAATCAATAATAGTCGATGGATGGATGGAAATTTTTTCTCAATCAAATGATATTCTAACAGTGAATGTGGTTTGCATTCACGTAATTCATGTAAAAAATGCAAATAGAATTTTTAGCTACTTTTGAACGACATTTGTCAGCCAGCTTAAGGTGTATCCACACATCACAGATCTAAAACAGGTGGATCAAGTGAATATGTCTTGTCTGTTATTATATATTTTTTTTAAACAAACCTTTACAACCACTTTAAGTATCACAAACATGTTTTACTTACCTCCTCTGTGCAAGGGTTTTGCACAGAGTGGCCCTGATCCTCCTCTTATGGGGTCCCCTGCGACGCTCCTGGCTCCTCCTCTTCCCAAGTGCCCCCACGGAAAGCCACTTTCCATAGGGACACTCATACGGATGCGCTCCCGAGTCCTGCTGCTGTGTCCATTGACACAGACAGCAGGAGTCAGCCCCGCCTCCAGCTCCTGTGTCACTGGATTTGATTGACAGCAGCGGGAGCCAATGGCTCCAGCTGCTATCAATCTTTTCAATGAGGACCTGAGACAGCGGCTGGAGCTGCTGTGCTCGTCCCCATCGCTGGAAAGATCAGGCTCAGGTAAGTAAAAGGGGGGCTCTGGGGGGGGCTGCTGCACTACAGAAGGTAGAATGCATTAAGGTGAAAAACCTTGAGGGTTTACAACCCCTTTAAGAAAGCCTCAGCCAAGTTCTGGAAATCTTTGCCCAATTGCTGCTCCCCCAAGAGAAGTTGGGACTGAAGCGGTCATCGCATGGCTCGCCCCTCTCCCAAAAACTGTACTCCAGGAATTATTTGAATTGCATGCTAACATCCAGTTCGGCACAATGTAAGTATGCATATTTCATACCCAATGGGCCACTGTGGAAGCTGGAAATCATGTTAGTAGTCTGTGCTACTTCAGTGATAGCCGTGATCTTCAGTGTTCTGCTCAGGTTCCATGCTTCCCCTTATCACACTGACTGATGATTTTCTTCACCTCTGGATGAAGTGGAGAGGAGGAGCAGTCTGATGGTGATCACAGTGTCTCTGTCCCCACAAAGACTGGGGACTTACTGAGCTGTCTGCCATTAACAAACAGTGCAAGCCACCCAGGCTACATGTGTCAATAAAGGGCAGGTTGGATTTGATTGTCCTTAACCACTAGCTGCCCAAGCCAATTCTTACAATTTTCACATAGATGTAAAAATCAGCATTTTTGTTATTAGATAATTACTTAGAACTCACAAATTTTATATATTTTCTGAAAGCAAAGACCCGGGATAAAAAGATGTTGGTTGTTGCAATTTTTTATGTCACACGATATTTGTGCAGCATTTTTCAAACACACTTTTTTTTTTAAAAAATGCACTTTTATTAATTTTTTTTATGCACAAAAACACAATATAATACCCAATTGTTTGGTAAAATATAAAAGATGATGTTACCCTGAGTAAACAGATACCTAACATGTCAAGCTTTAAAATTGGTATAATCACTGAATCTTGAGGACATGCAGCTTTAAGGCATCCCCCAAGCATGGTATTTGAAGAATTTGTGTACTTTCAATGTTCCCCTTTAAGCTGCATGAGAAGACCCTATCCAAGCTGAATGGAGATTTAAAATATATATTTTTTTTCATTGGTGCATGTTCCTGACGGCAAAGTCCATGTCTTTTTTCCTATACAATATCTTGCCTATAAGTCTTGAAAATTGCTAGAAAGAAAAATAATACTCATCTCCCATAGACAATGGAGTTCATGGACATCCGACTGGATTTGCCTAAACAACTATTGACTGATCTTCCTAGTGTGAAGCTACAAGTCCTTGTTCCAAACAAGAACTCAAATCTGTTCTGATCTGTAATCTGATGATGAGATTAAATCCCATGTATGGCTGGCTTGACATTCATCTTTAAAAAGAGGAAAGAACAAAGATCTGATTTTCAGATTGTAAGACTGTCAGAAAGGGATCAGAAAAATTGTGTGAGATTATGGTATGTTGTTACATAACCAATTAATATAATAATTGGCATACTTTGTGAAGCCCATCAAGCCAGTTTAAAAATCAGACATCTTTTGCCATTAAGGGAAATATGGATTGCCAGCAATACAAAACATGGCATTTAAACCAGGTATGGTTACTATGATAAAAATAAGTAGGAAACAACCTGCTCCCTGCTTCAGGTTTATGAGGGAAGAAAAACTATTCAGCAATCTGCTAGTGCTGAGTAATAAAGTCCACATCTGTACTCAAATTGAATTTTTTTTGATCAGCTTGAAAACAAATAACAAACTACACGTATTCTTGTGGGCATTTGTAAGAATCTAAATCTCCACTCCTAATATGTTATAATAATGGAGCCTTTGCTCCCAGGAAAAAAAGGTGTGTACTGTTATTCACATGTGTTTTCTACCTCTCAGAGCAAATGTCAGCCCAGTGTCAGGCTAAAAGGCTGCCCTTTGGAGGCTGCCCAGCCACCTGCTTGAACTCATAGATGATAAATTACTAAATCTTCAGGCTGCTGAATGAGGGTGATTGTCATGGTCTGGGGTCAGGCTCAGAGACCAGTGGTTGTAGCAGTAGAGAAGTTCACAGGTATTCAGCTAGAAATGTACAAGTAAATCCCCCTAGCAGATGATGAGGACTCACCTGAGGTCTAGGCACTAACCAGTATGCACCAGAGCTCCTGATGGCGGAGATGGGTTTTTCTGCATGTTAGTACCAGGTCGCGGTCCTCAGGATCACCCCACCGGGAGGTGGGCAAGCCGGGGTCTGGTAGCAGATATAGCAGGTAGGGATTGAGCAAAAGCGTAGTCAGTCAAAAATCCAAAGGTCAGTAACACATAGAAGCTGGATGGGATCAGACAAAAGCATAGTCAATGAACAAGCCAAGTAGTAGCTGAATGGGATCAGAGAAAAGCATAGTTGATTAACAAGCTAAGGATCGGTGTCTAGTGGTAGCGAAGATAAGGACAGCAGAAGGTATGCAGAGGAGCAAGAAGCAAGATATCGGATGGGGAAAGCACAATGATCTGGTAATCTGGTAATCTTCAGAGACATGGCTTAAATCAGGAAATTTATTGGAGAAGCAAAGGGTTCAAGGGAAACACGACACAAGGCAAGGTTGTCTAAGGCCCCTTTCACATGGGGGGATCCGGTCAGCGGACTCCGCCAGCTCAGCGGGGGATTGCTTTGTTGATCCACGCTGAGCCAGCAGATGACAGGTTCATCTCTGTCCTTTATGGGAGATCAGACAAAAACGGATCTGCCTTTCCGTTTTCATCTGATCCCATCCAATCCGCTGGACGGATGGCAAACGTTTCGCCATATGTCTGTTTTGAGCGGATCTTATTGGATCCGTTGGCAGGCGGGTGTCAGCGAACACATCTCTGCTGACATCTGCCTGCGCATACAAGTCAATAGGTGGACCGCTCAGACTCGCCTGAAAGACATACAGGCAGATCCGAGCGGGCCTATCATATGAAAGGGGCCTAAGGAATTAGGCAGAGCGCTGTCCAGCATCACTGGTGGCACAGCAAGAAAGGTCCCACAGCCAGATTTTGCAGAGGTCACAGGTTCAGGTATAGGTCCTGACAGTAATACTGTCAATTAACAAAGAAATTTGTTTTCTGTTTCAATATTTTTATTGAAGTATTTTCACAAAAGAGAATGCAAAAGTTAAAGACAAAGAATGCGGATCTTCCACAATGTAAAATACATACAGAATGGGTAGTAGTCCAAAATTTTCAACATAAAAGTGCATAGAAAAGCGTTCTGCCAAAAGAAGAAACTTCATGGTTTAGAATGCACTGTCCATGTAGGTTGACCCCAATTCTTATTCAAGACACTAAGTGGTGCATTACCACAGCATACCTCAGGCCTACTGTACACTAAGGGCCATAGCCCAAAAAAACAAAACGGGGGGACAGAGGAAATATATTTTGCACTTCCAAACTTAAGGTCAGTCTGTAGACCACAATGGCTTGGAAATACCCCTGGTATAAACTGTATACATTCGTAGAAGGGGACCCATGCCTCCAGGGGAGGGAAGCTGCACTTCTCATCACACAGAAACGAGCCTTCACCCTGAGTTAGCAGTAGCTTCAGAAATTAGTTCTCTTTCAAGAAAAAGCAGGCAATCTACTGCCCCTGCAATAATGATCTCCTTTTGATCTCTGGCAGGATTCCCGAAACAACAATTACCCAAGTACAGAGGACCAGGGTAACTGGGCCAAGAAATGGGGGGGGGCCTGATCCAGTCATATGGGTCCCACCCGCTCAGCAGGCAGAGCTGGTAATTACCACAATAGAGGGCGAAGCTAGAAGGTTAGTCATGCACCTCCCAGCTAAAGCAACAGGATCCCTTTAAAAAGATAATTAACTCCTTAGAAGCTAATTATAGCCACGTGGCAAGTTTAGGGGGCCTTAGGGACCTTTTAATTTGCAGTAAGTAGAGAGTAGGAGAATCTATTCTGCAATATTCACTGGAACCACAAGACAGAGATACACCATATGGAAAGGGGCCAAGTAGGATGGCCTGACTGGGGTGATGCAGATGGATGACAGAAGTAACAATTTGTAGATGGACTACTTTCCAACAAGGTTAAAGAACCCTTGCAAGAGAAAGATACAAGCTACCTCAATTTTAAGTCATATGAACTATTAGAATAAGCAAAAGATTGTCAGGAGCAGAATTCTGTGATTACCCCCTAATGGAGGTGATGCAGGTGATGCCTCTAAGACTGTCTTCCAAATAGTGTAGAAACCCTTCTGCCTTGCTTATGGATGTCTGCAGAAAATAAGTTCAGACCAGGGGCCCTGTTTTGAAACTGTGCTCTTCAAATAATGGTGCAGCTCACTATGCATTAAGAAGTTGCAGACCCCCCTGTACCACCCACAAGTCAATCGTGCATTATGCTTATTCAATGTGGTCTGGAAATACCACCATACAGTACATTTCCTAGACAGGCCGCTCAACCTACCATATTGTGTTTAGGTGTACTCCACAGAGGACCACAGATCCAGTGGCGGTATTACCAGGGTCGCAACAATTGCATTTGCGACGGGGCCCTGGCATTCCGCCACTGTGGGGGGCCCCAGCGGGCTTGCTATTCACAGGGCTCTGAGCGGAGAGCGTGTCTCTCATGGAACAGCAGCACAGAGACACCGGCATTGACAGTTCTATTTCCCTCTCCGTCCGTCCTCTCTCGCACGGGATGATAGAGGACACAGCTGATCTGCTCCCCCTTCTCTCCCCTCCTCTGTCCTGTGTGTGTTCCGTGGGCAGTCAAGTGTGAAGCGAACAAGCTCACATTTCCCGCGGAGCACACAGAGAAGAGAGGAGGGGGAGAAGGGGGAGCAGATCAGCTGTGTCTTCGGTCATCCCGTGCGAGAGAGGACAGACAGAGAGGGAAATAGAACTGTCAACGCCGGTGTCTCTGTGCTGCTGTTCCACGAGAGACACATTCTCCGCTCAGAGCCGCGCTGTCCTGAGAAGGCAGACAGCACTGATAGGCACTGATAGGATTCACTGATGAGCACTGATGGGCACTGATACAAGGCACTAATGGGCACTTATAGACGGCACTAATGAGCACTGATAGAAGGTACTGATGGGCACTGATAGGAGGCATTTATGGGCACCGATAAGCACTGATAGAAGGCACTAATGGGCACTGATAGAAGGCACTAATGGGCACTGATAGAAGGCACTAATGGGCACTGAGAGAAGGCACTGATAGGCACTGATAGAAGGTGCTGATAGGAGGCAACTTATGGGCACTGATAGAAGGCACTGATAGGAGGCAAATTATGGGCACTGATAGGAAGCAAATTATGGGCACTAATAGAAAGCACTGATTGGCACTGATAGAAGGCACTGATGGGCACTGATAGAAGGCACTAATGAGCACTGATAGAAGGCACTAATTGGCACTGATAGAAGGCACCGATGGGCACTGATAGAAGGCACCGATGGGCACTGATAGGAGGCACTGATGAGCACTGATAGGAGGCATTTATGGGCACTGATAAGAGGCATTGATGGGCACTGATAGGAGGAACTAATGGGCACAATAGGCCTCATTGATGAGCACTGATAGGCAGCACTGATAGGAGGCACTAATGTGCACTGATAGGCTGCACTGATAGGTGGCATTGATGGTCACTGATAGGTGGCACTGAGGAACACTTATAGGCAGAACTTAGGCAGTATTGATGGGCACTGATGGGCAGCATTGAAGAGTACTGATAGGTGGCACTGATGGACACTGTTAGGCGGCATTAATGAGCACTGATGGGTAACACTTGTAGGCGGAATTGATGGGCACTGATAGGTGGCATTGATGAGCACTGATAGGCAGCATTGATGAGCACTAATAGGTGGCATTGATGAGCACTGATAGATGGCATTGATGATTTGGGCACTGATTATCAGTGTAAACAATTTACTGACATTCATGACAGTTAACGGCAATCCTTTCCTAAGACAGACACAGCGTGGGAGGAAAGACTGCGGATAACCTGCAAGTCTGTTTACATGTGATCAGCTGATCACATGGTAAAGGGCAGCTGTGATTGTGCTGGATGCATGTCCCAGGGGGGCATGCGGGAAGCACGTTTTTGGGAGGATGTCCATGGACACCCTCCCAAAATTGGAAGCCCGGTGCTTGAATGGAAGGGGGGTCCATCATGGTTTCTTGCACCGGGCCCATGAAGGTTCTAGTTACGCCTCTGCACAGATTCATGGGTCACAGTGCCCCTCAGAAGAACTTGAAGGGAGTGAAAGCGAGAGGGGCATAGACTTGGAAGCATCAGATTCTCATCTTCAACTTGCGGACATTGTGCTAGTCTGATGTAAAGGCACATCCCTGCAAGGAAAATTGCAAACATGATGGGAAGAAGTCCCTGGAGTTTTCCTAAAACAACATAAGGGAGATAAGTTTCACTGCTTTCCATCCTCAGCTGCTCAGAGAAACCACACTTGATGGGACAGAGGTAGTTGGGCAGTTAATCTGCCGCCAGGTGAGAGGCCCTCCCTCAGAACCAACATGCAGGCAGTCAGACCTTCTCTGAAGACCCAATGGTATAGGTGCAATGAAAAATCTGGACTGCCGCACTCCGGATTGGAATAATAAAGGTAAAATCTTCTTTATTGAAAAAATGACATGGTATAAAATGCGTACATTGCTCTGTTGAAGTGATACAGCATAACCGCCATAGCGGTTATGCTGTATCACTTCAACAGAGCAATGTACGCATTTTATACCATGTCATTTTTTCAATAAAGAAGATTTTACCTTTATTATTCCAATCCGGAGTGCGGCAGTCCAGATTTTTCATTGCACCTATACCATTGGAATAGCAATCGCCAGCACCTGGAGCTCTCACAATTCACCCAGCGGAGGACGGGAAATTCAAACCCAGTTACCTGGAGCGGTGGTCACCAACCTGTTTATTTCTCTGAAGACCCAGCTACTAGACATCTGTGATTTGTTTCATTTTGATTCGATTTTCGGATGAAATTTTCATTTTTGGAGATTCGGATGTACCTGAATTTCTTAATGAGCATAGAAACGAATAGCAATGAATAAAAAAAAGTTATAACAACAATAATGAATGCATTTGTTTCATTTAGATGACGTCACATGATGCGATAATAGTTTAGGCCCATGGGTCCATGGGGAAATTTTCAAATTCGATAACATAACAAGTGATCCGAATTCATTGTGAAGAATAGCGGGATTTCCCACTGACAGCAGAATGTAAACAAACAAGTGCCAGCGTTAAAAAAAATTCTAGAAAACAGCGTGCCCCCCAATCCATAACAGGGCCCTTGGGTCTGGGATGAGTTTTGAGGGGAACCCCCAGCCAAAATTAAAAAAAAAATATGTGGGGTCCCCCCCCAAAATCCATACCAGGTCCTTACATCTGGTATGGATTTTAAGGGGAAGCCTGCACCAAAAGATAAAAAAAATGGCTTGGGGTCCCCCCAAAATCCATACCAGACCCTTATCCGATCATGAAGCCCAGCAGGCCAGGAAAGGGGGATGAGCGAGCGTTCCGCTCTCTTGAACCATACCAGGCCACATGCCCTCAACATGGGGGTGTGCTTTGGGGGAGGGTGGCTCCCCCCGACTTGTAGGAAAAAAAATGCCACCTGCTGAATAGGACCTCTCGACGGGACACGCGCCGAATCACAGGTAAACATGGGTTACCTGTGATTCCGCGAGTGCCTCTCAATGGGACCGGTCAGGTTTGGGACTCCACAGAATTTTTTTTACTCCTTAAAATCCATACTAGACCTAAGGGTCTGATAATGGATTTTTTTGGGGGGTCTCCATGTGTTTTTTTTTTACATTTTGACCTGGAGATCCCCTCAAAATCCATACCAGACCCAAAAGAGGGGACACCCACACTGTTTTTTTTTTTGTTCCAATAAGTTTTTATTGAGGAAAATAAAAGCGGGTTACAATGTCATCATGTAAACAATACGTGTATACAAAACAGTATTTAGTGTAGATCTGTAGTATAGAACTTATGCATGTAGAACGAAGTCAGCATATATTTTCTCTGTCTTAATACCTAACAGCGTATCAATAGTAAATTGAAACATGAAAGAAACAAAAAAGGAAAAGGAAAGAAAAAGCTCCTCTAACATTGAGTTCATAATGGGTGGTGCTTTATGTATTAGGGATCCCCTTTCAACTTATAATGTCGATGAGAATGGAGATGGGTTCTTATGCTTGGTTAATGTATTATGTGGTTGTGTGGGGTATAGGTTTAGGTACTATTCAGTTGCGTTGAGGAAGTGTTTCATGAGGAACAGCGTGGTGGTATTAGATATTAGGATTTATTCTGGAGAACTTAGCTAAAGTGTTGTATGGATGTGAGGGTAGGGGAGGGTCGAAGAAAGAGAAGAGGTGGGCGATAGGGAAGGGGGACTGACGGGCAGGGGATTTGACTCCTCAACCACCACCAGAAGCCTTATTTTGTCTATGTGACAACCTAGTGTTGTGTATGTGGAGGGATGGAAGTGGTAGGCATGCTGTTGGTATGCTCGTGGTTCGGGACCTCAACATATGTCCCCCCGTACTCGTCATTTGGTTAGGGGCGGGGGGCTCTGTGTCTATTGGAGAGGTATGGATTTGAGCTTTCTATAAATCCATTAAATTTAACCTATTAGTGCATGACATCATTGTTTGTGTGACCCATCACTGTTGTGTAGTTGTCCGTGGTTCGGAAGTCCAGCAGGCCCAGGTGTGCGAGAATTTAGATGGGGCATCTCTAGCTATATGGATTCGTTTTCTAATGTCCGAGAATATTAAATCCATCCGAAGAGTTTAAAGATAAACTGCAACATTTTTCTAATCCACCAGGACCAACGCATATATGAAACGAATGCCATAACAAACTCAGAAAACGAACATAACGAACATGACGAAACAAAATTCTTCCATTAATGAATGTATCCAAAATTAAACAAAAGAAAATTTGGGGCGTGCACATGTCTACCAGCTAATTTTGGGAGCATCTCTCCAATTGCTACTAGAATACTGCCATTCCAGTGGGAGGGCGCTTTCTCCGTGTGCCTTGGATGCCTTTAGATGTTTACCTGTGTCACCAGTGCTGGGGGTGTTATTTATAATAATAGCTGTTTGTGTTCTGAACTGCTTTACTAAAGTACTGTTTGTTAGCCAGATTCCCGCATAGGTGTGTGAATAGTTGTGCCTGGGCACACTCTAATCACCCCAGGCGCCAGTGTATAATCAAGTGTACAGAAGTGTGTGGGGCACACAACCCGGATGGAAGGGGGACCCACTGTGGCTGTGTGAAACAATACTCAGCGTAAAACCGTTTATTAAAATACCTCAATAATAAATCATGAAATTATACTCACAAATGATGACATAACACGTAAGGGAGGAATGTTCTGGATACGTCATATCCGCTTTTTGGAACGCACACCGGCTCCTATGTGGATCGGAGCAGTGGCGTTCCTGTGAAAGCGTTTGGCAGATCATTCTGTGTACCAGGAGAGGCACCTTATCTGTAAAATGTAATTTTTGTGGTTTATTATTGGGGGTTGTAATAAATGGCTTTACGCTATGAGTATTGCTTCCCGGCTTTTTTCCTGGCGATATATGCATAGTTGCCAACATTGTAAAAAAATTTATAGGGACACTTTTTTGGCTGTAGGCGAAGCCTTGTTATAATTAGAGGGCAGGGCATGCATTTGTAGGCATGACATAGCGAAAAAAGAAAAATGCATCGCGCGCAGCGGGTCTGGCTGAAAAATGGGCGTGGTTTATGTGAAATAGTGGGCGCGGCTTATATGGGCGTGGTTCAAATGGGGTGTGGTTAGAGTCTGAGATGAATGAGAGATGGAGAAAGAAAGGGGAAAAGAGGGAGGGAGGAAGAGAGAAAGAAGGAAAGAATGAGGGAAGGAGAGAGAAGGAAGAAAAGAGGGATGGAGGGACAGCAGGCCCAGATCCTACACCACAATAGAAATGTGTATTCCAGAGTTTAACAAATCAGCAGATAAAGATACTCCAAACACCTGGTGTTAGCACTTCAATCATCCCAGCACTATGGTTGTTGTGGTGTCAGGATGATTGAAGCGCATTATTACTATTATTATATTGTAATATAGAATGAAATCATTCAACTCACCATAATCCTGAATCAGTGGGACCCCTGAGCATGTCACCTGCCACGTCGCCTGCCACCAGATGCCATCAAGTGTCCCCAGGAGAGTCTGTCCTTACATCAGGTGCCCCCAACAGAGTTCGTCCTTACATCAGGTGCCCCCAGAAGCAGGGGCCCTCCTTACAGATCTGTGTCCCTGGCAGCGGAGCCCCTCCTTACATCTGGTGTCCCCAGCAGTGGAGCCCTCCTTTACATCTGGTGTCCCCAGAAGCGGAGCACTCCTTTACATCTGGTGTCCCCGGCAGCAGAGCCCTCCTTTACATCTGGTGTCCCCGGAAGTGAAGCCATCCTTTAAATTTGATGTCCCTGGCAGTGGAGCACTCCTTTACATCTGGTGTCCCCGGCAGTGGAGCCCTCCTTTACATCTGGTGTCCCCCACCAGCAGAGCCCTCCTTTACATCTGGTGTCCCTGGCAGCGGATCCCTCCTTTACATCTGGTGTCCCCCAGCAGCGGAGCCCTCCTTACAGATCTGTGTCCCCCAGCAACAGAGCCCGCCTTACTTCAGTGTCCCTGGCAGCAGCAACTGAGCCATCCTTACATAGCGATCTGTGTCCCCCAGCAACAGAGCTCTCCTTACTTCAGTGTCCCTGGCAGCAGCAGCGGAGCCATCCTTACAGAGCGATCTGGTCCCCTAGCAGCTACAGTTCCCAGCAGTTCCCGGCTTTCTCGTGTGTGTGTTCAGTGGAGAGGGGAGAAGCTGATTGGCTGCCCCTCCCCTCTCCAATGAACACAAGGGGAAATAACCCTCCTGACGGCAGTGGCCATCTTTTGGTAGCCTGCTGGCCGTTTTTTCCTTAAATATTGCCAATTTGCCCGGGACAAAGGCAAAATTAATCGGGACGAGCTCCGATCGAGACGAGGGTCCCAAAATCGGTATTGTCCCGGGAAAATCGGGACTGTTGGCACGTATGTATTTGGAATGAATATATGGAGTTCTTGGGTTGATGGCATAATCCTTACAGTGGCACAGTGGGTCTGTGAAAAAGCCTGTATTGACCTTCCTAAGCGAATGTTCAGGGGGTCAACAGCCATTGGTAAAATAAATAAATAAATACGTTGCGCTAGAAAAAATGTATCCAAAGTGTATAAATCAAATTTAAATCTATAGGTGACAAATACAAAAATAAATACCAATAAATAATGAACAATAATTATAAGTGACAATCCGTGATAAAAAATTAATTATTAAAGTGCAGAGTGCAAAAATATTAACGCTGGAACCAAAGTGTATACATATATTGTAGAAGTGCACAATATTTCCACACAAAAAATATTTTAAAAGAAAGTTCATATGTGATGGATGTAAAATATCAAATATATAACACAGTGTCCATCAGTGGTGACATCCAGCATGCTCATCCAATGTGTATAACTGCAAAACCATGCTTCGGTGCACTCCAGTGACCCCCCAAAAGCTTATGCGCTCACCTCAGAGCGTGTGACACAGTAACTAAACTATGTCTAAACACGCTTTGGAGCCACCCCTGGGCTCTGTAATGAAGTGCAGGTGCTGATCTCCAGCAGGTTCAGTCAGTACAGCTCAAAACCATAAATAAAAAAAACTCCATAGTGTAATAACGCAAGGATTTATTTAAAAAACACACTCCCCATAACAGGGTACTCACATTGCACAGGTGCGTGAGTGCACCATTCTATTCCAGGCTTTCAAATGATAAAGAACCTCCGATATGGCGTGTGGTATGGTATGCTCGTCTCCTCAATTCACCTCCATGCTGTCAGCTCCGTCCCGGCCCGGAATGGAGTCACTGGAAAAAAGAACTAGCCATCCAGTCTGTGGACTGCAATGTTTTCCTATCAGTTCCTCCTCCTCTCAATGTATCAACATGTGCACTTCTACAATATATGTTTACACTTTGGTTCCGGCGTTAATATTTATGCACTTTAATAATTAATTTTTTATCACGGATTGTCACTTATAATTATTGTTCATTATTTATTGGTATTTATTTTTGTATTTGTCACCTATAGATTTAAATTTGATTTATACACTTTGGATACATTTTTTCTACCGCAACGCATTTATTTATTTATTTTACCACTGCACGGTTATGAAACGTGATCTGCGTTTGCAGCTGGTTATTATCATCATCTTTATTCTATAGGCATTGATCCGTTTGTGGCTCTCAAGATCTTTCTTCTAATTTTAGCCATTGGTAAGTTCTGTCCCTAGAGGGGATACTGGTGGTGACACAAGTGGAATTGGTTGGAGTGGAGCACATACAGAGCACAAAGTCACCTTTTTTTAAAGGAATTGCGGCACAAGTGTAATGCACAGTTATTTGCACTATTGCACTTTAATATTGAGAATTTCACTTTCAAAACTGTTTCTATGTATTAATTGTTTGTATAAGATATATGAATTGGTATGTTGAATTTTAACACAAGGATTGCATTAATTAATATATTGATTATTTTTAGGGTAAGTGTAGCTTTTTATTCCTTACATGTGTCCTGTCATGCACTACACACCGTGAGTAATCCATTGTATTTTACCAGCAGCACTGGATCCACTGCATCATCTTCTCATCTCCCTTTGCGCTGGGGTAGGGTGCCTGTGAGCTGGGGGCGGGGGCACTGTACTGTGCCAATCCAATTTGCAGGGCCCAGTACATTGAGCTGTTTAAACAGGACGGAGGAGGCCAAATCTGCTCTGCCTCCCATCCTATCCCTACTATGTCTGTACCGCTCCAAACACCACCCCTGACTTGCACACGCTGCAGTAAATTGGCTTGTAATAACGGTGGCAGATTTAAATATACAGCACACAGCAGCTCTAGATCCTGGCTGTCTGAACTTACAGGAGATCAGCCTGGGGCCATGATTGTGAGCAGCAGGAATACTGAACACCCACCTTCTCTCATTCTCGGCCCCCCCCTCTTTCTACAACCCTCTATCTCCCTCCCATCTCTCTCTCTCTCTTACCCTCACCCTCTCTCTCTCTCTCTCTTGCCCCCTCTCTCTTACCCCCTTTCTCCCTCACCCCCTCTCTCTTGCCCCCATTTCTCTCATGATCACCCTCACACCCCCCTCTCTCTGTCTCACTCCCTCTCTTTCTCACACCCTCTCTCTTTTCCCCCATCTCTCTCTCTCACCCCTTCTCTCTTTCACCCTCACCCCCTCTTTCTCTCACCCCCCTCTCTTACCCCTCTCTCTCTCCCCCTCTCTCTCTCTTGCCCCCCTCCCCCTCTCTTGCTCCCCTCTCTCTCTCACTCCCTCTCTCTTCCCCCCTCTCTCTCTTACTAACCCTATCTTTCCCACCCCCTCTCTCTCACCCCCTCTCTCTTTCTCTCACCCCACTCACTCTCTCCCCCTCTCTCACCCTCCCTCCCTCTCCTTTACCCCCCTCTTCCCTTCTCTCACCCCCTCTCGCTACAACTCTCTCACCCTCACCCCTCTCTCTCTCACTCCTCTCTCTCTCACCCCATCTCTCTTACCCCCTCTCTCTCTCACCTCCTCTCTCTCTTGCCCCCCATCTGTCTCTTCCCTCTCTCCTTCACCCTCACCCCCTCTTTCTCTCACCCCCTCAGCCCTTCTCTCTCTCCCCCCTCTCTCTCGCCCCCTCCCCCTCTCTCGCCCCTATCTCTCTAACTCTCACCCTCACACCTACTCTCTCTCACCCCCTCACTCACTCTCGACCCCCTCTCTCTTTCTCACCCCCCTCTCCCTTGCCCCCTTACTGTCTCCTCTCCATCTCTCTCTCTCACCTCCCATCTCTCTCTCACCCCCTCACCCCCTCTCTCTCTTACCCACCTCTCTTTCACCCTCATATCTCTCTTCCCCCCTCTCTCTCACCCCCTCTCTCTCTTACTCCCCTTTCTCTCACCCCATCTCTCTTTTCCCTCAATCTCTTTTGCCCCCTCTCTCCCCCCCTCTCTCTCATCCTCACCACCTCTTTCTATCACCCACCTTTCTTTCTCACCCCTTGTCAGGAAAGGGTTCACCTGCTGGTGGCACTGTGGCTCCCAGATCTATAGGCTGCAGCTCCAGTGTCCACCAGCAGGTGTATCTCAGCTAGCCAGAAGCTCATGGGAATCAGGCATCACCTGATGTTTGTTGCCGGAGGTGTATTAAGCCCTGCCTATGCTTCTTCTCTTTGCCTTGGTTTTTTGTTCCATGTGCCCCTGATCTGTATTCCTATGTTCCTGCATCCTGATCCTAATCCTGGACCCTGACCCTGCAGCCTGATCCCTTAGCTACCTGCTTGTTGCTTCTCCTGTTTACCTTCTCCCTGTCCTGGCTTGCTCCCTGCTCCCTCTGCCTGATCACCCGTGTATGACCCTGGATCTGGTATGACTATGCTTTGCATATCCTGCTATCTACCATATACTTGCTTTGGGCAGTTGTTCATTGTGTGTTCACTACTTTTTAGGTTCTCTGGTTTGATTATTGATTATTTACAGTTCTGGTATATTGGAGGTGCGTTTATATTTATGTTATCCACTCATTTTTAAGAAATTACATTATTTTACATTTTACTTGTGCCTGATATTCTTTGTGGAAGTCCACACATTTCTAGTCACACCTGTTTCTGACACCCCCTCACTCTCTCTCACCCCCCTCTCTCTCACCCTCACCCCCTATCTCTCTCGCCCCCATCTCTCTCACTCTCACCTTCACCTCCTCTCTCTCTCTCTCACACCCCTCTCTCTTACCCTCACCCCCTCTATCTCTCACCCCTATCTCTCGTCCCCCATCTCTTTATCTCTCACCATCACTCCCTCTTTCTCTTGCCCCCTCTCTCTTA
The DNA here is from genome assembly GCA_037952925.1 of Lithobates clamitans. Taxonomy (NCBI): domain Eukaryota; kingdom Metazoa; phylum Chordata; class Amphibia; order Anura; family Ranidae; genus Lithobates; species Lithobates clamitans. Next base: position 788,511 of record JBBGZY010000853.1, on the reverse strand, counting down.
CTCCCCCCTCTCTCACCCCATCTCTCTCTTCCCCCCTCTTTCTATCTCTCACCCTCACCACCTCTTTCTCTCACCCCCTTTCTCTCTCTTTCTCTCTCTCACCCCCTCTCTCTCTTCCCCCATTTCTCTCACCCTCACCCCCTCTCTATCTTACCGCTCTCTCACCCCCTCTCTCTCACCCCCTCTCTCTCTCTTACTCTCCTCTCTCTCTCTTTCTTCCTCACCTCCTCTCTCTCTCTTGCCCTTCTCTCTCACCACTTCCTCTTTCTCTCATCCCCTTCTTCTCACCCCCTCTCTCACTCTCACCCCCTCTCTGTCACCCCTCCCCCTCTCTCTTGTCCTCATCTCTCTCTCACCCCTCTCTTTTTCTCTATCTCCCCCTCTATCTCACCCTCACCCCCTCTCTTTCACCACCTATCTCTCTCTTCCCCATCTCTCTCTCTCACCCTCACCCCCCTCTCTCTCACCCTCTCTATCACTCTCACCACCTCTTTCTGTCACCCCCTCTGTCTCTCTTACCCCCTTTCTCTCTTCCACATCTCACTCTGAACCTCACCCCTCTCTCTCACCCCCTCTCCCCTACACCCCTCTCTTATCCTCACCATCTCTTTCTATCACCTGCCTCTCTATCACCCCCTCTTTCTCTTACCTTGGATCTACAGTGACTTTACTTCCAAGTCCACTTTCAGTGCACTTTCAAGTGCTTTTGCAGTGCAAAGTGGATTTGCCTTTAGTAAAATAACCCCCAGTATCTCATAAAAGTGAGTACACCCCTGTGTAAATTTGCTGTCCCCTCAAAATAACTCAACACACAGCCATTAAAGTCTAAACCGCTGGCAACAGTGAATACACCCCTAAGTGAAAATGTCCAAATTGGGCCCAAACATTTTGTGTGGCCATCATTATTTTTCAGCACTGCCTTAACCCCTTGGGGATGGAGTTCAAAAGAGCTTCACAGGTTGCCAATGGAGCCCTCTTCCCCTCCTCCATGATGACATCACGGAGCTGGTGGATGTTAGAGACCTTGCGCTCCACCACCTTCCGTTTGAGGATGCCCCACAGGTGCTCAATAGGGTTTAGGTCTGGAGACATGCTTGGCCAGTCCATCACCTTTACCCTCAGCTTCTTTAGCAAGGCAGTGGCCATCTTAGAGGTATGTTTGGGGTCGTTATCATGTTGGAATACTGCCCTGCAGCCCAGTCTCCAAAGGGAGGGGATCATGCTCTGCTTCAGTATGTCACTGTACATGTTGGCATTCATGGATCCCTCAATGAACTGTAGCCCCCCAGTGCCAGCAGCACTCATGCAGCCCCACCACCATGCTTGACTGTAGGCAAGACACACTTGTCTTTGTAATCCTCACCTGGTTGCCACACGCTTGACACCATCTGAACCAAATAATTTTATCTTGGTCTCATCAGACCACAGGACATGGTTCCAGTAATCCATGTCCTTGGTCTGCTTCTCTTCAGCAAACTGTTTGCGGGCTTTCTTGTGCATCATCTTTAGAAGAGGCTTCGTTCTGGTACCACAGCCATGCAGACCAATTTGATATAGTGTATGGTCTGAGCACTGACAGGCTGATCCCCCACCCCTTCAACCTCTGCAGCAATGCTGGCAGCACTCATACGTCTATTTCCCAAAGATAACCTCTGGATATGACGCTGAGCATGTGCACTCAATTTCCTTGGTCGACTATGGCGAAGCCTGTTCTGAGTGTATGTGTTAGTGAGTTCTAGCTGGCGGCCCTCCGGCCTGGAGGGTTGCATTGCGGCAGCCGAGCGGGTAGACCCAGAAGTCTGTCTGGCGCCTGCTATTGCTGGGATGGTCCTGTGCTGTCTGTCCTGTGGGAAGAAGCCAGACAATCAGGAAGATCCAGGGGAGGACCCATCTTGGAAGGGACCATGCAAGGCTGGTCTTAAGAAGGGCCTGGTGACTCGATTGGAGGACGCATCCTAAACTAGTCTACCACACAAGTACTGCCGAGTCGGCTTAAAGGTTCTGGTACTGTGTTTGCTGTTCATCGAAAACTACTACATCCTGTGGCAGAGGATCGTACAGTTTTGTTTCATCCAAGTCTGTGGCAGAGACTTTTTGTTCGTGCTACGTTCCTGCTGCTAGGTTGGTGAGAGAGACCTATCCGGGCAGGCAAAGATTTAATCCTGAGCTGAGGATATATTCATCCCAAAGATTTCAATTCCTTAGTGCTACGCCAAGAAAAGGTATTTGAACTTCCCTGCAACTCTTCTTCTACCTCTTTCCTGCTACTTCTTCCAGTTATCTCCCATTAAAGCATTGAAAAAGTACTCAAGTGACTGGTATCTACATTGTCTGATAATAAGCTCAACGGGACCCTAGACCAAGTACTGGTGAAATTACAGGTAAAAAGGTGACGGTAACAGCCCGCAAAAAATCAGCAGCTCCACCGTGAGTTAGTGCTACATATATATCTATAGATATATATATATATAGATATATATAATAGCAGGGGCGTAACTAGAAACGTTGTATGGGGCCCCCCTGCAAACAGCCCCCCCCCCCACCACAGCTGCCCTAGTGTCAATGCAGCATGACCTGTGCCACATACAGCGTGACCTGTGCCCAATGCAGCGTGACCTGTTCCCAATACAGCGTGACCTGTGCCCAATACAGCGTGACCTGTGCCCCATACAGCGTGACCTGTGCCCAATACAGCCTGGTCTGCCTGTGCCCCATACAGCCCCACCTATGCAGAGGAAGAGGCAAGCCACCCGGATCAGCAGAGAGCGGGATTTCCCGCTGTAATAGCTTTCATTTGAATTTCCAGTCTTCCCGGGGCTCATCGTCACATAGCCCCACCTCTTGGCCCGACGCCTTCCTAAATCACTTTTCCTAGTCCAAAATTTCACAACCCACATAACTTCCTCTGCTCCCCCTATCCTCTAATCCCCCTTCTACCAAAACAAATCCTCCCTATCCCAGCACAAATCCCCCCCCCCCCCCCCATTCGCCCTCCAGTACAAATCCTCCTTCCTTCTTTATCCCCCCAAAGCAAATCCTACTTACCTCCAATACCCCCCCCCCCCCGAACATCTCAGATCACCCCTCCCAACACAAATCCTTGCTCCCCTCAAATCACCACCAGCACTAAAACTTACAGACCTCAGATACAGCATGGCTCAATGCAGGGGGATGTCCCTCCTCCCGGGCATGAGACATGTCAGAGCTGAGGAGGAGTCTAGAGGAAGCTTTTCTCAGCTCTGATGTTTAATTTTGTAACACTCAGACAGTGGGGAAAGGTGCCACCTGCTGAAGATTGGGCGATCGTGGGGTCTAAAACCCAGGGAAGGAGATGAGGAGAAAGTGCCCTGGGTATTTGCTGCTAGCATACAACTGCGAGGTAATTAGGGGAGCCAAGTGCCAAAACAAATTACAGGCATGTGGAACATGACAATGCAGGGACATGTCCTACCTGTACCTGGAAATCTTTAACAGTTTTTAAACACTGTCCACTTTTCTCTGGATGGACCAATGCTAACGGCTTAAGGCAGGAAACAAAACATGGAAGACGAGCCTGTCGCACAAAAGGTAAGGCTGTTCTTAGTGGCTGGGATATGACAAATACCAACATATCACTGCCCCTTCCAACAAGTTGTTAAGCCAGTTCCTGCTGGATGGCTTGCCAGGCAGTTAGAGTAGAAGTTCAGCTTAAAACTAAATTCTCTACACCTACTTGCATCCACAATCTAAGACAAACCTATCTAGCCCTGTAAAGAAGAAATCGCAATACTTGCCTTTTCTGAAGCCGCTCCAGTTTGATCCCATGCTGAGATGTTAGCGGCAGCTTCTTTGTGCAGGCAGGTGCAGAAGAGGCAGCCGAGAATGGAAGCCCCATAGTAACTCTATGGGTGATGTTACTTCCCAGGCATTTCCAAGCTGTTGTCTGCTGTCTACTGCACAGAGCTTCCGCCGTTGGGGATCGGACCGGAGCAGCTTCAAAAATGGCTATGTATAGCGATTTTTGCTTTACAGGGCTAGATAGGTTAGTCTTAGAATGTGGCTGCAAGTAGATTTAGCGATTTTAGTTTTAGGCTGAACTTCCACTTTAAGGTTAGTCAGAAACCCAAGGCTTACTTCTGCACAGCTTCAGTGCTCTCAAAAACATTTACTTTGAGAGGTTTCTCTTTACTCGAGTAGTTCCAGGAAGCTGCCTCTAGGGTCCCACTGCAACACGAGGCCCTTGATAAAGCAGGGCACATGGTTTATGGTACATTTCAGGAGAAGGGGAACCCATGGACCCCACACCACAGCAGAGCAGATTTATTGGCAAACCAGTCAGTGTTGATGGGGAAATCAAGTGATTTTCTTTCCTGCAACCCATGGTTGCAGGAAAGAAAATCACACCATCTATGGCCAGCTTAAGAAACATTATTCTTTTAAAAAGGTATTAACTTGTATAGTGGAACTGGAGGACGGATACTGTAGCTATCTAAGTATTGCAACGTACTCTGAATGTGGCAAGAGAGAGAAATGTAATGAAATAATTGCTTTCTACCTGTATGATATGATCAGTACTTTGTAAAGGTCTGTTTTTGCTCTGGAACTGTATGCAATAATTTTATCTATAATTAAACCTTTTTTTGTTTGAGAAAAAAAAAAGGTATTAACTTCATACTGCCTGTCCCCAAAAGGATCTCCTGAACTATGAGTAAAACCCTTCCCAACATGGGCACTTACAGCACTTTTCAGTTTCTATTTTGGTGTTCCATAAGGGGAAGCCACCCTAATGGAGTTGCCTGTGCAATACAGTTGTCCTGTGCTTGTCTCCTCAATGAAAGACTACTTTGTTAAGGAGCAGTACCACTCGCTAGCAGGGGCAATCACATGTGACTAAACTCCCAGCTTTGAATGACACTGTTGTCCAACCCCGTTACCTATGCAGGATTCATCCTGTGATGCAGCATTTGATACAGTGCATGTGTGTGTGTGTATATATATATATATATATGTAGCAATAACTCTCGGTGGAGCTGCTGGTTTAAGCGGGCTTGTTAACTTCACTCTCGACACCCCTGCTTCGTTTACAATGCTTTATTGAACCAAGTAATGAAGGAAGTAGCAGGAAAGAGGCAGAAGGGAAGCTACAGGGAAGCTCAAATACCTTTCTTTAGGATTCTTGAGAACGTCCTTCAAAGTTGAATATTGTAATTGGATGCAATCCCCTTGTGGGACACAATCTTTGCTCGCCTGGATAGGCCTCTCTCACTTGCCTAGCAGCTAGTACGTAGCCTCTGCCACAGGATGTATTAAACTTTGCGGTGAGTGTCAGACACATTACTTGAACCTCTAAGCCAACCCGGCAGTACTATGCTGTAGAACTACTTTAGGATACGTCCTCCAACCGAGTCACCAGGCCCCTCTCCAGACCAGCACTCTGCGTGATCCTTCCATGACGGGTCCTCCCCTGGGATCTTCTCGGTTGTCCAGCTTCTTCACTCTGGATAGACAGCTCAGGACCATTCCTCGGCTGCTGCGGTAGGCCCCAGACATGCTTCTGGGCCCACCCACGCGCCGCAGCGGCACAGGCCTCCGGAACGAAGGACCACAAGGTAGCACTCTAACGCATACCTGTCGGCCAGGAGGGCCAGCAGGTGGCTGTAAAAGAAACCCCAAAACATGGCGTCTGTCCCATAAATACCCTCTCCCATAATGCAACTCGGAGGACCACCTCCACCAAGTTGTCTCCGGGACAGAGGAGCACCCATATGCTCCGACACGTTGCCTTTCCAACACTAGCCAATGGTAACAACAACACCCACCGGCTCAGTGTGGAACCACACGCAACGTCAGCCAAGCTGGAACAGAGGCAAATCTAACTCCCCTAACGAGCAATTTACTAAATTTACCTATCAGTTGGTAGATCATAAATCTACCAGCGCTACATATATATATATATATATATATATATATTATATATACGGTACTCTGCAAATGTTTTAGGCAGGTGTGATGCTAAGCTGTAAATGGAGAATGCTTTCAGAAATAGAAGTGATAATAGTTTATTTTTGTTTATTTTTATCAATGAACAAAATGGAAAGTTAATGAACAGAAGAGATATTCAAATCAAATCAAAACTTGGTGTGACCATCCTTTGCTTTCTTCTAGGTACACCTGCACACAGTTATTGAAGGTACTTGGGAGTTAGGTTGTTACAAACATCTTGGAGAACTAACCACAGATATTCTGTGGATGTAGGCTGCCTCAAATCCTTATGTCTCTTCATGTAATCTGAGACAGAACCAAACCATCACTTCCAGGACTTCTTGATATTCTTTACGCTGAACATAGTTCTTAATGACATTGGCTGTATGTTTGGAATCGTTGTCCTGCTGCAGAATAAATTTGGGGCCAATCACACACCTCCCTGATGGTATGGCATGATGAATAAGTATCTTCTTGTATTTCTCAGTATTGAGGCTACCATTTTGTGTGTATTAGCACTGTATATATTTCATATATTTTTGTTTTTTTAAGACTTCATATATGTTTTATTTTTAGTGTGGCACTTTGGGTTTGTAATTTATTTATACACAATTTATATCAATTGTTGTACCAGCTGCTTTCATGCTTTTCAGCACAATTTCATGTTTATATTTACTTGCACACTATCAGTTACTTTACAGCCATCTCAAATTAGTCAGTGCCAGAACTGTGCACATGATATTCATGTAAATCCCAGGGGTATACACATCAGAGCTCCTGTCCAGATATTTGAAACCTGTTTATGTATGGCTGTATGGCTGTATTGCCCTTTATTTTCCTAGTTATGATGACAACAATATACCCTCAAACAAGTTCTACCTGTAATGATTACATCCCTCAGGACTCATGAACATAACTTCCTGGGTCTGCACAGCTGCCTCCTCCCGTATGTGGGTTCCACTCTCTCTGCTGGATCCTTATAGTATGTTATGGAGAATACAACAGTAGGGGTGGTTTCACCCAAAGATGAATAGGAGTAACCATTCCAAGATGCAAAGAAAAAATTTAGGAGCTACGGTAAGGAGATCTCACCACTAACTCATAAAAAAATCTGGAAGGTGGCTTTGACCATTGGACTTTAGCTATTACTGAAATAAAAATGTAACTTTTAATGAAAAACAAATCATTTTTTGTGTGTTTCTAAGGTAAACAATTGTAAAGCTTTCTAGTCTATTGCTCCATACACTAAAATAATAGTTTAAAATGGCAAATCATCTACTCTGGTACTGGTAAGTGTTGAATGATGTGTAGATTGCTACAACATTGTTTTGCAAAATTGTATGAAAAAAAGAATGCCCTTGTCTGCCTGTCAATCTACAATGTAGTTAATAAGGAAGGGAAATTATATGAAGTAGTATAATTGCAACCATAGAAGACGATGTGACTGCTATGGGACCTAGCAACACAAACAACCCAATACTGTCTGTCTACAATGATCTGTCCAAACACGGACATCACTGGGCAAATAATTTTGGACTTTAAAGTGTACTGTATAAAATACAGACATCTGTGTGAGAATGTTATGAAAGCAGTTACCTGGATGCAGTATTAGCAGGTTTAGTGGAACTGCCTTTATTCAAACCCTTCATATCACAGTTAGGTAGACAAAAACAATGATATTTAAAATTAGTTTTGTACCCCCTTTATGCTCTTTATGCTCTATAATTATTTATGCTCTTCCCTACTTATACACACAAGAACACAATATTATTAAGATTACTTAACAAACTACAGATAAAAACATATGTTAAGATTGACAATGTTGATAATCGTGTTTGTCACGCACATAATAATTACTTATGGTTTAGAAAAAAAACTAAAAGAAAATAGCTATATACTTTTTTGCAGGAGAAAGTAAATGTATACAGGGGTAAACTGGCTTAAAGTCATGCATGCGTTCTCTGCTGCTCTGGATTGTCACTTACAGCCTCTTATAGACTCTATATCTTCACTATTAGGCTCCATGTAAACTGGGCCTGTGTGTGTGTCTGTACATGCCTTTGTGTGTCATATATACACATGTGAGGGGGCTGGGTGCGTACAGGTGTGAGGGGGCTGAGAGCGTACAGGTGTGAGGGGGCTGAGAGTGTACAGGTGTGAGGGGGCTGACAGCGTACGGGTGTGAGGGAGGCTTAGAGCATACAGGTGTGAGGTGGGCTGAGAGCGTACAGGTGTGAGGGGGGTGTGAGGGGGCTGAGAGCATACAGGTGTGAGGGGGGCTGAGATCATACAGGTGTGAGGGGGGCTGAGATCATACAGGTGTGAGGGGGGCTGAGATCATACAGGTGTGAGGGGGGCTGAGAGCCTACAGGTGTGAGGGGGGCTGAGATCATACAGGTGTGAGGGGGGCTGAAAGCATACAGGTGTGAGGGACCTGAGAGCATACAGATGTGAGAGGGGCTCAGAGCGTACAGGTGTGAGGGGGGTGTGAGGGAGCTCAGAGCGTACAAGTGTGAAGGGGCTGAGAGCATACAGATGTGAGGGGGGGCTGAGAGCATACAGGTGTGAGGGGGGCTGAGAGCATACAGGTGTGAGGGGCCTGAGAGCGTACAGATGTGAGGGGGGCTCAGAGCCTACAGGTGTGAGGGGGGTGTGAGGGGGCTCAGAGCGTACAGGTGTGAAGGGGGCTGAGAGGGTACAGGTGTGAGGGGGGCTGAGAGCGTATAGGTGTGAGGGGGGCTGAGAGCATACAGGTGTGAGGGGGCTGTGAGTGTACAGGTGTAAGGGGGGCTGAAAGTGTACAGGTGTGAGGAGGCTGAGAGCGTACAGGTGTGAGGGGGGCTGAGTGTGTACAGGTGTGAGGTGGCTGAGAGCGTACAGGTGTGAGGGGGCTGAGAGCATACATGTGTGAGGGAGGCTTAGAGCGTACAGGTGTGAGGTGGGCTGAGAGTGTACAGGTATGAGGGGGTGTGAGGGGGCTGAGAGTGTACAGGTGTGAGTGTGGCTGAGAGCGTACATGTGTGAGGGGGGCTGAGAGCGTACAGGTGTGAGGGGGCTGAGAGCGTACAGGTGTGAAGGGGGCTAAAAGTGTACAGGTGTAAGGGGGGCTGAGAGAGTACAGGTGTGAGGGGGCTGAGAGCGTACAGTTGTGAGGGGGAGCTGAGAGCATACAGGTGTGAGGGGGCTGAGAGCGTACAGGTGTGAGGGGGGCTGAGAGCATATAGATGTGAGGGGGCTGAGAGCGTACAGGTGTGAAGGGGGCTAAAAGTGTACAGGTGTAAGGGGGGCTGAGAGCGTACAGTTGTGAGGGGGAGCTGAGAGCATACAGGTGTGAGGGGGCTGAGAGCGTACAGGTGTAAGGGGCCTGAGAGCGTACAGGTGTGAAGGGGGCTAAAAGTGTACAGGTGTAAGGGGGGCTGAGAGAGTACAGGTGTGAGGGGGCTGAGAGCATACAGTTGTGAGGGGGAGCTGAGAGCATACAGGTGTGAGGGGGCTGAGAGCGTACAGGTGTGAGGGGCCTGAGAGCGTACAGATGTGAGGGGGGCTCAGAGCGTACAGGTGTGAGGGGGTGTGAGGGGGGGTGTGAGGGGGCTGAGAGCATACAGGTGTGAAGGGGGCTGAGAGGGTACAGGTGTGAGGGGGGCTGAGAGCGTATAGGTGTGAGGGGGCTGAGAGCATACAGGTGTGAAGGGGCTGTGAGTGTACAGGTGTGAGGGGGGCTGAAAGCGTACAGGTGTGAGGGGGCTGAGAGCGTACAGGTGTGAGGTGGCTGAGAGCGTACAGGTGTGAGGGGGTGTGAGGGGGGCTGAGATCGTAGAGGTGTGAGGGGGCTGAGAGCGTACAGGTGTGGGGGGGCTGAGGGCGTACAGGTGTAAGGGGGCTAAGAGCGTAAAGGTGTGAGGGAGGGCTGAGAGCGTACAGGTGTGAGGGGGGCTGAGAGTGAACAGGTGTAAGGGGGGCTGAGAGCGTATAGGTATGAGGGGGCTGAGGGCGTACAGGTGTGAGGGGGAGCTGAGAACGTACAGGTGTGAGCGGGGCTGAGAGCGTACAGGTGTGAGGGAAGCTGAGAGCATACAGATGTGAGGGGGGCTCAGAGCGTAGAGGTGTGAGGGGGGTGTGAGGGGGCTCAGAGCGTACAGGTGTGAAGGGGGGCTGAGAGGGTACAGGTGTGAGGGGGTCTGAGAGAGTATAGGCGTGAGGGGGGCTGAGAGCGTATAGGTGTGAGGGGGCTAAGAGCGTACAGATGTGAGGGGGCTGTGAGCGTACAGGTGTAAGGGGGGCTGAGAGCGTACAGATGTGAGGGGGGCTCAGAGTGTACAGGTGTGAGGGGGCTCAGAGCATACAGGTGTGAAGAGGGGCTGAGAGGGTACAGGTGTGAGGGGGTCTGAGATAGTATAGGTGTGAGGGGGGCTGAGAGCGTATTGGTGTGAGGGGGCTGAGAGCGTACAGGTGTGAGGGGGGCTGTGAGCGTACAGGTGTGAGGGGGGGCTGAAAGTGTACAAGTGTGAGGGGGCTGAGAGCGTACAGGTGTGGGGGGGCTGAGAAAGTACAGATATGAGGGGGCTGAGAGCATACAGGTGAGAGGGGGGCTGAGAGCATACAGGTGTGAGGGGGCTGAGAGCTTACAGGTGTAAGGGCGCTGAGGCACTGAAGGACTTGGTTGGATGGCTAGTGGGCGGATTTCGTTGGACAGCCCGTGGGCAGGCCCTGGAGAATGTTGGTGATCAGGCTCGGGGGAACCCAGACCTAAAGGGGGTGTGAGGGGACCCACAATTTTTGATGGCTGCCCTGCGCAGGGTGATTGTGATGTCATTGACCAAACATTATTATGTCCATATTTGGTCAATAAAGATACACGGCCCCTTTGTTTACATTTCACTGCATGAACCAGGAGCTGTCATTTGCGTGGAGTAAGGGACATGATTTAGCATGTCGTGTATTGACTGTCAGAGTATTTATTTACTTTTTTTAATAAATAGGGGCACTATGTACTTTTAATTATTTCCATGGGGGGGGGGTGGTATCTGTGGTATCCCCCTTGAAATCCATACTATAGATAAGGGTCTGGTATTTATTTTTAGGGAGAACCCCACACCGTTTCTTTCTTTCTTTTTTTGCATGAGGTCCCCATTAACATCTATACCAGACCTTAATCTAGAATTGTCTGGTATAGAGAAGCACTGGCTGCTTGTTTCAAACAAAAGGAAACAGCCAGGATCTTTCATTTACTAGCAATTTAAACAGCATTTTTTTCATTGTTAATATGAGTTTTGCTGTAGTAGGTTGTATACATGGTACAGATGCCCGCTTGATAAGTGGGTTAGGGCATCCCCCAAGCATCTTATTTAAGGGAATTTTGCATTTTAATGTTTCACTTTAAGCATTATCAAAAATCACTACTTGCCAAATTAAATTTATTTACTTTTTTTTTTTTGCTTTGGTACATGTCCCCTTGGGCCGTGCCCAGGCTCCATGCCATTTGTTTGACAATCTCTTGCCTAATTATCTAGGAAATGGCTATTAGTGATTTCTAATGACATGTACACACAAGCGGAATTTCCGACAGAAAGAGTCCGATGGGAGCTTTTCATCGTATATTCCGACCGTGTGTATGCCCCTTTTTCTGTCGAAAATTCAGACGGACTTAGATAGAGAACATGTTCTATATTTTTCAGACGGAACAAATTACTATCAGAAAAAACGCTCGTCTGTATGCTGTTCCGACGCACCAAAAACGATGCGTGCTCTGAAGCAAGTGCGAGACGGAAGGTATTGGCTACTGGCTATTGAACTTCTGTTTTCTAGTCCCGTCGTACGTGTTGTACTTCACCGCGTTCTGGACGGTCGGAATATGGTGTGATCATGTGTATGCAAGACAACTTGAGCGGAATTCCGTCGGAACTCCGTCGTAAAAACCTTCAGGCGGAAAAACCGGTCCTGTGTACAGGGCATAAGATTCAGCTCCCATTGACTTTAGTGGGGTTCAGAATCAGCATCCTAATTTCTGTAAAGACCAATCCAGCCCCAAACCAAACCCAGGAATGTTTGGCTCATCACTAGTCTTAAGCTGAAAACTTTGAAATATTTTTCTTCATCTAATAATTTACCTTTTTGGCAAATTAGTCATTAAAGAAGAACTATCATTATATATTTTACAGTCCTATCCACTGTTGGACAAATTACATGTAGCACTTTATCCCATGTTGTTAGGTGCTTAACTGTAGCTATGAGGTCCAAACTCCCTCCTCTCCTGCCACAGCGAATCGGCAAACAGCTAAGAAGAAGATGGCTGCTTCATAAGGACAGTTTGTTCTGGTAGTAGTGGCAAGAGAAATGCAGAGGCTGTCATGACCCTCCTCACTTTTCATTCCTCTTGCCATTGCTTGTCCCGGTAAAGTGCTCAGAGCCAAGACTTTTGTCAGATCTGCTGTGGCAGGAGGAGAGGGGGTGCTTTTTAGACCTCATAGATAAGGGAAGAACCTAGAAACTTGGGACTATATGTACTTTGTTTCATAGGAAACAGAACAGTTAAAAACATACTGTATATAATGATAGTTCTTTTTAAAGACATGCTTTTCCTTGAACAACTTTTAAAGGATTAAGTACTCTTCAGAATGAAAAAAAATTGATTGGTGATTGGTTCAAGGCCTAAAACCATATAATGAAGATGGCTACTATAAAGCACATGCCTTTATCCAGCGTACGAAAGCATGTCAACATAAGAAAAACAGAAGAGAGAAGCTGCAGAAAGAAAACATTTCCCGAGAAACTCTTGCTATAATCATCCCTTTTAACTTCTGAAAGCTAAGCAAACTTTTAGAAACTTATGTGTCTTGTTGTTAATGTTGGTTGTGGACACTACATTAGGCTTTGTTACTGTTGCACTGCTCTTCATCTTTATCAGCCACATTTTTGGAATACTTTATGTATGTACACCAGTAGCCTAATTTAAGTGGCCATAGTAGTGCACAGGGGTAAGTTATGAATAACAGTTGGACCAGCTATGCAGAGACTGGAGGGGGGAATGTAGGGATGTGAAACCAAGTCAGTTTGCCAGCGAGTAGCTGATAAACTACCAGGGGTCAAATCCAGCTATGTGTATATAGTAGAAATGGAGTGCAGTTAGGAGCCTATCCAGAAGCTGTTAACAAGTGTCTACAGTGTAAAAACCAGTTTGGGGCTCAAACATAGGTAGAAATCTTAACAAGGTGGTGTTCAACTGAGGTACAGGCAAACAATGCCTGCAACTAAGGTCAAGTATAGCTGCTGGGTCCCACCCACCCCCAACATCAGAGAGAGACCAGCTGTCAAAATTCAGCTGTGATGTAGGGGGTGGGCGGGACCCGGGGTGGGACCCAGCAGCTATCAAACACCAGCCAATGATTGGGCTGCTTAAGAAAAGGGAGCGGGGCCACACACACGTAGCAGCCCGACCAGATCCCATCCCATTGACTGGTGTTTGATAGCTGCTGGCCCGCCCACCCCCGACATCAACGCTCAATTTTGACAGCTGGTCTCTCTCTGCATGAAGTTACATTACATGTCAGTGTCACACACAGTTTCACTAAGCGCCAATATCGGCCTCAGTGTGAAACTCCCTCTCCTCTGTCAGTGCCAATCATTGCAACCTGCTAGTTCTTGTCAGTGCCAATCAGTGTTTCCAATCAGTGCCACCTGTCAGTGCCAATCAGTGCCACCTGCCAGTGTCAATCAGTGCCACCTGTCAGTGCCAATCAGTGCCACCTGCCAGTGTCAATCAGTGCCAATCAGTGCCACCTGTCAGTGCCAATCAGTGCCGCTTGTCAGTGCCAGTGTTTCCAATCAGTGCCATCTGTCAGTGCCAATCAGTGCTGTCTAATATCAGTGCCAAGCAATGCCACCTATCAGTGTTTCCAATCTGTGCCACATACCAGTGCCAATCAGTGCTAATCAGTGCCGCCAATCAGTACCAGTGCTTCCAATCAGTGCCCCTCAGTGCCACCTATCAGTGCCCATGAGTGCTGCCAATCAATGCCCATGAGTGCCACCTATCAGTGCCCATAAGTGCTAACTATCAGTGCTGCCTATCAGTGCCCATGAGTGCTGCCAATCAGTGCCACTAAATGCTGCCAATCACTCCTGCCTATCAGTGCCAATCAGTGCTGCCTATCAGTGCCAATCAGTGCTGCCTATCAGTGCCAATCAGTGTAGCCTATCAGTGCCATTGGTGCTGCCAATCAGGGCCACCTATCAGTGCCAATCAGGGCCCATCAGTGCTGCCTATCAGTGCCAATCAGTGCTTTCTTCTAGTGCCAATCAGTGCCACCAATCAGTGCCAATCATTGCTGCCTGTCAATACTGCCAATCAGTGCCAATCGGTGCACTGAGTGCAGGGATGGGGCGATGAACTCAGCAGCCAGGTACATTGTTCATGGGGGGCCGGCTTGGTGGGGCACAACTGAAATCTGTTGATGTTTATTAATCCCACATGCCAATCTTTAGTATCATAAGTAATCACCACACTACTATTTACAATAAACTACTGGAGGTAAAATTTAAAAAAGTGTCAGTAAAAGGCCTGCCGCTAAGCACTAAGCTAACTTACTGATCAATAACTTAACAATTCAAAAATTATATATATATAAATATATAAGAAAAATTATATATATATTGATCTTGTGCGGTTTCTGAAAAAAACACAGAAATACAAAGGCAACAAATGCACCTTAGGTAAAATGCCAATGCAAAATATTAAAGTGCAAAATGATAAGGTCACCACAAAGAGATGTAGGTATAAAAAGTGTATAACATGTATAGATGTGCCAAAACAAACTGATTATAAAACGATCCACTGTAAAGTGATTTAAGTGCAACAATATTAAAGTGAATAAATATAATGTCTCCACAATAGTGCATATATAAAACAGACAGGTAAAAAGTAAACAACATCGGCGTTCTCAGCTCCTTCTCACGTCACTTTCAGTGTGCAGTCAGCTCCGGCCAATCCCTTGGATCCCTTTACTTTTTACCTGTCTGTTTTATCCTTTGTGTAAGAGTAATAATAAACATAAACCCCAGTTTTTAAAACCCACTACACTATTGGAGGCATCTTTTCTCCCCCCCCCCCCCTTGTTGCTGTGGTGTCTACCGGAGCATATTAGGACGGCTTTTTGGAGGATTCATTCAGTTGGAGAAGTGCCTGTGGTTCTATTAGCAGTGTATGTTTACATAATGAGTACCCAATAAGATGCTGGGAAGATCCTCATCTACCTATTGATGAGTTTTACTTCATTATTATAAGGTGAGAGTTCTGTGAGACTAGTGGTTGAAGAGGAAATCTGTGGAGATATTTATGGAATTATTATATCTTACATGTGCCCATTTTAACAGGACGCCAATCAGTGGTCTTGCTTATATCCACGCATTCACCTATTCTCCCTCTAAGGATTTGGCACATATTTTGGACTTTTTTTATATATGCACTATTGTGGAGACATTATATTTATTCACTTTAATATTGTTGCACTTTAATCACTTTACAGTGGATCGTTTATTAATCAGTTTGTTTTGGCACATTATTTGAATAATATTTTTTTTGGCACAGCCTTGGCCATTTATACATGTTATACACTTTTTATATCTACATCTCTTTGTGGTGACCTTATCATTTTGCACTTTAATATTTTGCATTGGCATTTTACCTATGGTGCGTTTGTTGCCTTAGTATTTCTGTGCTTTTTTCAGAAACCGCGCAAGATCAATATATATCATTTTATATATATATATATATATATATATATATATATATATATATATATATATATATGTATAATTATTGATCTGTTACATTTGTGTACTGTGAACACTAATAGGTTTTGCTGCGGTTTCACCTACACATTTACATCACCATTTCGGTAGATAGACCTATTACATTGGTTACTTTCAGTAGCGCGAGGGACACCTTCACATAATAACTTAACAATAATGGTGGAATCCTCTAATGTATGGAAATCTCAATAGGCTTCAATCTTACGTCAATACTGGTCTCTGATATGCAACTTCACATATAATACACATCAGACTGAAAATAAGACATGCTGTATAAAATTAAACTTAGCAGGGATGATGGAAACCCCTCCTATAGATGATATTGGCTATAAAAAATGTCTTCATCAGTTTAGGACAATATGTATTCTGCTACATACTTTTGGTCAAAAAAAATCGCAACAAGCGTATATTGATTGGTTTGCTTAAAAGTTATAGCGCCTACAAAATAGGGGATAGATTTATAGCATTCTTAATCTGATTTTCTGATAAATTTGATTTTAGTTATCATCATAAAAAATAATGAATGTGGGTCTTTTGGTGGGCGTGATTTTTTTTTGGGGGGGGGCAGCATTTCATTCTTGGGCCTAGGCAGCACAATATCTTGGGGCGGCCCTGCACAAGTCTTCACATCCTTCATCTGATCACTTTTGAAAATGTCAGTTTACTTCCACTATGTAAAGCAAGTGCACATAGACTAAGAAATCTAAGACAAACGTGTCCTGCTATTTTATTGTTCCAGACAAAACCAATGATTTTATAATTGTTCCTTAATTTCTGCAATGCGTTCTTTATACCTTGCATCTGCAAGTTAGAAGATAAGAGGTTAATAACCAGTCCTAGGCCCGCTGTGAGGTAGCCGTTACTGGGTGCTGTGGGGGCAATGTGGTGAGAGCTGATAAACTCAGAGCAGTGTCTGGATTGCACCAGCCCCATTGGGAAATCAGTTGTCTTCCTGATTAGCATATCATGGGGGGGCGGAATCTGTCAGTAAAAGGGATTGTACAAAGAATGATGCAGGAGATGACCCCCCCTCCCCAAACTTGTTCACTTCAGACCTGCATTTTAGTTAAGGTGTAATTAGGACACCCCTAAGAAAACTACTCTGGGGTGCAAGATATCAAAGCTTCATATATCGCACAAGTGACAGACGAGTGCACAAAAGAAAAGAACATTGACACAGGTAAAAATTATTGCTAAGATCACTCATCTGTTTTATATGTATTGATTCAATTAGATTTATTTTTTTTAAACAACAGTTCCTAATACGCATCTATACTTAAAAATAATTGATAATTATTTATGCATGTGTATTGTTAAGCAGATATGTACATTATATAAAAAAGAAAAGTGCACTACATATAGTACAGTATATTGTAAAAAAGAAAGTATAAGAATACAAAAGAAAAGAACATTGACACAGGTAAAAATTATTGCTAAGATCACTCATGTGTTTTATATGTAATATAAGCTATAAGACTGACATACGGGTAGATAGGTAGATAGAAATAGATATAAAGAAAGAGAAAGATAGATAGATAGATAGATAGATAGATAGATAGATAGATAGATAGATAGATAGATAGATAGATAGATAGATAGATAGATAGATAGATAGATGTGTTTATTGTTAAGCAGACATGTATATTAGATAAAAAAGAAAAGTGTATTACATATAGTACAGTATATTGTTATTTTTATTCTTTTCTCATGAAATCAATAACATAGTACATAATACTGTAACAGAATATCTAATTATCTAACATTTTTTTATAAGTAAAACTGAAGATGACTATGAATACAAGACATACTAGTACAATGTGCAGGTGAGGAGGCAGATATTCCACATATTCAAAGAAAGTGTAGAATTATTTATATTGAAATCCGAACGTACTACTATGATCTCTTTTAGGTGGCTGTATCTCCATTCATTTCTTATTCAAAACTAGGTAATAATGAGGAAGGAACACCACATTAATTTACAAGTTTTAGTGTGAATGAAGATGGAAAGTCAAGCTAGTACAATATTATTGGCCATGTAGGCCATTGTTGACACTTGATACAAATGTTCTGGCACAACCGTGTCTTTGTATGAAGTAAGAAAGATCCTTTCATCCATAACTGGTGATGGCAAGAATGTAGAGGGATAGAAAGTTTTGTCTCACGTTCCGTTCATCTCTGCTTTTAAAACAAAGAGAAAAAAAAATCAGGTTACCCCCCCCCCCCCCCTAATTAAATATGGAGACCTTTCAACTAATTTGTAGTGAAGAAATTGTTGTCCAGGTGCCAGATAATTATTTTTAAATTAGATCCTTCAAGACTTAAACAGCAGCTTTATTTACATTGATTAGAGATGTTAATAAAACTGGCACAGGCTAAAAATGTAGTAATTTATATTGTTTATGTAAAAAAATGAAAAAACATTCAGCAAAATTTACTAATCTGCAAAATCTGGCATAGCTCTGCATAGAAACCAATCAGCTTCAAGGTTTTATTGTCAATGCGCAACTGAACAAGCTAAAGTTCAAAGCTGATTGGCTACCATGCACTGCTGCACTGAATTCTGAGTGCTCCAGTTTTAGTAAATCTCACCCAAAGTTTTGTTCGTGATTTATTTTACAAAGAACACAGGAAGAAAACTTTAGGAACTGTCCTAATTATCCTGAATAATCTTTTATGATCCAATTATAAATAGAGTAGGGCAACACTTAAAAGTGATAGAGGGATAGGGTCTTCTGATCCCCCCCCAGCCTCCCCATTTATTTCTAAATTCAACCAATCTACAATAAGCCAGTGTCTTAAAAGTACAAACCAGTCTTTGGTATTCAGTTAACAACATACTGCTTTTGGTAACTGTAATTTGAAACTAAAAACACTAATAGTCAACCTTATGTAAAGAGAAGCAATCTTTTCTAGCCCATTTTATCACAGGTGTAAAAACGCCCACCAAGACATTAGAATCATGGCATCACTACATTAACACAATTTAGGTCATCAAATATATAAGGCTATTAAATGAGGTCTCTGGTAATCTCAGAATGGTTCCAAAAAATTTTTTAACAATTAGGTGCTGCATCTTATACACTTATGCTGCAATGGCAGGTATAATGTAATATTATATAAAAAATATGGTACAAATTAAATTTTTCCCTTGTGTTATTTACACTGATGGGAGTAATATTACATGATATACATAAAAAGTGCTTATTAAAGTGTTTTAGATAGTAACAGTACAGAAGTAGCCTATATGTTTTATAAATCCATGCTGCAATTGCTGAGTAATTAGCAGCGAAAATTGGATTTTAACATAAATCAACAACAAAAGCAGTATATCTCAAGAAGTCAGAAGCTCTGAGCCCTGTTGTGAAATGATTTAGTTTAGCTACACCCAAAAGACTATTACAGTGTAATAACAAACTTGACACTGCTATGGGGCAGAGGAAAGGATCTACATGTACACTGCGAACGTCACTTGTTTAGTGTCATGGCAGATTCTGGCATTCAGATTATTTATACAAGCATGGGCTCCACATAGGTGTTTTTATGGAGATATACAGTATTTCAATCTATCTATGGCGACCCTGGGGGTTTCCTACTGTCTCCTTTATGCAGCCAGGCAGTGTTCCAAAGCTATCCAGAGATCACACACAAAACACTAAAGACTTATTAGGGAATGTTTGTAGGTAAGTCATTTACTTACAGAAAGCAGAAAAAAAAATATTCTATATTCTAGGACTAGATTAGGTTGCAATGTGTTAAAATAATATAATCTGTGCAAAATACGAAAGTATTAATAGATATGCTTCCTTCGGTGTTATTTAGTAAGTCTCATCTCTGAATAATTACCTATACTCTCCTTTGTTATACAAAGTCTACATAATTCTCAATAACATAATATTTGACAGTAAATGTTGGATAGCCTAGCTGTATTGTAATAACGGCTTTGGCAAATGATCCTACTTGAGTATTATATAAGTATGTACTGAATAACAGCAGAACTATGCATATCAAAAAGACTTTGTATTATATGTACTGGATTAAAACTATTGATAAGATTAAAGGGAGTCTGTTAATTACGAGGGCAGCATTTTTTGGAAGGTATATGAAAAACATTTAAGAAAAGTTACATAAAAATTGTCCAAAACAAAAATTGTTAGTATTCTTCAAGAATATGTAGGTTCTTAAAAGGTAAGTCCAACCAAAATTGACAGGTCAGTTTTTGGTACATACTGATGAAACTAGACCCTATATCTATTAAAAAAAAAGTTGGACAGGAACACAGCCAGAAATTATAGCAGCCAGATTCATCTGTTAGAGCAGTTGGAACCCTTTAAGAATATGATGAAAGCTATGGACAGAAATACCTCACCAGAAATATTCACATAAAAGCAGCTTTGCATGCAGTGAATACATACACTTTATTTTATTGAAATTGGATTGCCTCATACGTACATGACATACACAAAGTTTGGATAAAGTAAGCAATCTTAACAAAAAAACTCCTTTTCATGCAAAAAGTAATGACCACTCATTCCAAAAATAAAATACAATGATCTTGTGCAAATTAAACAAAACAATTTTAATTCTGCTCAAATATGCTATTACTTCTACTAGAAAATGAGAATTTGCACTTGCTATTATGGAATGGCACAAGATAGCAGTTGGGCAGAGAATGATGATCCAAATTTAAATGGGCCAACAAGTGAAGAGATGCTTAGCAGTCGACGCTTTAAGCAGTGGCAGGGTGCGTTTTCTGATATTTCATTCAATGGGAAACTATTGGTTGAGGCATGGGGGTGCTGTTTAGTGAATGTAAATGTTATTTTTTATCTAACCCTCACGGACCCCCTGAAACCCATTAACCGCTTCCACAGAGGTGATCAAATACCACCAAAAGAGAGCTCTATTTGTGGGAAAAAAGGACGTCAATTTTCTTTGGGAACCACGTTGCAGGACCACGCAATTGTCACTTAAAGCGACGCAGTGCTGAATCGCAAAAAGTGCTCTGGTCAGGAAGGGGGTAAATTCTTCCAGGGCTGAAGTGGTTAATGGACCACCAGGGGTGCATGCCAGGCTAACAACCCCTGTGTTAGAGTATCCAAAATGTACAAGAAGCTGCATACTAGCAGTGGCCTTTTTTTAAGGGATCCCACGCTAAATTTTTTCCCTTTTTTTTATATTATTGAGAAGTCAACAAGAGGAACTATAAAAAAGGGCCGGTGAAACACTGAAAACTCTCAGGAGGACAGGAACACAGTTGGGGGTTATGACAGCCAGATCAATTTGTTAGAGTATCCAAAATATGCAAGAAATTAAGATCTGGCTTAGCCAAACAGCTGTCTTATTTTAATAAATTATCACTTTTGGGTAATTAGACC
This sequence comes from Lithobates clamitans, assembly GCA_037952925.1. Classification (NCBI taxonomy): domain Eukaryota; kingdom Metazoa; phylum Chordata; class Amphibia; order Anura; family Ranidae; genus Lithobates; species Lithobates clamitans. The sequence goes on along the minus strand of JBBGZY010000853.1, from coordinate 767,368 downwards.
CCTTAATGCATTTGTCATTATTGATGAGTGATCTGGGCAAACACTGAACATAGCGCCAAACCCAGTGGTGGCTGGTCCATAAGGGGCGCCCCCCCCAAAGTTAGTTTGCCAAATAAGAAAGCTAATCATAGAACAATTTTTTTAAAATAACTGATAATATGACTAACATTTTTTAAAATCTTAAAGTTAAAAAATGTTAGTCATATTATCATGTATTTACAAATAAACTGTTCTATGTGTGTGCATTATGCGGGGCACCGGTCTAATGGGTGTCTATTAGGTCCATCAATTTTTGACAAGCATGTGATTAGAGCCTGAGGCTCTAATTGGCTTGTTTTTTAGCGAATCAATATTTGCAATTGCGTCACTTCCAGCTTCCGGCTTCTCGTCCAGCCAATCAGGAGGCTGAAGATTTGGAAACTGGAAAGAACACTGGAATAATACAGAAGCCGCCGGATATCAGGGGAGTCATGACAGCCCAGCGCTGGAGCGCTCCGTTTGTAGGTAAGTCTCACGGTGTCCTCTGGTGTGTGCGGACCTGGAGGGATTTGTTTGTGCCCCCCAACAAATTTGTAGCACCAGCCACCAATGCCCAAACCAATTTAAATCTTTAGGAGTCAAATCATGTTATTTTGTTCTGGCCTTTTTTAAGGCTAATTATGCAAGCTTTTATTTAAAAAAAAGGCATAAGTAGCTGGGCATCATCTTTGGAGACATGTACCAATGCAAAAAAACAAAAAATAAGAAAATATTGTTCAGTGGGGATGCCTTAAACTTGCATGTAAAGTTGTTGTAGCAGTATGATGCACTTTATAAACAGTGGCCAAGGGCCTGCCATTTAGCAGCAGTAGAAGTACCACACTGAATGACAGTTTCCAGCAGGCATGCTTACAAATAGAAACCAGTGGAAATCTGTAATTTAGAGGTGGTTGTATTTGGTCATTGTTATCATCCAGGATCCCTGATGTCTTGTTTACATACAGAAGTCAGGAGGGATCTGTCATTTGCGATGCTAGCAGTGGCGCGGTAGCATCATTGATTGGCGGGTCTTTGTGGAAGTGGGTCAACAACGTCAGGCAGTGCTTACTGTTATTGATGTGGATGAACATTGCTGGACAACGTGATTGACTTTTGATTTACACTGTAAATCTGTGTGTAAAAAAGGGCCTCAAAACCATTAAAATAGACGACGCCCTCTTGTTCTAAAGGGAGCTTTCAGATTCTGCTAAGTCCCCCCTGCAGACCCCTACATCATCTATGGGAGACAGGATGCAGGGATGAAGCCCTTGTACTCTCAACATGGCAACAAGGTACCCTGCAAAAGGGAGGGGTGGCAAAGCCCCCCCCCCCCCCATGCAAGGTACCCTCCCAATGTTGATCTTGGTAAAGAGCCGATGCCGCCCAAAGCTCACCCCTTTTTGTCACCTTTTTTTTTTGCTGATTCTGGCATTTATTATATTGGTATCATACTAGTATTACATTTGACAACAAATCTACTGACATAATTGAAAAAAAAATTGCTTATAATTTCATTGGGCAACCTTCCGTAGTACAAAAGAAGTAACAGCAGCACTAGAAAGTTCCATTTTGCACCCCGTTCAGGCAATGTTACAGCCAGAAGACATTTCAAGCTATGAATATGACTGACTTGTAGCTGGTAGTTTATTCACATACATAAGTGAATGAAATATATGTGAATATATCAAAAGTGTGTATATACACACTTTTGATATAGAGACATAATATAGTTCCATATACAAACAAATAATGTTAGGTCTAATCCAGACCAGTCTCCTCAATAGGTGGACCTATCATGAAACTCCACCTAATGAGGAGACTGGTCTGGATTAGATGAATATTTTAAGTGTGGTCACTAGATGGACATTAACATTATTTGTTTGTATATGTGACTATATTATGTCTCTATGAGAACTTCTCTTTTATCGTTTATATACACACTTTTGATATATTCACATATATTTCATTCACTTATTTATTTAGTGAATATCCTTCCCTGGAGGAATTTTTGGGGTAGAATTATTCTCTTAGCGCTGCATTTATATTTTGTTCACTGTGCCACAATTTTTATCATTGTTGATGCTAGCTGCTGTTGTTTGCTTTTTGGTAGCGCAACTTTGCTTTATTTTTTGGTATTCACATACATACACATGTAAAATGTATTTAGTCCCACAGAGGGGGTGTCTTTACTAGAACTGGAGCGTGCAAAATCTGATGCAGCTGTGCATATAAACAAATCAGCTTTTAGGTTTTATTGTCAAAGCTTAACCACTTGAGCCCCGGACCATTATGCTGCCTAAGGACCAGAGGTCTTTTTCCAATTTGGCACTGCGTCGCTTTAACTGCTAATTACGCGGTCATGCAATGCTGTACCCAAACGAAATTTGCTTCCTTTTCTTCCCACAAATAGAGCTTTCTTTTGATGATATTTGATCACCTCTGCAGTTTTTATTTTTTGCGCTATAAACGGAAAAAGATCGAAAATTTTGAAAAAAAATGATATTTTCTACTTTTTGTTATAAAAAAAATCCAATAAACTCAATTTTAGTCATACATTTAGGCCAAAATGTATTCGGCCACATGTCTTTAGTAAAAAAAATGTCAATACGTGTATATTTATTGGTTTGCGCAAAAGTTATAGCGTCTACAAACTAGGGTACATTTTCTGTAATTTACACAGCTTTTAGTTTATGACTGCCTATGTCATTTCTTGAGGTGCTAAAATGGCAGGGCAGTACAAACCCCCCCCAAATGACCCCATTTTGGAAAGTAGACACCACAAGGAAATTGCTGAGAGGCATGTTGAACCCATTGAATATTTATTTTTTTTGTCCCAAGTGATTGAATAATGACAAAAAAAAAAAAAAAATATTTACAAAAAGTTGTAACTAAATGATATATTGCTCACACAGGCCATGGGCCTATGTGGAATTGCACCCCAAAATACATTCTTCTGCTTCTCCTGAGTATGGGGATACCACATGTGTGGGACTTTTTGGGAGCCTAGCCGCGTACGGGGCCCCGAAAACCAATCACCGCCTTCAGGATTTCTAAGGGTGTAAATTTATGATTTCACTCTTCACTGCCTATCACAGTTTCGGAGGCCATGGAATGCCCAGGTGGCACAAACCCCCCCCCCAAATGACCCCTTTTTGGAAAGTAGACACCCCAAGCTATTTGCTGAGAGGCATATTGAGTCCATGGAATATTTTATATTTTGACACAAGTTGCGGGAAAGTGACACATTTTTTTTTTTTTTTGCACAAAGTTGTCACTAAATGATATATTGCTCACACAGGCCATGGGCATATGTGGAATTGCACCCCAAAATACATTTAGCTACTTCTCCTGAGTACGGGGATACCACATGTGTGGGACTTTTTGGGAGCCTAGCCGTGCACGGGACCCCGAAAACCAATCACCGCCTTCAGGATTTCTAAGGGTGAAAGTTTTTGATTTCACTCTTCACTGCCTATCACAGTTTTGGAGGCCATGGAATGCCCAGGTGGCACAAAACCACCCCAAATGACCCCATTTTGGAAAGTAGACACCCCAAGCTATTTGCTGAGAGGCATGGTGAGTATTTTGCAGCTCTCATTTGTTTTTGAAAATGAAGAAAGACAAGAAAAAACTTTTTTTTTTCCTTTTTCAATTTTCAAAACTTTGTGACAAAAAGTGAGGTCTGCAAAATACTCACTATACCTCTCAGCAAATAGCTTTGGGTGTCTACTTTCCAAAATGGGGTCATTTGGGGGGGTTTTGTGCAACCTGGGCATTCCATGGCCTCCGAAACTGTGATAGGCAGTCAAGAATGAAATCAAAAATTCACGCCCTTAGAAAGCCTGAAGGCGGTGCTTGGTTTTCGGGGTTCCGTACGCGGCTAGGCTCCCAAAAAGTCTCACACATGTGGTATCCCCGTACTCAGGAGAAGCAGCAGAATGTATTTTGGGGTGTAATTTCACATATTCCCATGGCATGTTTGAGCAATATATCATTTAGTGACAATTTTGTGCAAAAAAAAAAAAAATTTGTCTCTTTCCCGCAACTTGTGTCGCAATATAAAATATTCCATGGACTCGACATGCCTCTCAGCAAATAGCTTGGGGTGTCTACTTTCCAAAATGGGGTCATTTGGGGGGGTTTTGAACTGTCCTGGCATTTTATGCACAACATTTAGAAGCCTATGTCACACATCACCCACTCTTCTAACCACTTGAAGACAAAGCCCTTTCTGACACTTATTGTTTACATGAAAAAGTTATTTTTTTTTTGCAAGAAAATTACTTTGAACCCCCAAACATTATATATTTTTTTAAAGCAAATGCCCTACAGATTAAAATGGTGGGTGTTTCATTTTTTTTTTCACACAGTATTTGCGCAGCGATTTTTCAAACGCATTTTTTGGGGAAAAAACACACTTTTTTAAATTTTAATGCACTAAAACACACTATATTGCCCAAATGTTTGATGAAATAAAAAAGATGATCTTAGGCCGAGTACATGGATACCAAACATGACATGCTTTACAATTGCGCACAAACGTGCAGTGGCAACAAAATAAATACATTTTTAAAAGCCTTTAAAAGCCTTTACAGGTTACCACTTTAGATTTACAGAGGAGGTCTACTGCAAAAATTACTGCCCTCGATCTAACCTTCGCGGTGATACCTCACATGCCTGGTGCAATTGCTGTTTACATTTGACGACAGACCGCCGCTTGCGTTCGCCTTAGCGCGAGAGCAGGGGGCGACAGGGGTGCTTTTTTTTTTTTTTTTTTTTTTTCTTTATTATTTTTTTGCTTTTTTATCTTATTTTTAAACTGTTCCTTTCATTTTTTTTTTTCTAATCATTTTTATTGTTATTTCGGGGAATGTAAATATCCCCTATGATAGCAATAGGTAGTGACAGGTACTCTTTTTTGAAAAAATTGGGGTCTATTAGACCCTAGATCTCTCCTCTGCCCTCAAAGCATTTGACCACACCAAGATCGGTGTGATAAAATGCTTCCCCAATTTCCCAATGGCGCTATTTACATCCGGCAAAATCTAAGTCATAAAATGCTCTTAGCTTCCGGTTTCTTAGGCCATAGAGATGTTTGGAGCCACTCTGGTCTCTGATCAGCACTATGGTCAGCTGGCTGAATCACCGGCTGCATTTTCAGGTTCCCTGTTGAGACAGGAGAGCCAGAGAAAAACACGGAAGACGGTGGGGGGGGGGGCATTCCCTCCCACGGCTTGTAAAAGCAGTCTAGAGGCTAATTAGCCGCTAGGATTGCTTTTACATGAAAGCCGACCGCTGGCTGAAAAGAATGATACCAAGATGATACCTAAACCTGCAGGCATCATTCTGGTATAACCACTCAAAGTCGTGAATGGCGTACCTGAAGACAAAAAAATGGTTAACAATAAAGCACAGTAAACGGTAAAGTATAAAAAATTGCATACCTGAAAAGCAAACATGATAAAACATAATAACAATAAAACATTGCAGAATAGAATACAGTAAAAAAGAGCAGAACAATAGAGAGAATAGAGAGAGAGAGAACAATAAAACGACAACTATTTTTTTTTATTTTATATATTTTTTTTTTTACACTTTTTTTGTAACTAACTTTTATAACTGTAACCGGTTCCAGGTTCGGGTCTCTCAAAATGCAATGGCATCTTGGGAGACCCTGTGAAAGTGTGTCCTAGTCTGTGGAATGCTGTACCCTACGCTAATACTCAACTAGTGCATAGTAGCCTTCAAAACATTCACCAATGCAAAGACCAGGATTGTCAGGACAGGAGGGACAATAATAGCGGGTGTCACGCCTATATCCGTGCTTGCTGTAGACGCGACATCTTTTTTGGGGGGGTTCGCTGGGTAGGGGTACTCGGGAGGACATAAAGAAAATCCCTCTCATGCAGCCGACTGCATTTGGTTGGGGATGTGAATGGGGGAAGTACGGGCGCTGCAGAAGCGGTGGGTTCCCAATTAGGATTGGCGAATGCAGCAGGAAGGGCATTATGGGCACGACGGGCCTGTATTTGTCTTTTTGGTGGCAGCGGAACACTACTTGTGCTTGCCACCTCACCAGCTTGAACTGTGCTTATGGGACTCGCCACGTCACCAAGTGTTACTGCAGTGCTGGTTTGACTACGACCGGGGTGTACTAGGCCGCTGGCGCTTGCCAGTTCACCAAAACGCTACCAAAAAAACTGTTAGCGATCGCAGGGATCAGGCCTGACTCTGCGAACGCTGCAGTTATGCGTTTCGTGTTTTGTAAGTGACAGTGATCGATCGATACTGCACTTGGGTGGGCTGGGCTGGGCTGGGCCGGGCGGAGGGGCAAAACGCAGGTGCTAGCAGATATCTGTGCTGATCCCGGTAACACTGCGTTTTTGGGAACCCTAAACTGCTGGGGACGCTAGTATAGATCTGATCGGATCAGATATTGATCCTTTCAGATACTATACCACTAAGGGAGGTGTATGCTGCGTGCATGGGTGTTAGTGATACTGGCACTAACCTGACGCTGCTTGGGGCTGGTGCTTGCCAGTTCACCAAAATACTACCAAAAAAACTGTTAGCGATCGCAGGGATCAGGCCTGACTCTGCGAACGCTGCAGTTATGCATTTAGTGTTTTGTAAGTGTCAGTGATCGATCGATACTGCACTTGGGTGGGCTGGGCTGGGCTGGGCCGGGCGGAGGGGCAAAACGCAGGTGCTAGCAGGTATCTGGGCTGATTCCGCTAACACTGCGCTTTTGGGAACCCTAAACTGCTGGGGACGCTAGTATAGATCTGATCGGATCAGATATTGATCCGTACAGATACTATACCACTAAGGGAGGCGTATGCTGCGTGCGTGGGTGTTAGTGCTACTGGCGCTAACCTGACGCTGCCTGGGGCTGGTGCTTGCCAGTTCACCAAAATACTACCAAAAAAAATGTTAGCGATCGCAGGGATCAGGCCTGACTCTGTGAACGTTGCAGTTATGCGTTTAGTGTTTTGTAAGTGACAGTGATCGATCGATACTGCACTTGGGTGGGCTGGGCGGAGGGGCAAAACGCAGGTGCTAGCAGGTATCTGGGCTGATCCCGCTAACACTGCGTTTTTGGGAACCCTAAACTGCTGGGGACGCTAGTATAGATCTGATCGGAACAGATATTGATCCGTACAGATACTATACCACTAAGGGAGGTGTATGCTGCGTGCGTGGGTGTTAGCGGTACTGGCGCTAATCTGACGCTGCCTGGGGCGACGCATATCACCGCCGGGTGATCAGGGGGCTAAACCTTTATTCGGTAATAAACGGCGGGTGCCCTGACACTATAAAAAATAAACAAACTAACCAGCGTCACCCGTAACGGTTATACTGTGATCAGTGGTGAAAGGGTTAACTAGGGGGCCATCAAGGGGTTAAAACATTTATTCGGTAGTATATGGGGGTCCCTGACGCTATAAAACGCTGACGGCGAACCTAAATATTTACGTCCCTAACTAGCGTCACCAGCGACACTAATACAGCGATCAGAAAAATGATCGCTTAGCGACACTGGTGACAGGGGGTGATCAAGGGGTTAAAACTTTATTAGGGGGGGTTAGGGGGGTACCCTAGACCTAAAGGGGGGTAATACTAACTGTCCCAACACTGTAACTGTCACAAACTGACACTATGCAGTAATCAGAAAAAAAAAAAACTGCTTGGTGTCAGTTTGTGACGGGGGGGGGGGTGATCGGGGGTGATCGGGGGGCGATCGGGGGGGGGGGGCGATCGGGGGGGGGGGGGGGTCGGGGTGTTTTGTGTGCCTGGCATGTTCTACTGTGTGTGTTTGTGTTGGTGCACTCACTCACATGTCTTCTCTCCTCGGGCCGGAATGGAAATTACTGAGCCGAGGAGAGATGACATCATTTCCTTTGCTGCTGTTTAGCATACAGCAGCAAAGGAATGATGTGATTGGCCGGCGGCGATCGCGAGGGGGGGCCACGAACGGATGGTCTCCCCCTCACCTCTGATGGCGGCTGGACAAAAGATGACCGCCTCGGGCACCGGGGGGGGGGGTCCGATCGGACCCCCCACCCGCGGAAGGCAAATCACGTACATGTACGTGATTTTGCCTGTATGTGCCACCTTGCCGACGTACATCGGCGTGAGGCGGTCGTCAAGTGGTTAATTGAACAAGCTGAAGCTAGAAGCTGATTGGCTACCATACACAGCTGCACCAGATTCTGAATGCACCAGTTTTAGTAAATCCCCCCCAGGTACATTCCATTTAGTTTTATTCATAGCAGAGGAGAAAAAAAAGAAAAGATTGGCCATACAGGTATCATTTGATGACCTGCCCAGGGTATGTCTAGATAAGCAGGAATGAGCACAATGAATTCAACAGAACATAAGGGATCTATTCTTTTTTTGGTGTTTTTAGTGTTTAGTTTTCAGTGTCATTTTGTTCTTTGTATTTTTTTTTGTATACTTGATCTTCATTTGTGTATTGTCTCTTTTTTTAAGTTCATTGTGCAAAAAAAAAAAACTCTCATTTCACCCTGCCCTATGGCTTCAATGTATTTAGCCGAAATAGAGACAATGTGCTAAAATCTCCTGGTTTTCACCAAAACTCTCTATATCCCCATTGCCTATTTTATTTATGCAGACTTTTGAGTTGAGGATATTCGTAAACTCATTATTATAATTTATAATAAATAAATAAACAAATATTACATAAATAATTTTTTTTTACAAAACTTCAGAAGAAAATATTTGTGGTGAGATGATGATGAGTTTTCCTTTAACCACAAGAGGAAGTGTGGGTACAGTGTTCATATCAGGCTTGCACTTGCTGATGCCACTTACCACATTCTGTATCTCCTAAAAGAGTCAGCTCATATGTGGGTATTTAACATAGGAATATATAGAAGACAGAGCTAACTAGTGTAAAAAAGAAAGAAATCAATACGATTAGAAGATTAGAAGGACAATATTTGGAATGGCTTCTTAATTAAATAAAAAATCTGTCACTGATTACTTTTTTACCTACAGTAAATACTCACAATTTCTTCACTCCCCTGCCACACTATTTAGATGCCAGGAGCAGCAGAAGTTGTACCGTGCAAGCTACAAGTCATTGAAGTTGTAGCTTACACAGGGTTATGGAATGACGTAAAGTAGGGCATTGGTGGGATACTATTTCTGAAAAGTTAATGAAACTTCTAGTTACATGACTGTTATGCTGGCCCACTGACTTCAATACTTTCTGAGACCAAGAACAAGCATATGCACCTGGCAAGTTTAAAGCCTAACTCCAGAAAGGTGAAAAATGCTTATTATATCTAGGTGTCCCTCTAGTGCTAACACCGATCCCCCACAGCCACCTTTGTAAACTGTGATGTATTTGAAGGTGCCAAGGCTGTGCCCACCGAGCTCCGGGAAAAGTAGGAGAGTGCCAGAGCTGGCTGGAGCGAGGTATGGTGTTTGTAACCAAAACCTGTACAGTACTGTCTACACATAACAAGCTTTATCCTTTGCAGTGTGTGGGGGGGAGGGGGGTACTACTGCAAGGATGGATTTTTTTCACAATCCTGGAGTTGGTCTTTAAGAAAACGAATAGCCCTTATCTCAGACATTCCAAGTCTCCCACGAGTCGGGGGAGTCTCCCACGTTTGGCTGCGGGCTCCTGGACACCCGCGAGCATCGGGCGATCTCCTGGCTGGACCTGTCACTCAGCTCGGGCTGCTCTGTCTTCTGTCTGTGGCCAGGGGAGGGGGCGAGACAGAGACGGGAGCGCTCTGCTGGTAGACACTGAGGCTGCGGTGGTGGACACTGATGAGTTGGCACTGAAGGACACAGATGGGCTGCGCTGGTAGGCACTGATGAGGTGGCACTGATGGACACTGATGGGCTGCACTGGTAGGCACTGATGAGGTGGCACTGATGGACACTGATGGGCTGCACTGATGGACACTGATGGGCTGCACTGGGGGGCACTGATGAGGTGGCACTGATGGACACTGATGGGCTGCACTAATGGACACTGATAGGCTGCACTGGTGGGTACTGATTAGGTGGCACTGAAGGACACGGATTGACACTGATAGGCTGCACTGATGGACACTGTTGAGGTGGCACTGGTGGACACTGATGAGGTGGCACTGATGGTAACTGATAGGCTGCACTGGTGGGCACTGATGAGGTGGCACTGGTTGGCACTGATGGACACTGATAGGTTGCACTGGTGGGCACTGATGAGGTGGCACTGAAGGACACTGATTGACACTGATAGGCTGCACTGATGGACACTGAGAGGCTGCACTGGTGAGCACTGATGAGGTGGCACTGATGGCCTGCACTGGTGGGCACTGATGAAGTGGCACTGCTGGACACTGATAGACTGCACTGATGGACATTGATAGGCTGCACTGATGAGCACTGATGAGCACTGATGAGGTGGCATTGAGGGGCTGTACTGGTGGGCACTGATGAGGTGGCACTGATGAACACTGATAGGCTGCACTGATGTACACCGATAGGCTGCACTGGTGGGCACTGATGAGGTGGCACTGAAGGACACTGATTGACACAGAGGAGGAGAGCAATGATAGCCTCTATGTCTTTCTTATGACAGATGTACTTTAAGGTCACAAAAAAACAGATAGTGGTTCACATATGAAAAGTATGCCAACAAGAAGATGTCTTATTGCCCCTAAATAAATAAGCAGATTTGATTTTATTTTTATGATCAAATTCTACAATATAAATTTTAAGTGAATCTTTCAAAACTCAAAGAAATAGAAACTAATATACCCTTAGCAAACTAAAATATTTTACTCTCTGAAAATAAAGCTAGAATGAAAAGTTTCTTTTTTCAGATTTCACTATTGTGCACATCACAACCATTATGTGGGCATAGTAAATAATGTAAAGATACAATTGATTTGGTTGGCCTGTTTTGTGATCCGATATGACCGTGGAGGCCCTTCTGTTTATGAGAGCTGCCTGCCCAGTGAAAAAACACTTCAAACTCACAACTTTACCTCATCTTTTATAAATAGATTAATTCTGAGCAGAAACACATAGAGTTTAGGGAGCAGACTTTCACCTCTTAGCTCCAAGTCAATCTCAGACAAACTAACTGAATATAAATTAGAAAGTCAATATGCATATTTTATAGCTAAAACTACTGAAGTCTTTTAACTTAAAGTAGAAGGAAGGATTTTTTTTTTCAATAATTCTTTTTATTAGAGGTTTTATGAACATAAACATCACCCATGTAGGGGTAACCTTATACAAACCGCCAGTGCCCCAAACGGCCATCAATAAAAAACAAAAGAGAATACAAAACAACACAAGGTGTGTGTGTGTGGATGGCCTTCCTCAATACATTACATGTAAGTAGAACTTAAAAACACCCCAGAAGGCCGTGCCCTGCGCACCCTCCCACCAAAATATAAATATAAATAAATTTATAAATATAAAGCGGAACCTCAGACACAAATGCTGTAGAGCAGGAATATGCAATTAGCGGACCTCCAGCTGTTGCAGAACTACAAGTTCCATAAGGCATAGCAAGACTCTGACAGCCACAAGCATGACACGCAGAGACACGCAGAGGCAAAGGAATGATGGGACTTGTAGTTTTACAATAGCTGGAGGTTCACTCCATATCCCTGCTGTAGAGTCATCCTTAAGCCATTTACCCCAAACTTTATCGAACTTCTGTGGGCATCCCCTATTATAGTAGGTATCCTTATAGAGGGGAATGGCATGTTTGACCAGTTTCATCCAAGCTGATACTGTTGGATGAGTAGCTTTTTCCAGGCTAGAGTTTTTGCCTTCCTTGCAAAGAATAGAAGGAGTCCCAGCAATGTCCATTCTGCCACTGTAGGGGCCAATTCTTCAACCAGACCCAGTAAGCAGACTCGCAAGGAGGGAGAGAAGTTCCAACCGGAGACTATTTGTATGACATGAACCACTGCATCCCAGTATTGTGTGATGGCTGGGCAGGACCAAAAAAATGTGAATGAAGTCTCCTCTAGAGTGAGAGCATCTCCAACAATCAGGTGACATGGCAGGATGACATAGTTACATAGTGAGGCGCACTGAAGAATCAGGATATTGGCTGCTAAAGGCATGGGAGAGTTGGCAATATCTGAAGTAATAGGAGAGTGGGACGTTGTATCTCAAGCACATAGTAGGGAATGAAATTAATTTACCTTGGTACACAATATGTGATAATGCTTTTTATGGACTTTCGTCCAGGCTTGAGGATCTGGGATAGAGTAAAGATGCGGTAGAGTTGGAGTGATCCATAAGGGAGTAAGCTGGGCAAACTGCATGGAATTACCCTGTTCGAAACTCAAGCCCTACCATCAAGCCTTGAGGGTAGTAAGCATAGATGGCATCAAATGGTATGGCACCTTACCCCCACGATAGAGCAACAGTTGAAGGGCTTCCATAGATAAGAGCATTGCTGCTTCCAAAACCATCACAGTATTAGAGGTATCCGGGCATAGCCACCAGCAGGCTGTAACTAATTGTGATGCTAAGAAATACTTAAAACAATCAGGCATGGCAAGGCCCCCCTGCGAGGAAGGTCTCATTAACGTAGATAGTTTGTAACGGGCTGAGCAAGGTCCCCACAGAAACGAGACCAATAGTTGATTGAGAATGGAAAATATTTTTCTTAGGTAGCCATTGGGAGGAGTTACGAAATAAATAGGTGAATTTGGGCAGGATTTTCATTGTTTTAAGATTTATGCGGCCTAATAGTGACAGTGGCAAGTTCTCCAATGCCTCGCCTTGACAATGGCCAGAGTAAGTAACAAATTTAACTGTATATAATCAGTAGCAGAGCAAGAAATTACAATGCTTAGATATTTGAATGTATCTACCCATTGTAGAGAAACATCAGATGGGGCATTCTCCCTGGCTGCAGGGTCAACAGGAAACAGCAAAGACTTTGTCCAGTTCACCCAGAGGCCAGTAACTTCCGAGAAAATATTGAGGATCCGGAGAGCACACCTCAGAGAGGGACCCGGGTCATTAAGAAAAAGAAGTAAATCATCGGTGTACAAGACTACCCTCTCCTTCAGCCAGTCAATATAAAGGCCTTTGATCTCTGGGCAATTACAGAGAGCCTCTGCAATCAGTTTCATAGCAATGGCAAATAGAGCCAGGGAGAGAGGGCAGCCCTGCCGCGTGACCCTATGGAGTGAAAAAGATTCTGAAAGTTGTCCCCCCAGTTTAATAGATGCAGATGGATTTTTGTATAGGGTACGCAACCATTGAATAAAGATAATTGGAAAACCCATACGCCTCATGACCTCACATAGGTACTCCCATTCAAACGTGTCAAACACTTTTTCTATATCTAGGGAGGCAATTACCCGTGTACCCTGGTTGGTGTGGGGAGGATGTATGTTGGTGAAAAGTCTATGAATGTTTATGTCCGTGGATTTACCGGACATAAAACCAGTCTGATCCGGGTCTATGACAGTTGGGAGGACATTGTTCAGTCTGCTGGTGAGAAGCTTGGTAAGGATTTTGAAATCCAAATTTAATAGTGCTATTGGTCTATAAGAGGCATAGAGTGCTGGGTCTTTAGGACTTTTGTGAATCAAAATAATATGAGCTTCACTCATGGAGGAAGGAAGGATATCATTTACCAGACAACCCGTGAATAGGGCAGCTAACCAGGGAGCCAGCTGTACACTATGCTTTATATATCACTCTATGGGGAGGCTGTCCAGGCCTGGGGCCCTGCCACTCGGGAAGGAGTTGATAGCAAAAAGGACCTCCTCAGAAGTAATCAGCCTTACCAAAAGTTCTCACTCAGCGTCTGTGAGCCAACCCCTAGCAACCGTATCCCTAAGGGGATGCATGTCCATCGAGTTGTAGCTTGGGGGCAAAGAAGAGTTATAAAGACTTTTATAAAGGGACCTGAACTCATTAAGTATGTCATCTAATGAAGTCACTACCGAACCCTCATTTGTTTTAATTTCCAGGATGATAGTAAGTGGAGTATCATGTTGCGCCAACAAGGCCAGTAACCTCCCATTTCTATCCCCCTGCTCAAAAAACAAATATTTACTCTTGTGGATATCCAGTCTCTTGACCTCAGGGGCAACAAAATTGGCCGGGGTGGGATCCAAAGCATATTACTGAGTACGAGTAGTTACCTGACCCTGTAGTGCTTCCGAATCAGACGTCTGGTCATTTCGAGCCAATATTCCTCTAGTAGAGGCGGAATTGACTCAGATATATCTGGATGAGAAATCCACTGGGTACCTAGGTGCCACAGGGATGCATTTCGTGTCTGACATACCCTCAAGGTGATCTCTAATGAAGCATGATCTGAGAGGCCGCTGGGGAGATAACTGATCTCTGGACATGTGCCAGCAGAGATGAATTGGCAAACGCCAGAAAAATTTATTTTTAAAAAACATCTTGTGTTACAAATAGCTAAATCTCATGAGGTGTCTGCCACCTCTTGGATCACTGCGTGTTCTTTACAATTTACAAATTACAATTTTCATAGAAGCCAGGAAGTATAGCTTTTGCTATACTTCTATTATTGTGACAGGAGACTTGCAGCTCTCCTACACACTCTCCTACACACAAGGCACAGAGTCATTTGTCCACCCCTCCTCTTCTCTTGTTCAATTACAGAACAATTTGTATTCTTTCAATAGGCAAGGGAGAGGAGGGCCAGAAAGGATGGCTCATTTAAAGGACAGCTGCAAGTCCCCTGCACCGGAGCACCGGACGTATAGCACAAGCTATACTTCCTGGCTTCAATGAAATTGTAAATTGTAAAGAACAGACAGCAATCCAGGAGGTGGCAGACATCTTGCAATTTAACTATTTGTAACCCTAAAGATTAAAAAATAAAAAATTTCTACTTATAAGTTATTAAAATATAGTGTTCTTGATCATGTCAGAAAATTATTTTGCATAACAACAATTCAATGAAGATGTTAAGTGGCAGAACTCTTTTTGAAAGAATTTCTTAAATACTTTTTTTTCAATTTTTCCATGAATATTATTCGACCAGTTGGTAAAGTTTTTTTTTTTTTTTTTAACTTGGCTTGGTGTACTTTCCCATAATACTTGTCTTAAATTCACATACTTTCCTGTACACCAATTCCATTTTAAATCAGGCTAATAAGGACTGCATATATTGGTTGCGGAATAGAAAATAAGAGTTTGTGGCACCAGTAGTTGGCACAACATGACATTTAAGGTGTCTGCAGTTTTGGTAATAAATTACAAGCACTGAAGTCAAGTTGTGGCAAATATGTAGATATCACTCAAATGTCCAGTACAGTATAGACATATGTCAGGAAGCAGAGTTGACACCTAGAGTAATAATTGTTAAACTGGAAAATGAGGATCACAAACTAGCCATACATTAGCTGAACGAGAGAAAATCAGTAGATTCTTCTAGCCACATGTGGGTAGGTGGAGCCTGATGTGGCAGGCATGTAAGGAAATAAAAAAATGCATTTTTGCTTGCACATGAGTTTCTGCTGATTTACTAAGCTCTGAAGCAACTGCTCTTGCAGAGTGCAACTGCACTTTGCAAGGTGCACAGCCTATTTTCCTTTAGTAAATCAATCCCACAGAGTCCAAATGTAGTAACAGGAATATAGTGTAACAAAAGTCTAGAAGTACACAACAGGGAAGCAGCCTGGCTGAGAACACTTACAAGGTGCAACAGTGATGGGACAGTAGCCTGGAGACCCACTGATGCCGACATCATCTGCCAAGAGGAACAGAATGCAGCCTTGCCAATCCATACTCAAAGGGGACGTTTTCGTTTTCCCTACTCCTCAGGAACCTTTCCCGGGCTCTAAGTACTGTCCCTGTCAGACGGATGACCTGTCCCTACGTTAGCCACTCATAAAATGAGCACCAAACCTGGGAGCCAGGGTCTAAAATAGACTCTTACTGACTCAAGATGGCCACCAAAGTCACATGGGGTTCCAGCATCCAATTGGATAGCTGCCTCCCTGTGAGCGAGAAAACCATAGTGGAATTAGGTTCATCTTGACTTCCTCTCTCATCTGCATTGAGGACGAGTGTCACCTGCAGTGGAGAAAATAGACTGCACTTGCCTACGCACACAGCATGAGTAGAGGAATTTGCACGGCAGGCTATTGTATTCTAGCAGACGATACATCCGTAGCTGGTTAAGTAGCTGAACAGTGACAGCATCTGATTGGATGCAGTCACTGTTTGGTTGAAAATTTTCTACCTTTTAATTTTCCAGTTGAGTTTTGTCAAGCTGGATGGTGCCAACAGAGCCACCCACAGCCTGAACTTCATCTGATTCAGCAGAAATTAGCTGAAATTCAAGCTGTAAATGGTGGGAATCAGATTTCAGGTTGCAACCTCCATATTTAATCAGGGATTTGTAGAATCTAGAACTGGGGTATAGATGAATATACAAGAAACATTGGCTTGAAAGCAGCACCAATTACACAACTGGAAGTTCTGGCTGTATAGGCCATAAGTATGGGAAGATTCAATAGCCAAGGCTAGTTGTCCATATAAGTATTCTTTTCTAGATCTGCCTTATTCACTGATATGAGAAATATGGCTAACAGTCTAAATATCTCATGTCACTGGTGTGCCAAAGATGATGGGAAACCCCTGATGTCAAAATTGTATACATTATGTCTCTTAGCTATATGGAACAAGAACCAATGGTTATGTTTTTAATAATACATAAAGGCAATGTACCTCTTGAATCATGAATTTAAAATCAGGAACTCTCCTGCATAACAATGGCACCCTGGAAGGTGTACATGTAGCTTACATTCAGGTATGTGCTTCCCATGATTTATAATCACACAAAAAAAAGATCTTATCTGTAAACTGTGTAGTTGCTGTTGTGTCACCTTTCCTTCCCCTTACTCCATGTTTTCTGGATTTGACCAGTAACACAAAAGATGACACAATAATAAATATGTGTTAGAGGAAATTCTGTAACCAAATTTTGTCTTTCCAGCTGTCTTATGCTGATAAAATAAAGAAGAGAGTGATTAGCCAACAGACTAAGGAGAACTTTGTCAACAGAAGGCCTTTACGTGTTGAAGAGTGCTGGACAGGAACATAATCACCTGGAAGAAGAAAGCCATAGCCCAGACAATGTCTCAGAACAGTTATTATGAGTGTGAGAAACGAGGCCCAAGCTCAAGTTACCCTAACCGTCTTGGTGCATCCCATGGAGAGATTGTAGGGAGTAATCTCTGTGATCCTGAGACGTCCGTGGATTTGTCCACATACATTGAAGCAGGAGAAGAACTTTTGTCTGATGTATTTCCTCTTACGCAGGAACGCGTGAAAAGCACATATCAATACCTGCCCTCAGAGGGCTTTCCCGCTAGTGCCCTGTATGGATACCCACACAGCATGGTCCCAGACCGCAGAATGGGAGGATATGAATCGGGAGGAGTGATTGTGAAGGAGGAGACCCGTGGATCACACAGAGCTGTGTGTAATACTCTACAGTACCAGGCTGCACAGTGTGCACAGACTTCAATGCATCTACCCCCACCAATGGAGAGGGTACACCCAACACTCCGTGTACTGAAGGTGAGAAATGTCTGGCACTCTCTAAGCACCATTCCTTTTTCCTCTTCTACCACCTCTTCTTTATATAATCCAAGTGATTCTAAACCTTATTCATTTTTATTTTTTTTTAACAATAAACATGTTATGCTCACCTGCTCTGTGAAATTGTATTTCACGGAGCGGCCCCAAACCTCCTCTTCTTGGGACCCCCGTCGGCTCTCCTGGCTTTTCCTCTTCTTGGTGTGCCATGATTGGAAGCTGCTTCCTATCGTGGCACACCTGCGGACTCGATCCCAAGCTGCGCTGCCTGTGTCCACAGACAAAAGCTCCCGCTGCTCTCAATCTGCCCTGTGAGGAGGGAGAGAGCAGAGAAAGTCTTTGCTCTCGGGCATACCCCTGGATATTTATCTTGCATCCCAGCTTCTAAAACATTTGCCTAAGCAACGTTAAAACACTTAGAATTCTCATGGGTACCAAGGAAAGCTGAAGATCCCAAATACCAGCACATTTTATTATTATTACTTTTATTAGATATCATAATGTACTTTTTATTCTGAAGTGACTGGGCTAACAAATAGGCAGACCTTGCAACTTTATGCAAGATATTTGTTAAATGAGAGATCTGCCTGTAGCTAAAACCTTTTATTTTAAATAGAGTAGAGAAGACTAGAGCCTCTACCAAATTTGGCAGAGTTCCCATCAATTTTGTTACTGTGACAAAGTTGACAGTGGGATAGAAAGTGAGGGGAACGCACTCTTACGAGAACAAAGACAATAATAAAACATTATAGAGGTTTTACATTTCCCCATTTTGCATAAAAAAGGGGGATTTTTATTGCTTCTGTTTTCCTGTTAAAGATTTCATAACTTGCTGTTATCAATGGATTAGAATGTTTGAGAAAATCTCCCAACAGAGACAAGAAGGCAATAGAAACCTGGCAACCTTGTGCTTGTGTTTGGCAGTATCACATAATCCCAATGTACACAATTGATGTATTGGTCATCAGGCTTAGAGTGCCCAGTGAGCAGTGTCAGAGAATTTCTATGTAGCTTACAGTGATTCTAAAGGATATTTTTGTGTTTAAATAACAAACATGTCATACTTACCTGCTCTGTGCAATGGTTTTTGGGTATCTCCTGGCTCCTCCCCATGCCGAGTGCCTCCAAAGCAGGCCTCTTATTACGGGCGCACTCGTGTGGGCTCAATCCCGGGCCGTGCTCTGTGTGTCAATAGACACACAGAGTGCAGCTTGGGCCCCGCTCCTCACTTCACTAGCTGTGATTGACAGCAGCTCCCGCTGCTGCTCTCGTGCACAGCACTGAATAGAGATTAGGCTCAGGTAAGTATAGGGGGGGGGGGGGGGGGTGAGCTTAAGGTAAAAAACCTTTTACCTTTAGAACCACTTTTATACAATCAGGCTCACTGAGCATCTGTGCATAAACTGTAAACTGTGATTGTAATAAGTTATTTTAAGGTAGCATCAGTCAGTAAAGCTTGAATTCCTTAATTAGCCAGTTACAGAAAATTAAAGAGGTTATTGAATCCATCAAAATTAGTCAGACTTCAATACAGTTAGTATCTTGTATATAGATTATAGTGTCAAAACCTAGTAGTTCCACTAATTCAAGGTGTGCCCCACTCCCTATCCCTAAAATCCTTGACTGAAGTGAATAAAAATTTTGGAGGAGCCGCTTACTAGATTGGGTTCTCTGTTCTACTGCCTCAACTCCGAGAACAACCTGACACACCAGTCCCACTGACACACCAGGTTAAGCAAATGGACACTGCACTGCTACTAGGAGCAAAAATATAGATACCCTGCATATAACTAAGGTTTAGTATCAAAAAGTAAACATCAGATTGGTTAGTGGTAAAGAAACCAAATTTATTGTCACGAGTTGCAGTAAATAGTAGTATGCACATAAAGCAGTAAGTAAAGGATTAGCTCAGCCACCGTCCCCTAGACAATATATTCACTAGGCTATAGCAGCATAGAATGGAGTTTTATGCCGCTAAATTAGAGTAAAACTGGTAATCCACAAAATCAGCAATAGTAATGGCATTAGATATCAGTAACAGCAATGATACTCAATACTGTGATAACCCCTCTGTAAACAGTAGGCTATAACCACTTTAGAGCGCACTCTACATATGAACGTCAGTGATCAAATTTAAGACCTCCTGAAGAGAGACCTCTTACTGTGGACAACAGGCAAAGTTCTTGTGAAGCAGCTATCTAAGTGAGCAGTCTTAAGCCCTAGTTCTCCAGCCGGCTAGTGTTTGAGCCTAGTCTTTACGGTGGTGCACATGAACATAGTCCCAGTATAGTCTGCATGCAGTAAAAAATGCTGCTAGTTATACGGCCAGTCCCTATGTGCTCAGTCTCTGTTACCAGCAACAGGTTAATGGCAGCAGTGTCCTCTCACCAGTCCCAGCGTTACAGCAACAGCTGTCCTGCTGTTCTGATATCAGCTCACTTCATATCAGCTCACTTCTGGACTGGTCTGAAGTGACTCCGTTCCTCTGCACATGGCCGCAGGCTTGTACCAGACCAGATGTGCACACAGGAGCAGCAATGTGCACACCTCGGTCCCCTCACAGCAAAGAATTAATCCCTCGATATTCATCCTGAGAAAATACAGCTCTCTCTGTCTTTGTACCCGGTTTGCAGTGGGAATTGTAGTCCAATCATCCAATAATTGCCATATTAAAGCTTCTTTCCTGAACTTCATCTCCCATGATTCAGTTCTGCCAACCATCAAGTCTCTTGAGCTCCTTCTACTTGTCAGCTCCCCCTGGTGGATGCAGGCGGGGTAGTGTTAACCTATTCAGCTGAAGTCCATCGGGAGCACAGACAGCACTGCAGCACAGTGCCTTAAATCACTCTATGTCTCTAGCCAATTGCAGTGGGAAGGGTTGGTGTCTCGCGAGTCCTTTGAGTATTGAAAATGGCTCCTTCAGAACTCTCACCTAAAGTGTGCGAAGTCTCCTCGGGGGAGGAACTGTTCATTTTGCTCTTTCAACTCGGAAGGCCCTTCTCCAACCGGCTCTCTCTTTAGTTTTATGAATAGCTGAGAAGTCTCTGTCTTCACTGCTGTCAGGGAAGTTGGTGGGTCTTCTTAAATTTTTAGTGAGTATCCTTGGGGTATGAATTCCATGAGGCCTGAGGGCCGTCTTTAATGTTGATTGGACCCTGGGCAAAAGTTTTCTTGGGGCCCCCCCTCCATGCAGTTTCGCTCTCCACCTGCTCTGAGTCATACAATAAATAGCAGCTAGACTCAAAATCTGTTTACTGAATCAGATCAGGCTGCAATCACAATTGGTTGCCAGAGGTTACAGTGTAGCATTACCACTCACTGACTGGTTGCTAGAGGTTACAGTACACATTACAGCTCACTGTATAACAATACCGCTCACTGATTGGTTGCTAGAGGTTACAGCACATCATCTCCTCACTGCCTGCACACCATGGACTGGGGAGGTGAGGGGACCCATTAATAGACAGAAAACTCCTAGGGATCCTAGGACTCCTGGGAACAGTGGCAGTGCTGGGGGGAGAGGAGGGTGTGATCAATGGCAATGCTGATTTTTTTTCACCGACTACCAATATAAAGAGGAGTTTCAACACTGGCCACCAATGTAATAGGGGTTTACACTGACCACTAGTGTAATAGGGATTTACACTGACCACTAATGTAATAGAAGCATTCACAGTAACCACCAATGTAAGGATGGATTTACACTGACCACCAATGTAAGGGGGACATTCACACTGGCCACTAGTGTGAATGAAAGGATTCTATACCAAGCACCAATGTAATGAGAAGATTTACATTGACCACCAATGTAACTGAGACATTTAGCCTGCGTTCACATTTGTGTGTGTTGGGAACGCATGCAAAATCACTTTCCTGACCCCACAGAAATGTGCTGCCCTTTAGCAGATACACAGCAGTGCCAATAATTGTTAATGACACCCTCACGCATCTGCTGACACCGCGTGATTTTGCAAAAGGGTTTGGCACTTTCTTCCGCATTTGTAGCGCATACAGCAGTCCATTGAAATAAATAGGCTGCCCTACACGTGACCTACATCTTTATCCACCCTGTCAGTACACCTTTGCATCCTAAAACCCATGCTAACCTCTGCACCCCAAACCTCCCCCATCCTCTCCACTCCAATCCCCCTCCCCTTTAACGCTACCTGCCTCCTCTACTCATCTTTGCATCCACCTTCCTTACCTCCATACATGCCCTTCTTGCTCACCTGTGCACCACAAACTGTAATTCCTTCTCTGCCTATCTCTGCACACCCCACACTACCCTCCCCCCACTAATTTTCTTACCTTTGCAGAATAGGCTGATGGTAGGCTTAATGACCACAGTTGTAGGCAGGACTTTCAAGCATGTCCCTTTATCTCCCTAGTGGGCAGCGCTCAGTATAGGTGATGATGGATATGACCTCAGGGAGGCATGACACACATATGAATATCGCCTCTATTTACATATGAATGCTGCGGGTCTGCCACTATTTACATATGAATGCCACCACTATTTACATATCAATGTCAGTATTTACATGTAAACACAGGGTCTGTAGGTGAGTCATCTGTATACAACAATAGGGCAGAGCTGGGCAACATTAGTAACAGAACTTCACACTGAGATATCAGGGCACAGCACGGGACTAAAACTTCAAGGGATGAGGGAATTTAAACTGGGATATTTGGCAAGTATGAGGCAGCTGCTTTGGGCCCCACAACAATGACAGGGCCCAGGGCAGCTGCCCCTTTTGCCCTGCCTTAAAAACGGCCCTGCCTGAGGGTTCCTGGATCTGTTTCCCCAGAAGGGGAAAGGATGACCTCTGGGGGTATAGGAGGCCACAACCAGACCATGCAGACATCCACCTTCCTCTTCACTGCTCTCTCCTTTGTCTGTGTCCGGTGGAAAAAACTGAGATCTACTCACTGGACATAGCCTTTGAGAAACAGCCCGAGGAAGTTGTGAATCTGGTTGCTGAGGTTTAAAAACTGCTTCCATAATTGATAATAGATTTTTACCGTGCCAGACTACAGCAGCGTTCCAGAACCTTGGGCAAGTAAAGATCCCATGTCCCACTTGCCCACACTCCAAACACAGCACTAGACGCTGAACTATAACTCCTTGGCATCTCCTCAATTGCTGGCTCTCACTTGTTGCCACGAGATACCACTTCTGGGGACACCGCTGGTAATGATCATCAGCAGGCAGACTCCGGATTACTTGATCCCTCCCTTTGGAAAGCCACTGGTAACATTCTCTGGCAGGTGAGTTCCAGGATTGACCAACCTCCCGTCTTGCTTGGTTACTCCGCAAACATTCCTATGACAAGGGGCACTGGGCAGCAGCATGTCCCCATTCGTTACAACGCATGCAGTGCAGAGGCCTGCTCTCCTCATGCTGTGGCACCTTTGGGTTCAGGCTGCCAGGGACAATGTCCTCTTTCACTTCCTTTTTAACTGGGGGTGAAATTACTCATTTAGACCAGTCCACTGAATTTTCTGGCCTGGCTGAAATATTCTGGCATGTGGTGAAATACCCTCTAGCCACAGTAGCCTTTCTCTTGCTTCAGCCAGGATTGCTTCCTTTATATGCTTTGACTGCCCCATCCTTGTGGTCTTGCACACAGAAACTTGTTACACAGTTCACAGCAGAGAAAATGTCTCTCCTTTCGCAGGTACACCGCCTGCAACACGCAATGCCTTTTGCCTGGCTTCCCTTCCACACACAGCCAACAGTTCCTGACATGATCTCACCATTGGAGCACAGACCTGTATTCTACCATCTGTATGCTTGCATCCGACAACCACTTGTAACATGGGGGACCATTAGCTTTAGTGGTAGATGCGTTTTCTAGTGATTCACTGTAGTCAGGAACTATATTTTAAGGGCCTGGTAGCCCAATTTTTTTAAAAAGGCAAAAAAAAAAGTCCAAAACATATAGGGTTTCCCACGCAGGGGTTCTTTTCCAGCAAATACACATAAACAGAAAATGATAGTCCAACTGGCTCTCTCTTTAGCAGTACCTCTGCAGTTTATGCTGGTCCTCCACAAAACCTGGACACAGGGTTGGAGATTCTGTTCCACCCAAGACACCATGGAATCTTCCAACTACATAGCCCTATCCAGGTATACAAAAACATGGAAAAAGCTTCAAAAGCAGTTTTCTCCACTCCAAAGCTACGCTCTGTAGTCCTGCACTGAGCCAATGTGCACACTCTGTGTCCTTTAAATTACCAATTTTCCAGTGACAGCATCTCATGCTGTTACACTCTGTATGCATCATATGCAGGAGTGATAGTATCCTTCGATTTCAGGCCGCATGCAGGGCCAGTAGAAGCGGTCTCTCACTAATTTGAAAGGTCTTTTAGGTCCTAAATGGTCATAATCATCATGCAAAGCAGCCGATGCAGTCTCTCTATGCTTTTCCGGCAGGAACAGCAGTCCTTTTAACTTCGAGATCGTCCAAGGAGCCCCTTCAGTAAAACACACACCCTGTCACATAGCTGTAACCAATCCGATTCCTTATGAAAAAGACATCCTTCTTTTGCAGTAGCAGATCTGGACTTTGGCCCTCCAGAACCTTTAATGTTAAACTACATTGAGAGTCATCCATCTGATCCTTCCTCCAGTGTTTCTTTGAAAACTAGAGCAGGCATTCATCTCTCACTTGGGAAAGGTCACAGTAGTATTTTGGGACCCCTGCAGCTGAGACTCCAATGGCTTCAGCTCCTGCCGCTGCTCTGGCCCCATGCTCTACTCCTTGGCACAAGTCTTCTATCCCTTCCAATGTTAGTTGTGTCCACTGTTCTGGAAGAGTCTCAGGGTCATAAGGTCTTCTAGACAGGGCATTGGCATCTCTGTTCCCGGCCTGTGGGTGATACTGCAGGTGGCCAACCACCTACAGTATGCCTGGTGGCATTCAACTAGGCTATGGTAAGTACAAATGCGAGTAGGTTATTGTCATTTTTTACCACAAAGTCAGCTCCATACAAGTAATCTTTCAGTTTATCCATCACTACCCACTTCAAGACAAAGAACTCTAACTTGTGTGAGGGATATTTCTTCTCAGCAGTGGTAAGACTTCTGCTTACATATGCAGCTGGTCGCAAGTATAATGTTCTTTATACAACACCCCACCTACTCTGTCTCGACTGGCATTGACATAGTTCGTAGGTTTGGGTTGAGTCAGCATAAGCTAAGACAGGGGCATTCATTAAGCCCCTCTATAGCTGACGGAAAGCCTGCTCACACTGATCAGTAGACTGGTGTTGGATGTATTCTCAAGGCTTCCTGGGTCCTTTAGTTTGTTTGTTTGGTTTCAGTGATTCTATGTTATTTCCCTCATCCTCGGTCTTCATCAGGGGGTCAGGCTGTCTCATAAAATCCCTCAACAAACCTTCAGTAGCATGAGCAGAACCCCAGAAATGACCTCAACTCACTCACATTGTTTGATCTTGGCCAGGAAGTGACAGCTTCTGGCTTCCTAGGGTCTGTGGCCACTCCCTCAGCAGAGATGACATGCCCGAGTTAAGTGACAGAAGGCTGTTAGAACTGGCACTTCTCTAGAGACAACGTCAACCCATCATTATGGAGTCTTTGCATCACTTTCTCTAGATGCTTCTTGGGTTCTTCTAGGGTTTTGCCAAAAACAATATTGTTTAGGTATACCAAAACTTCAATGAAAGTCATATCTCCCACTGTATGTTCCAGCAGACATTGTAAAGTTGCTGGAGCTCCTGACAGGCCTAGGGGTATCCTGTTGCTCTCACTGAATCCCTGTGGGCAGATAAAGGCTGTTCTTTCTCTGTTTCCCTGATGCATGGGAACTTGATAGTACCCACTCTTTAGGTCTAGCACACTGAATCACATTACTCTGGACAGCCATTGAAGAGCATCTTCTAACCATGGGGTAGTGTATTGATCAGGAATAGTTCTCTGGTTAAGTGTTCTGTAGTCGATACACATCCTTAGGGAGCCATTCTTCTGGGAGAGGCATAAGAACTTTGTGACTCTCTCGTTTCAACTCCAACTGTTTATGAAGGTCTTCCAGATCACCCAATGAAATTGGTTGTGCTCTTTCTCTAAAGGACTTGTCTTCCTAAAGGCAAATTCTGTGTTGAGCACTTTTTGCGCATCCCACAGTGAAGTTGTTTTTGGAGAACATCTCTTGCCATTTCAAGAGTTGGGCTTTTGCTCTCTCCCTTCATTTGGGTGAAAGAGGGGCGTTCCGCGAGTAGAATCTTTCCACTGGGATTTTGTCCACTGCTCTCTTTCCCCCAGATCAGATGGTGAGACTGGAGTAGCTGGATTTACTTGTCTGATCAGCATTCGTCCAGTAACTTCATTGGAGAGTCAGTAATGTTGTGAACACTGACAGGAATCTTGCCATGACTTCATTGTAAGGCCCTAGCCAACACTACTTTAGGGATCAACTCCGCCCCCCGTGTGCGTCCCTGAGAATCAACTTCAAAGACAACAAAAGTCTCTGGCTCATCTCAGTTGAACATGACTGTAGCTCAGACATGCCACTTCCCCTGGCTGCAGTATCTTCTCATATCTGTCTAGTCACCACAACTTCTCCACTCCTTCCACTGTGGCTTCCTGTTTTTGAACCATTCTCAGATACACTTGTCATAGCGCGGGGTGTACACTCTCAGACTACATGTCAGGCTTGGAGACAAGGGGAGTGAGTAGTCTTAGTCGCCTGATGAGAATGGTATTTATTCCTACTATCAGGGAACTCTTGTTGGCTCCAGGTGGATGAGGGCACACAATGTCTAATATATTAAATATCTCTGATTGCCCAACTACAGAGGGGTCGAAAGCCAATTTTATCAGTACATATTCTTCATAGGGGAAAATCTGGGTTCCAAGACCCCAAATTTTCAGCACTTCCAACTTCTGTAGGGGTATATGCTTTAAGTATTTGTAGTAGAAGTCCTGATACTGCAGAGTCACCTCTGCTGTTGTGTCCAGTAGGGTCTTCTACAGTAGATGCCTTCTACTTGAACTGGTACAGTTGGGGAAGGCCCTACTAAATTGTCAGGGATTTTGCTTGGAACAGTGGGGAAAGCAGGTCCTGGGGTCTGTATTTGCACCCCTTTCTTGGCTGGCTGCCGTTTTACGTCGTGTCTGAATTGAGTTCTGGGAGATTGGTGTGCATTGCCCTTCAGGGGCTGCATACCCGAGGTCAAAGAGAGTGAGTTGGACAGTCTCTCAGAAACAGCATAGGGAGTCCACTGCGAGGCTTTAGGCCACCACTGTCAATTGTTTGTTTCTTTAGAATTGGATCTGGCTGTTGGAGATGGGCACTTGGTTCGCTCTTGGTGCTGGCTTTCAGGCTTAAGTGGGCTTGTGCATACTCATCTGTAGTGTACCACTTCTCCGCAGTTGAAGCAAATCGCTTGAATTCTTGCTTCTCAGCAGAACCAGCCTTAGAGTTTGAAGACTGACTGAGCCCTGGAACACTCTCTTTAGGTGATGTCACAATTTTGGTCGCCAGTAAAGTCATCATCTTCATTAGTTGGGTCATCTGGGTTTTCAAAAGCTCTCTGGGTCACACTGACTACACAAACTCCCCTGACTCCAGCAACAGGTTCTGATATTGTGTTATTATTTTTTTGCTCCAGCATGGCTTCCACTTCTTGTACAGTCCTGATTAATTCAGGATACTGCAAGATTCCACCATCCCCTTGAGTTTTCAGCTAAATCGTGATAGGATCTAAGCTTTGAGCTGCCCTTAAAACCTTTCACACCATCTACAGTTCTGTGGTCTATACTTTTCTTCAGCATCAGCTGATGCATTACCTTGTGAAGCCATGTATTCTGAAAGTTTCCCCTCCTCATTTTGGTATGTTCAAATTGGTACATGAGGTTGGAGGCCTTCTCTGCTCTCCCAAACACACCTTGAAGCATACTTAAGTAATTATAGGCAGTACAATCCTGTTTGCTGAGTTCCAGGTTACGAATAACCTCTTAGGCAATCCCTCTTAAACTTTCAGTGATTCTGTTTTTTTTCTGGGCCTCAGGGATGTCCCATTCATCCAAGGCTTGTGTGGCTTGCTCTAGCCACTCCTCAAAATTGTCCTCAATGAAAGGCACTGGCTATTTCCCTGAAAAGGCCGTCAGTTTTCCTGTACCCAGATCCAGGGTACATTGGGTTATTCTTCTGGAACTTTGCCGCAAAGTTTTCCAGAGCAGCAATAAATTCAGACCTATCATAGCCACAGGTGCTGGCTAAGCAGTTCCTTCTGTCGAAGTGACCTGACTTGAACTCCCTGGGTTGGCATCTGTCACTCTCAGCTGAACCAGGAGGGCTTCAATGTCATTAGTCAGCTGCAGATCAATCCTTTGGAAGCAGACAGGAATCCCCTTCTCCACTCTAGAAGTAAATACTGTAGGTGTGAGAAGCGACTTGATAAAGCTGCTAGTTAGATGGCCAGTCCTGTTAGCAGCAACAGGTTAATGGCAGCAGTGTCCTCTCACAAGTACCAGTGATACAGTAACAGGGGTCCCAATATCAGCTCACTTCTGGACCAGTCTGGAGCGACTCTGGTCCTTAGCACATGGCTGCAGGCTTGTACCAGGCTAATGTGCACACAGGAGCAGCTTCCTTGGTATCTCGTCGATGGGAGAATGACTTCACCTGCACACTATGGAGGTTGGGGAAGGGGAGAATATTATGTAACTATTTCCCCCCCCCCCCCCCCCGCAGGTTCTTATTTGCCCTTTCATCCAGCAGGAATTGAGTGGGGTACCACACTGAGTAAGTGTACATTGCCTAAAGTGCAAGACAGGAACCGCAATCCACTCAATTTGCTATTACTCCCCTTCCAAGAATCATGTGCTTTCTGGAATGCTTTTACTGAAACCTCACTTCAGGAATCTGACTCTGCTTCTAAAGCTGCCCTCTCCCATAGTGGCCTCCTCTGCACTCATTCACCCAGATCCAGTGGACAAATGGCAGGAGGAGATTGTTTCTTTCTGCCCCCACTGAGCACTTTTCAAGTTCTTCCTTCACTTACTTTTCTATCTCTCTTATCTTTAGGGCTCTCTGTTTTCATTGTTTTCTATAGTTATTCTAAATTATTGGATTGGTGTTACATTTCCTTGATGACTTCTCTGCTTGGCTAACCTACTTTCTCTCTTCTAAAATCCCCACTATAATTCTTTGTGGCTATAACATTCTTGTTAATGTAAACCAAGCTACATCTCAACGTATCCTCATCTTTTGACCTTCCACAATAGACACACACACCTGCTTGCTCTGATGATAACACCCTTGACTCTGTATTCTCCAGCCTGGGTGCTCCTTGTAGCCTCTACAGCATCCCTTTTCTTCTCTCTGATCACAACCTTATCAGTTTCACTCTTTCCCTGTCCTCAGCCACCTTTCCCTCCAACTAGCAGACAGTTATCTGTAGAATCTTTTGAAACTCTAAAGCCTCGTACACACGATCTGACTTTCCGACAACAAATCCGTGGAATTTTGTTTGAAGGGTGTTGACCAACAATTACGAACGCTAGTTTTACAAGACTCCTTCTTGTCCTTGATTCCGAGCATGCGTGTTTGTACTTTGGACTTTTGTCCGACTGACTTGTGTACACACTATCGGAAAGTCCGACAACACACATTTGTTGGCGGAAAATTTGAGAGCATGCTAGCCAACATTTGTTGGCGGAAGTGTCCGATGGAGCACACGGTCGGACTTACCGCCAACAAGCTCACATCCAACATTTCCCGTCGGAAAATCAGATTGTGTGTACACGGCATAAGGCTCCAGGCACACTGGGCTTAAAAACAAATCTGTTCTCTCGGGAGGAAAACACGCTCATATAGAGCATTTTTTGTACAAAGTTTAGACAAGTTTAGGAGAGTTTTACATTTTTTCTGCCTCCAAGCTCCAATCAGAAACACGAACCAGATGATTTTTTTTTCTGCCTGACCTGGCCACTTCTGTCTACAACAGCACACTTTAATCCCCATAGGACACACTTGCTCCACTCATTACACACAGATTTAGGCCCAACCACCACTGATGACACCAGAAATCTCAACAGACATAGCCCTGCTCTAAGGATATTATGGCATAAACTAAAAACCCCATTACTCAGTATAAGTCTGTCTGCCTAAACAATAACTCTGTGCTGACACTGACCTATTTAACCACTCCTACTAACATAATTTCATCCAGTCCTTGTATACTCTTTGTAAACTTTAACTGTCTACTTCATCCCCCACGGCCTCCACCAACCAACTCATTTACTGCCCAGCACATTACCACTCCTACTAACATAATTTCATCCAGTCCTTGTATACTCTTTTTAAACTTTAACTGTCTACTTCATCCCCCACGGCCTCCACCAACCAACTCATTTACTGCCCAGCACATTACTAATCATTTAACAAACAAGATACAGGCGGTCCCCTAGTTACAAACATCCGACTTACAAACGACTCCTACTTACAAACAGAGGGAGACAACAGGAAGTGAAAGGAAATCTACCCCTAGGAAGAGGAATTCACTCCTGTAAGAGTTATTATGGGAAAAAGGTACCTCCACTGATGCTTTATCACGAAGGATTGTTTCCACAACAACCCAAAATTTTCAAAATCCAATTGTGATTGGGACAGGAAGTGAGGTGAAATCGTCTAAATAGGGGCATAGACAGCAAAACAAACATTACAGGGGTGTTAACCCTTCCCTATGCTATCCAAAAAGCTTAAAAATATTTTTTTTGGAAGCTACACTTAAAAAATGTACCTGTTACGACTTACAAACAGATTCAACTTAAGAACAAACCTACAGACCCCATCTTGTTTGTAACCCGGGGAGTGCCTGTAAATGCAATTCACAAAAAAATATCCACTGTCCAGATATCTGCCCACCTAACTCTTCTTACCTTAACTTTTCTACCTCCACATTCAATACTTTCCACTTTTAACCCTGTTACTATAAAAAAGGGTGCCAAAGTCTTCTCAGACACCCACCTAATCACCTGCCCCTTTTTCCTCACAACGACTCCAATGACGATCTTGCTCTATTCTTTGCTTGCTGACTCATATTGTCAATCTCTCCCTTTCTACTTGCCTCTTCCCCTCCTCTCTATAACATGCATTGGTCACCCCAAACCTAAAAAGGCCCCAACAACAACTTGAGACCCATCTACCTAATCCTATTTACCTTTAGTCTTCAAGAATGCTTAGTCCACAATCTTGTTTTTATCTCACTGACAGCAGCTTTCTTGGCCCCATACAGTCTGGCTAACTGCTAAAACCATTGACCACTACATCTTACTCACACTATTACACCTTTCTGATGCCTTTGATTCAGTTGACCACCCACCTGTTGCTTATAAAAAAAACAACTCTCCCTTGGCCAACAAGACTCTTTTCAGGTTCATCTCTTACCTAAGTCCTGCATTATAATGTTAAAAAATATATACGGTATACTGTATATATTTATATAACTTTTACCCATGGAAGGTAATTTTTAACCAGTACTGTAGCAATCCCTGACACCTATAATAACATAACACGTGTGTAGGCAAACGCTGTGGAATGTGACCCGAATTGTCTCACAAAACTGCCAGTGCAATAACAAGTCTCTGGAGCATGCTCACCAAATCCTGACTTGCTTTAACTCCAGCTACCCTCTCCTTGCCTCCAGCAACAGTGAAGCTGCAATGGGTGAAGCCTGATGGGGAAGCTGAGACACTAGATCCCCATCAGGTCCGTTCTTGCTCCTGTAATTCACAGCAGGTGGTGGGCGGATTCTGTACCTAATAAGCTGTGGCAATTTGGCCATGCTTCCCTCTACCTCTCTCCACTGTACCCACCATACCAGCCTTGAAACATCCTACAAGCCTCTCTCGTCGCTGTTTCAGTAAACTATTACCTTTAACATGCTGAAATCCTGTGTTACCATCACTTGATTCCTATTGGTTGTTTGGTACAGTATGTCAGTCTTCTAACTGCACATTCGTTCCACTCTGCCACTAGCTAGTCTGGGCATTGTCTGTTAGTCCTGCCCTTCTTCTCAATGGCTTCATTGTAACAAAGCTGTTGCCACTTTGCACAATGTTCCCTGGCTCTTGTGGGAAAACCCATAGGACACTGAAACTGGGAGTTAGTGTCCAAAATCCCAGAACTATCCTAAAGGATCCTGAACACTTTGAAATCATGCAATGGGGACACTTGTGGTGACAGCTGTCTAAACTAGTAGAAATCCATTTAAAATATTTTAATTTTAAGAATGTTCGTTCAATATTCTGATCATTAGTGGGGTCAAATCGACGTTTGTTTTTGACCACACTGACGAGAACATTTAGAAGGTAGCAGGAAAGAAATTTTTCTCAAACAAACAAATTTCTAGTAATGTATGTGGTTTTTCATTCGGGAAAATCTTTTCACTCCAAAATCTAATGTTATAAGCAAATTAAATTTGCAGTACTTTGAAACAACATTCGTTAAATTTACTGAGAATTTTCATATGGATGTTTGTTCGCAAATCTGAGTCTTTGACCAGTTTGGGAGAAAATTTCAATCAGAAAGGTTTTCTCTTGCCTACTGATGTTTTTTATGGCACAGTAAGTAAAGGGAAAGCTTACCAATCTGCAAAAACAAAGTTTTGGTTTTCAGATATATTTTAAGTCACAATTAACCAACTATATGGGGTAGAGGGGATTTAAAAAAACAAATATGTTCTATAGAAAATGACTATTGAGCTCAATTACCCACAATATTTTTGTCTAAGGCTGGGTTCACACCTCTGACGGATGCGGCTCACGGCAGGGGTCTGGTGCGTCCCTGTTCTCCATTTCAGGGACGAATGAGGGACAAATTTTTGCCTGAATTCGGCCCTGAAACGGACCCAAAGACGCACAGCGTTCCTGTGCAAGCCGCTGCACAGCGTTCCTGTGCAAGCCGCTCCACAGCCGCAACGGAGATATGTGAACCAGCTCCATAGAGAGCCGGTCACATTCTCCTGTCAAGGGCTTTCCCCGCATCCAATTTGCATAGGTGTGAACCCAGCCTTAAGAAAGTATTGAACAGGAAGCATGATAGCAGGTGCAGTTCGTTTGTCTGCTACTAGGTGGCTCTGTTCCTCTGTTCCTGTTCCTCTGTTCTGTATAGTGTGGTAGAGGGAATTATGTATTTGGGAGTTAGGCCCCTTTAAGAGGAAACCTTCCTGTAGTGATGTAGTGGGTGAACTTAGTGCCCATATAAATGCCAGGAGGAGAGGAGCCTTGTGAGTTGGGCCGTGGGAGGTGAAAATCCCTTATTTATATGTAGTCAGCTACTGCCAAAGGCCCTTAACAGTGCTGAAGCCCCGGGTAAGGTAGTTTACCATCTACAAGGACCAGTTGTAATCATAATGAGTCTTTTATGGTTGTCTGTGGACCATGGGCAGGATGCAAAAGGCCTTTTAGTTCAGGCCAGTGTCCTCTGAAGTGAGTAGTAGTACACCCGCACAAAGTTATAGAATGGGGACAGAAATGTGATGTGATGTTAGAAGTCACGACCATCTTTAAAAGCTAAAGTAAAGTGCGGAGAATGTCTCTTGTGTGGACATTCTTTTATGTTTAAATATTCAGGCCTATGGCCAGAGATGTTGTAAAAGGTCCTATGGCCAGAAGTTTGGCACAGTATGGCCAAGGGATACAACCACCAGCAGGTGGGTACCTGTCCTATCCCAGAAGAAGTGGGGTGGGGACTTGGGCAGTTTGGCGCCATATAAACACGCATATAAAGGAGTTATACAGTAGGGTTATTCACTATTTCTACTATGCTATATGTACTGTATGTGTCAGTCTGGCCCTGCTTCTAATTGAGAACTAAAGCAACTCTTAGAAAGACATGGATTTTGAAAACACTATTTCGTGATATATTGCTTAATGCATTTTTATACAACTTCATTCAGTGCAATTTGATTCAATAAATTTTGTAATCAAAACAAACTCACATGTTTGTCCATAGGAAAAGCCAGAGGCATCACAAAGAACATAAATACGTATATACAAATATTGTATATACATCATACTGTAAATTATAAATAAGTCCTCTGAGCTGTTCTGCTGAAATCAAGGCAACATTTTGGTTACTTTGGCCAACATAATATGGAGACACTTTAAATTTTGTTGTATTTTTTAATCAAACGGAATTCACAATACTCTCTTTAAGTTCACCAGTATATTATACTGCTTAAACTGACATTGGAATGAAAAACAAATGCAGAGCTCTCCTCAAGTCCCCTGGCATCCTGGAATGTGGGGAACTCTTCTGGTCTAGGAGATGTTCAGGCAGTTGGTATTTGTATAAATGTATGCTCTGTATTCAGTACTCCCAGGGGTCATAAAGTTAATTTGATTTTGATTGCTCAACACTTTGTTTGCTAAAGCATTGTGCTTCATAATCGATTGGCAGGTTTTTGTTCCCTCAAAATACCATCTTCATTTTTCTTTTTATCCTTTGTATCTCAGTGCTGATGATTTCCAGTAGCATCTTTTGGACACTTCCTGTCTACATGCACTCATTTCAGAATTGGCTGCACCTTATTGCTATGGACCTGATTTCTGGTAGTGACAACAGTGGACCATGCCTATACAAACACGCAGGGCAGCCATCAGAAATGTTTGGGCCCCTTACACAGCTTTAGGCCTGCCCCCCCTCCCCGAGCCTAACCACCAACATTCCCCAGGGCTTGCCCACGGGCCACACCAACGAATCCACACACTGGCCACCTCACCTGTAAGCACTCAGCCCCCCTCAATCCTGTATATATGTCAGCCCCACTCACACCTGTATATATGTCAGCCCCATTCACACCTGTATATATGTCAGCCCCCCTCCCTCCTGTATATATGTCAGGCCTACTCACACCTGTAAATATGTCAGCCCCCCCACTCCTGTATATATGTCAGCCCCCCGCACTCCTGTATATATGTCAGCCCTCCCTCACTCCTGTATATATTTCAGCCCCCCTCACTCCTGTATATATGGCAGCCCCCCTCACACCTGTATATATGGCAGCCCCCCCACACACACCTGTATAAATGTCAGCCCCCCTCCCCACACACCTGTATATATGTTAGCCCCCCTCACACACACCTGTATATATGTCAACCCCCCACATACACAGATCTGTAAACACACAAGGCTCTGGCCCCTCCCTGTACACAAACGGCCCCCTCTCTTTCCTCCACAGCCCCTACTTGTAAAGAAGGTCTTCCTACCCAGTGCCAGCTCATTTTCACAAAGCTGACATGTTGCTGAGACACACACAAGAGTTGCAGCTGATCACACTACATAACACAGTACAGGCAGCTCACACGAGGAGTACACATGCACAAAGTAGCCAAAGGTGGCAGTAATGAGCTTGATGTCTGAGCTCAATGACACAGTGCAGCAGAAGCTGCCAAGATCGTTTGTGTATTTCCCAATATGGCTCCCCTTACATTGGTCCTGCTTGAACCAATGTAAGCATGCATGTGGCATACCTGGCTGATCTGTCCCTTGCTGCACGGCTGCTTTGTGAACACAGGGGATCACTTGCTTGGCATGAGCGCCTCTCAGAGCATACTTTGCATTATCTCAATGAATGCAAAGCATTCTCTGATTGGATGAGATAGATTGGCGTGGCTGTGACATCGCAATCTCCACCTTGCCAAATCAGAAGACACCTTGCATTCCTTGTGAAAAAGCAAAGTGTTCTCCGAATGATGTCTGTGCCAAGGAAGCAACCCCCAGTTTGTATATTAGTCTGTTGCTATTGCAGAAATTTCTCTTATGAAAAAATTCTAAAAGCATAGCTTTTTTTTTTGGATGGAGTACACTTGTTTGTACGCTTGTTTGTGTGGATAAACCACTGACCAAAGGATGTGCGTGTTAGTTTAATAAGTGATCTTCCATGGGCCATTTCTACCTGATTGTTCAGAAACCCTTACATATAAAAACTTTTTAAAATTCCTAATGCAACTTCTTTGTAACCTCTTTTTTTTTGTCTACAGGGCCCTCTCTCAGGGATGCTGCCTGCCTCTCCAATGAAAGAGCCAGGCCACAAAGGAAAAAAGCTACTGAGTAAAGACAGTCTGGAGTACCGCCTACGTAGAGAGAGAAACAATATTGCAGTGCGCAAGAGCCGCGACAAAGCCAAACGCAGAAATATGGAAACTCAGCAGCGAGCCCTAGAATTCATGGCTGAGAATGAGAAGCTGCGTAGTCGCATACAACAGCTGAACCAAGAGCTTGAAGCTTTGCGAGGGGTTTTCAGGCAAATTCCTGAGGCGGCTGCATTAGCCAAAGGAGCTGGTGGCTGTAACTGAAAGCCATAAATAGTGATTGAAAAGGGCTTATTATAGTATACCAGCTTTAATAGACTCTGGGTGGGACCTGTGTTCACCGAAATGAATGTACATCCAAGAATAAAAGGATTAGTTTTGCATAAAGATATATTGTATACAAACTGATTCTAGGCTGGCACTAGTTCATTTTACATTACTGGTACAACACATCTGTTGAAAGTATTCAACACGTGTGTTTTTTATCTAAGACGGCAATCTGTGTAAATGTTCAGGTCTTTTACATATGCTCTTTAGTTTGTATAAAAACAGTGTCTATAGTAAACTTTTACATTTAGAAAACTTTCAGTCAGCTTTTTTGACGCATTTAAAGCCACCTTTAAAGTGGTTGCAAACTCTGTTACACCACTTGTACCTACAAGTAAGCCTATAATAAGGCTTACCTGTAGGTACTGTAAATATCTCCTAAACTTGCACAGTTTAGGAGATATTCACCATATGCACTGCTGCCGACGTCATCAGCGCATGCGCACTGAAGAAACGGCCGCTCATGCCATTTCTTCAGTGCCCGTGCCGTGACTGGCGGCACCCGCGCGATTGACCTCATCGCGGCTCCAGCCAATCACAGCGCCGGAGCCCGCGAACCCGGAAGTAACTCCAGTGAAAGATGTCAGCCGTGGAAGCAAAGTGTGGGCAGCACTGCAGGGCATCGTTCTAAGGTAAGCATTTCATAAAGAGCTATCATGCGATGCATACTAGCTCATTATGCCTTTGTCTTGCAGAGTATTTTTTTTTTTTTGAAGGTTTACGACCTCTTTGACTCCAGTTTAGAGATGTTAAAGACTTTGGTTATTTATTTATTTTAATCAGCACAAAGGATGGTACTTACACTGATTGGTTCCTGCTCCAACTTCTGTCTACTTCAGTTTTAATAATTCCCCTTTTGCTTTACATTTTTATTTTAGTTGCAGAGTAGCTTTAAACAAGCTGCTAGCAGACTTCAGTAGGCTTTCAACAAGCTTCAGCACTACTTGAAATGTGTTAAAAGCCTTTTGAACCTTGATGGTAGCTTGTTTAAAGGAACAGCCAGCATTCCCATTAACATCACCGCACTGGAACATAAGTTTTCTTTAAAGGCTTCAAGAAACCTTCTTTAAGCTTTCAAATGCTTTGCAAAACCTTGCTGTGCAAATTGTTCTTACACTACCTGAAGCTCGTATGTACAAATAACTGGCCTAACTGGCTGTATGAAAAATTTGATAATATGTTTCTGTAGTGTGGACTATGGATGTGAGCCGATATATTTGTGGCTGTTGTTTTTCATATAGGTAAAATAGTACTCTGTATTTTTCATTATGTACTTTGGAATAACCATTATTGTTCTTTTGAAATTAAACGTATGAATTGTTGAACACTCCTAAAGTGATTACATTCATTGTCCAGAGAACCAACATCCAAAAAATGCCTTTAAAACAACCTTTTTAGCTGTTAAATAATGTTAAATAATGTATATCAATTTTGCATAACAATTATTTCCTCTGAAATACAAACTGGTTTTCTTGTTGTCATGCACACTAGACTTAAAAAAACATCTGTTCTTTTGGGAGTAAAAAACGCTCATATAGAGCATTTTTTGTACAGCCTAGATGATTTTAGAAGAGTTTTACATTTTCTGCCAGTGAGCTCCAATCAGAAACGCGAACCAGAAGGTTTTTCTTTTCCTGCCTCTAAATTTTGAGCTCAAATTATGCCTCTAAACATCCTAATGTGCATGGACACATAGAATAACATTGAGCTGCTTCTACAGGCAGAACACAAAACTCCTGTAGAAGCAACGTTTTTTTTAAGCCAGTGTGCATGGAGCCTTAAAGCCAAAACGTGGTAGACATTTTTCTTTGGGATAACCAGCTGCATTGGTTCCCCTATCACACATCTTCCTTTCTGATATGTGATCACTAAAAACTGTTGACTTCACGTGAAAAAAGATAGCCTAGAGCTAATCATAATACAATAATAGGCTTGTTAAATGTACAGTTACTGATTCCCAATGGTTCATGCAATATCAACTCACATCTACATAAGGACATTTCACCTATCTCATCCCTTGAATATGCTTCTTTTCTCTGGTAACTTGTGGTTTCTTATTAACATCCATGTTCGTGACAGACATAGACTTGGGTGGGAAGTGAAGGAACAGAAGTGTGTTTTAGCTCTATAAATAAAGGAATATACGTATATATAGCAATATGTGTTTATAAATGTACAAGGAAACACACACAAGAAGAAGTGAAACAACTAAATGACTGGCCGTCTCGAATATTCTCTCTCCATGCTCATCTCTTTGTTAGATTATTTCTATCAATTGTCTTACCAGATGTCCACAATATTAATCCTCATCTTGTTTTCCTATCATATTTTACCTATGCAAGCCCCTGTATCTCCCCTTATCTGTCCCCCTCTCTCACCTGCTCTCTCACTTCTTTACTGCTGTCTCTCCCCATCCTCTACTTTTCTATGAAAGTCTGTGGGAGATGTACATATTTCGACATATGTTTGCAGCTAATGGTGACCACAGAGTTAGCCCATCATCCTGTGGGGGGGGGGTGAAGGGGGAAATAAGAGTAGGGTGGGGAGAAGCAGATGAGACAGCGAGGAGGGTGGAGATGTGTACAGTGAACTCAGTCTGAGATAATCTGCCCGATTCTTGATATCAAATTGTTTAGATGGGTTATGAAAACTAGAGGTTTTGTCTTCCAGAACTTAGATCATATCTTTCATATATTTCAATTTGGCGATTTTTTGTAATAATTTTAATAACTGAATTGTTTATGGGCAGATCAACGATTATGAATGCTGAAAATAAAAACATAGCATTAACTGTAACTATGAGTCATATATATATGTACAGTAATAAATAAACAATGCATTAGGACAAAATTGCTTTGGTATATTCATGGTGGGTGACACATGTTGGGTATGCACCAACATGTTTCTTTTTATCCTCTTTTCTGACATAAATGGAATCAGAAATATCCATAATATTCATGTGGCTCCCAACCTAGTTTATTTGAATGCATTATTAATGCTTTAAACATACAGTAGCTTTCTGTTAACCCCCGTCTTATCCCACAAGCAGTTTCAACTATTTAGCGCATTCTGCAAAGACTATTTTATAGTGTACTCATGGCACCCAGTTCTAATTAATCTATCATCCGATTTGACTACGGTAAACTGAAATCAGGCTGTTTGCTATGGGATACTGTACTTTAAAATTAGGAATTCCACTTCCTACCAGATTTCTAACAAAATTTTTCTTAAAGGTGGGAAAATGCTTACACAGACCTACATTAGAGATGGAAGAGTAGGCCATCTGCTCTGGCACCAAACCTAACTGGCAATGTGCATCAGGCAGAACCTATCATAATATTTACCTGGGGACCACACTTTCTAAGGCCATGCCCATGACTTACATACACTGGTATGTGTGGCCCAGTTGACCATGTTTCTAAAATGACAACAGAAAAAAAAAATTCAATCAAATATAACACATGCCCTTGGCCTGGTTAAGCCTAAATATACTTGGCTGTGCTGTTTTTTTGGGAAGGCTGCAGAAAGAAAAACCGAACCGACTAAAAACTCTTTACCGCGTGAAAAGACTTGCATTCCTCCAGTTTACCTCTCTGTAGAGGCTTGTTTTATCAAAGCTTCTCAAAGCATATGTGCCATTCAAAGTTTATTCTGGATCTCTTCCAAAACGCTATAGAAACTACCATGGTAAAATTGTGTAAGCTTCGATAACCTTCTAGGCAAGGAAGGACTCTGTTTTTTCTTTTTTAATTTCTTTTTATTGAGTATTTTGAATAGCATATTATACAGCTGGGTGCGTCAACGTGACACCATCCCAGTTAAACATTTGGCCTCGCAGGGCCTATCATGACTATTCCTAACATATACAATCTGACCTAACCCATAACCCCTCCTATCCAACCCCCCCCCCCACCTGAAACCTGTCACAGCTCAAGAATATATATTACCTAGGTATGTACATTAATCCTAATATTCACAAATATTCCATTTGTGGTATCTCAGTAACTTCCACCTTCCTTCTATTTCCTAAAACTGAAATGTCATTTCACTCATGTAATTATGGCATAGTGCACCTTTAGACCTTTCCATCAGAGTTTTTCCTCCCACATGTATATATTTATGGAAGTGTCTCCTACCCCACCGTAGTATTAGATTCCCACCATACCTTCCATATTTTATCAAACTTTTTCTCGCATCCCCTCGCTCTATACTTGGACTTATAAAACAGTAGCATTCCATTAACTAACTGTTTCCAAAACCTACCCTCTGGAGCATTCTTATTCTTCCATTTAAGTAGAATTGCTTTTTTTCCATAAAACAAGAGGATGGTAAGTAGCGTTCTCAGAGCCCTAGTTGGGACCACCTCCTCTACCAGTCCCAACAAGCAAACCTTAATTGTCACTGGAATGAGAACTGATACCAGATCTGAAATACATTATGTGATTTCCTTCCAATATGCTTGAATGAGTGGGCATGACCAAAATATGTGCTCCGCATTGGCTGGAGAGAAAGAGCATCTCCAGCACTTTGCTGAGTCGCCACCATACATTTTTGCAAGCCTAGCCGGGGTATAGTAACTTCTATGTAAAAACTTAAATTGTATCAATCTGTCTCTTGCTGAAACTAGGTAATTAAACGGTTGTGTCCATAAGTCATTCCAGTCTTCCCCCTGTAATTCCGGAACCTCTGCCTCCCATTTAGTTCTACATTTCAGTACTGCCTTAGGAGTAGTTTTGAAAAATTCTTTATACGTTACTGAGAGAATTTTAGGCAATTCCTCCACTGAAAGCATAGATTTGAGTGCTGAAGGCAGGGATTCCACTCTCAACTCCTTGAATTGTTTTTGGAATGCATGTCTGAGTTGGAGGAACCGGAAAAGGTAAGAGTTTGGCAAGTATTGTTTGGTCTTGAGTTGAGAAAAAGTCAGAAGTTCACCAAATGATGTGATGTCTTTGAGTGTTTTAATACCCCTTACAGCCCATATCATTGGGTCTGGCAAACTGTAAAATTGTGGTAATAGGGGATTCATCCATAAAGGTGAAGATGGGGAAATACCTTGATAACTAGGAGATGCTAATTTTACTGCCAGTCCCCATGCTCTAATTGTGGCTATCATTGTCGCTGTGAGTGGTAGATCTGTTTTTGTGCCCCTAAATAAGGCCAACCGTAGGCTTTCATATGACCCAAGATGAGCCACTTCCAAAACTGTGGCCGCACCCCCATCGTCTGACAATAGCCATCTGCGGGCAAACACCATTTGCCCTGCCAGATAATACTTATGCCAATCCGGTAACGACAACCCTCCCTGAGTGCTCGTTTCTTGAAGTACCCGGAGACCCACCCGGGGGAGTTTGAGTGCCCAAAGAAATGAACCAACCAGATTATCTAAACGCTTGAAATATGCCTTTGGTATTCAAACCGGGGCATGTCTGAGAAAATACAGGATTACCGATAGGATTTTCATTTTTAAAAGACATATTCTACCTATTAAGGATAGGGGTAATTTAGCCCAGGACTGTACTTTTTGTTTGAGTAGAGTTAATAGTGGGAGCAGATTTAATGTGAAGTAATCCTGTACTTTCGCCGTGATTTTGACCCCGAGATATTTGAGTGTATCCACCCATTGTAATTGAAGATTTGGGTCCGCCTCTTCCTTAGCTTTGACATCTATAGGCAATATGGACGACTTACTCCAGTTTACCCTAAGCCCTGAAAATTGGGCGAATTTATTTAAAATATCTAAAACCGCTCTTAAGGAATTACCAGGGTCATTCAGGAATAGAAGCATGTCGTCGGCATATAAGGCCAAGGTTTCGTGAATTGTACCCACTCTAACAGCCCCCACATCACCAGAGGACCTTAGGGCAATGGCCATGGGTTCCATTACCAGTGCAAACAGAAATGGGGATAGTGGACATCCTTGTCTAGTACCTCTACCCACCTCAAAAAATGCAGATACTGTAGATCCTAGTCTTATGGCTATCTTTGGATTCTTGTAAAGCATAGAAATCCATTTCCTGAATTTCAGACTGAATCCCATAACCTCCAGCACCTTGAACATGTATTTCCAGTCAACAGAGTCAAAAGCTTTTTCTATGTCTATGGATACTACAATCCTTGTGTCCGAGTCTGTGGGTGGCAGCTGCAAGTGGGTAAACAGTCTCCTCAAGTTTGTGTCTGTCGATTTACCTGGCATAAATCCCATCTGATCAATGTTAACT
The DNA here is from genome assembly GCA_037952925.1 of Lithobates clamitans. Taxonomy (NCBI): domain Eukaryota; kingdom Metazoa; phylum Chordata; class Amphibia; order Anura; family Ranidae; genus Lithobates; species Lithobates clamitans. The sequence continues at coordinate 725,143 of JBBGZY010000853.1, read as the reverse complement.
ATGGCCGGGATTACCGTGGCTAGTCTTGTCGCAAGAATTTTGGTTAGAATCTTTAAGTCTGTGTTCAAAAGTGCTATTGGCCTGTAGGACGCACAGTCCGTCGGGTCTTTCCCTGGTTACAGCAACAGGATCATATATGCCTCTAGCATTGAGCTTGGTAGGGAAGAATTTTGATGACAGTACTCCAGTAGCCAATTAAGCCTACTCGCCAATTGTTCTACGTTAGCCTTGTAAAAATCAATGGGGAACCCATCCGGCCCTGGAGCCTTATTAGGCAGGAAAGCAAATATTGCTGCCTGTATCTCTTTAACTGTTATGTTAACTTCTAATAATTGACAATCACCATCTGATAGCCTTGGGATGGGTAGTCCTTCCATTAATGCGTGCATTGCCTCTGTGTCGTAATCAGGGATCGGTGAGTATAAGGAGGAGAAAAAGTCAATAAACTCCTGCATTATGGCGGCCGGTTCATTGACCAATGCACCCTGCTTGTTCTTGATAACCGGTATATGAGCAATGGGTGATTGGTCCGCCACTAGCATAGCCAGGAGCCTACCATTCTTGTCCCCCTTTGCAAACACCCTATGTGCCGCTCTTGTCATTTCAGAACTGGTTAAGCTTTTCACATGTAGGGACAATCTCCTTCTCGTCTCTAGCAGTGTTTCATAGGAGGTCCCAGTATTAGACCCCGCATGAACCTCCGCGCATTCCCTCTCACGCTGTTTTAAGGTTTCCAATTCCTCATTCTCATTAACTCTTGCTGTTATACATGTAGGTGCTGATATACATTCACCTCTAGTTACTGCCTTAAAAGCGTCCCATACCGTTGTTGGCTCAGCAGAATCTGGGTTAACTGACCAGTATAACTTAATGGATTCCTCTAGTTGTAGTGCCACCTGCTCATTTTGCAACCAACTAGGCGAAAGGCGCCATCCTCCCCCCCTCGCCCCGGCTGGAAGGGACAGAGCGAGAGAAAGAGGATTGTGATCAGAAAGGCCCCCCCCGCCAGATATTCAACACTCCCCACATATTGCAAGATATTATTATTGCCAAAAGCTAGGTCAATTCTCGCTGCCGACCTATGCGTCAATGACAAATGAGAGTAACATCTATCCGTTGGATGTCTCCATCTCCATAACTCCATTAACCCTGCCGCAGAGGCCCATCCACACAGGTCCGCCAAGCTCATCCTACCCGGATTGAAAGAGTCCAATGCCGCATCTAGCACCGCATTGAAGTCTCCCATCAGGAGCAGAGGGAGATGCAGAAACTGAGCCAGTCGGGTCAGCAGATCATATAGTAGCTGAACCTGAAATGGAGGAGAAATGTAGACATTAACCAGCAGTATCCTACTGTAATACACATCCATTACCACCGCCACGTAGCGGCCATTTGGATCTGTTATAATCTGGTGTATATTACACGGAATTGTCTTACTAACCAGTATCGGTACTCCTCTAGCAAAGGTGGAGTAGGTAGAGTGGAATGCTTTTTGTATCCATGGTTTGCGAAGAGACAACGCCTTGCTACAGGGAAGGACTCTGTTTAAAATGAACCTGTGCTTTCCCCAAAGAAGGGAAAAGTAAAAGGTTCGCTTAAATCAAGGGTGGGAAAGCTGTGGCCCTTCAGCTGTTGTGGAACTACATGTCCCATGAGGCACTGCAAGACTGACAGATATAAGCATGACTCCTAAAGGCAGAGGAATAATGGAACTTTTAGTTTTCGCAACAGCTGGAGAGCAGCAGTTGTCCAAATCTGACTTAAATGGATGACACCCTTTCCTGCCTTCACGCTCACTTTACTTTTTGCTTTGCTCTAATGCAAGAGTACCCCAGGCAACATGACCTGAAACTACAAAAAAGGTTCTCAATTAAGCCCTAAAGCTAGTCCAGTTCTACCCCAGGCAACATGACCTGAAACTACAAAAAAGGTTCTCAATTAAGCCCTAAAGCTAGTCCAGTTCTAATCTCCTTTTTTTTACTTCAAATATTTATTTATCACAGAGGCACACTGGACAGTATATTAACACTACCAAACTCATAAGTTCCTCCTTATGCTTTTCCCAACTGTAAACTGCCTTTACATCCCAATTTAGTCTCTTGTCAGTGGCATAACCAGCATAAGTGACACTATGAACGGATCATTTTTTAATACCCAACGCTGTATAAAACAAAATAAACTTCAATAATACTGATGAAATGTAATGAATAATAGTAATGGTCACAAACAATGTAGACAGAGATAACTGTTGTGTTCCTATATATTTTTCGTTAATGAAGACACTGGTGCCTTCTACAGTCTCCGCAATGGTGGTCAGTGGACAAGGCCCACTTACATTGGTGATCAGCAGAAAAGATTCACTTGTAATGGTGTTCAGAAGAGAAGGGCTCTTAAATTGTTGGTCAGTGCTGAAGTGCCCTTTTCCATTGGTGGTTAGTGGGTTACTGCCCCTTTATATTAATAGTCAGCAAAGAAGTGCCCCCTTACATTGGTGGTCAGTGGAGAAGGTTCCCCTTATAATTGTGGCTATTGGAGAAGCATCACCTTAAATTGCTGGTCAGTGGAGAAGGGTCCCCTTATATTTGTGGTCAGTGGAGAAGCTTCTTCTTTTATAGTTAAATATGTTAGTTTGGTTGAAAAAAGACACAAATATATCTAGTTCAACCAATAATTCTTAAATTGTTGGTCATTGAAGAAATGTTCTCTTACATTTGTGGTCAATGAAGGAGTGCCCCCATACATTGTTGGTCAGTGGAGATTTAATATTTAATTTAAACCTTTTAATTACCTTCAGAATTTGTCTGGCTACTCTATGACATATACAAATATAAACAACTTTAGTTTTTATTTTACACAGACCTGAGAGTGCTCTAGGCTGTTGCATACATGCGTTACGGCCTGGTATACAAGATTTAAAATTTGTTTAAACTTGGTGCAATATTACTTTACGTAAAACCTCTCTTTAAGGTTTGAAACTATTGCGACAGGCTTTTTTTGGGTTAATTTAATAACACATTAAAAGTTGTGAAACATACAAAACCGTCAAAAGTGTTGCAACGTCTTTGAATGTAGCTTAAATTTTACCACACATAATTGTTCACTGTTTATTAAGGGGGTTGAGACAGGATAATTACATGTTACCTATTTTTTTATAATAGGAGGAATGAATAGAGCACAGGTAGAATAGCCTGGGCTATAATGCTTTTACTGCCATGGTCATGTTCGCAATTTGTATACTAGCTTGCAAGGCACTTTGAAGCATATGTCCTGTAGAACAGGCATTTCCAAAGTCCGGCCCACGGGTCAATCCGGTTTTAGACGGCCCAACTGGTAATTTTGACATATATATCTTTTGTGGCCCCCAACGAATCCCCGAGTGCCGGGGGGCCACAAAAGATAGATATGCTGGCTGCCTTGGAGGGGATAGGACGAGTGCCGTGCATACAGGAGAGGAGTATTTCCTGTTTACACGGCGTCCTGTGTAAAAGGAAGTCCCATCTCCTGCGCTGCCATTGGACAACTGCTTTGTCCAACATAGGAGGCAGGACTTTCAATTAAAGTGACCGCCGATAAAAACAGGAGTTTCTCTTGTATGTCTGTTGGCGCTCGTCCCGCCCCCTCCCTGTCTCCTCCAAGGCTGCAGTTAGACATGAATCAGGCTGCACTGATGGCAATGGTGAGTCTGCAATCATGTCAATGTGGGTGCTGCATTAATGGCAATGGAGTGGGTGCTGCATTAATGGCAATGGAGTGGGTGCTACATTAATGGCAATGGAGTGGGTGCTATATTAATGGCAATGGAGTGGGTGCTGCATTAATGGCAATGGAGTGGGTGCTCCATTAATGGCAATGGAGTGGGTGCTGCATTAATGGCAATGGAGTGGGTGCTGCATTAATGGCAATGGCGTGGGTGCTGCATTAATGGCAATGGATTGGGTGCTGCATTCATGGCAATGGAGTGGGTGCTGCATTCATGGCAATGGAGTGGGTGCTGCATTCATGGCAATACGGTGGGTGCTGCATTTATGGCAATACAGTGGGTGCTGCATTCATGGCAATACGTTGGGTGCTTCATTCATGGCAATACGGTGGGTGCTGCATTCATGGCACTTGGGAGGCTGCAGATGGGCACTGATTAGGCTGCATTGATGGGCACTGACCCTTATTTTGCTTCACAGTTCTTCATTTAAAATGTAAGATTTTTTTCCTGAAACGTCCTTTTTAAAGTCAAGGTGTGTGTTATGAGCCGATAAATACGGTATCCAAATAACACGCCCAAGCTCATCTATTCACCACACACAGCACAAAGGCAAGAGAATCCTTGTTGGGCAGTGTATTAGTGCTCGGACGAACACACTTAGACCGAATTTTAATGGTTTAAAGAATGTCAGGCAAAATGGTCGGCCCTCAAGCATGTTCACTTCATCAAATCTGGCCCTCTTTGAAAAAAGTTTAGACACCCCTGCTGTAGAACAAAAAGGCAGGATTCGTGGTTTTCTACATTCCACAGTAAATCAGAGCATATTCAGCCAAGCTGTATTTTTTACTAAATTGCAATCCAACTGCTGGTAGTGTACATGAACACTATGTAAACTACAACATTTTAATGAAATGTAAAAAGTTGAACTGTTTAAAGTTAATACATAACATATTCATTGACTACGCTGATAGCACTCTGGGTACCATGTCAGTACAAGTTCAGGATCGCTGAAGTAACTATGAACTTGCACTATGCGTAAATGCAGTCACAGTAAAGGGTACTTACCTGATGTTCCGCCATAACAGTTAAAGCAGCAGCAGTGAAAGAGTTAAAGTACACTTTAGGAGAGAAATGTGCGGGTGGCCAACCTGTCTCCTGTCTCCTTCTAAATTGCTACTTGCCTGTGCCTGACTCTAAAACTTGGGAATCACTGAAATTAAAGTCTGAAGAAAGTCAGAATTCCTTGTATCTATACTTGTTCTCAGTCAGTTATTCAGGAAGATTAAAGTCTTAAAGCGGTAGTAAACCCTCAAAAAATCATTTAAATTTACAAATATTCCAAAAGACATCATCACCGATAAACGATTGATCACTCATTTGTTTTACAAAACGTTTCTCTTACTGTATAAAATTGTTGTGCTATCGCCATTTATTTTGTATCTTCGCCGGCGCCATCTGTACTGTGGGTCTTCCGTGTCTGCTGTGATAAACGCTTCCGCCCACAGTACCTATTCGTCCTGTTAATCCAACAGGAAATGACGCAGCCCCGACATGCACAGGCATCTGTCCGGCCGGGTCTCGAGTTGCCCGGATTTTAGCGATGTTACGGTGCATGCGCTTGTGACGTCATTCAACAAAAAAATTGCAATAACACAGGAAGGAAGCAGGTAGGCAAAAAATAGATAATTGCAATAGCTTGGGGATGTTGGGAGCCATGATAGGATTTAAAGTATGAAATTTGAGTATACAACCGCTTTAAGTATCAGCCTTACTGACTTAACCAGCAACTTCAGATGGAGAGGTTAGACCTGGTAGCCATAACACATATCTACAGTCATGGCCAAATATATTGGCACCCCTGCATTTCTGTCAGATAATGCACTACTTGACCCAAAAAATTGTTGCAATTACAAATGTTTGAGCATTCTCAAGTTTATTTCTTTTATTTGTATTGGTATGACACAAAAAAGTGAGAAACAAAAAGCCAAATCTCACACATTCCATGCAAAACTGCAAAAATGGACTGGACAAAATTATTGGCACCCTCAATTTAATGGTTGGTAGCACACTCCCTGGAAAAAAAACTGAAATCAATCGCTTCCTGTAAACATAAATGAGTTTCTTACACCCCTTTAGTGGAATTTTGGACCACTCTTCTTTAACCAACTGCTCCAGGTCTCTCAGATTGGAAGGGTTCCTTCTCCCAACTGCTGTTTTGAGATCTCTCCACAGGTGCTCTATGAGATTTAAATCTGGACTCATTGCTGGCCAGTTCAGTACTCCCCAGCACTTTGTCTTTAACCATTTCTGGGTGCTTTTTGACGTGTGCTTTAGGTCATTGTCCTGCTGTAAGACTCATGACCTCTGACAGAGACCCAACTTTCTGACACTGGGCCCTACACTGCACCCAGAATTCTTTGGTAGTCTTCAGATTTCATAATGCCATGCACACGGTCAAGACATTCAGTGCCTGCAGCAGCAAAGCAACTCCAAAACATCAGTGAACCTCTACCATGTTTTACTGTAGGGACTGTATTCTTTTCTTTGAAGGCCTAATTTTTTTCTGAAAACACTAGACTGATAGGCTTTACCAAAAAGCTGTAAATTTTGTTTCGTCTGTCCACAGCACATACTCCCAAAAGGATATCTTCCTCAGTTAAGTTTTGGCAAACTCCAAATCTGGCTTTTTTATGTTTCTGTGTAGCAGTGGGCTTCCTGGGTTTTCTACCATACTTTCCCTTTTCATTCAGATGGAGACGTATAGTGCAAGCTGACACAGTTGTACCCTGTGACTAAAGGTCAGCTTGAATTTGTCTGGAAAGTTGTCAAGGTTCTTTATCCACCATTCAAACAATCCTTTGTTGCAATCTTTGATCAATTTTTCTCTTTCGTCCACATGCAGGGAGATTAGCTACAGTGCCATGGGCTGTAAACTTTTTCACAATGGTGCACACAGTGGACACAGGAACATTAGGATCTCTGGAGATGGACTTTTTACCTTGAGATTGTCCATGCACATTTTTTATCTCAAATCCTCAAGACAATTCTTTGCTGCTCTTTCTTCGTTTGGCACACAGAGAGAAAGGTTGAGTGAATTTTTCACCATTTTAACTGGTTGCCGGTGTGATTTCTATATTGTCAGCACGTGTTACAGGTGACTTTGATTACAATTTACAGGAGCAGCACAAACTTGGAATGCGATTATTTCTTACAACTTTGAGAAGGTGCCAATAATTTTGTCCAATCCATTTTGGAGTTTTGCCTGGAATGTGTCAGGTACTTTGGAGAGGTGTTCTCTTCACAGATGAACGCCGGTTTTCACTGTACAGGGTAGATGGCAGACAGCGTGTATGGCGTTGTGTGGGTGAGCGGTTTGCTGAGGTTAGCATTGTGGATTGAGTAGCCCATGGTGGCGGTGGGATTATGGTATGGGAAAGCGTATGCTATGGACAATGAACACAGGTGCATTTTATTGATGACATTTTGAATACACAGAGATACCGTGATGAGATCCTGAGGCCCATTGTTGTGCCATTCACCCATGACCATCACCTCATGTTACAGCATGATAATGCACGGCCCCATGTTGCAAGGATCTGTACACAATTCCTGGAAGCTGAAAACATCCCAGTTCTTGCATGGCCAGCATACTCACCGGACATGTCACCCATTGAGCATGTTTGGGATGCTCTGGATCGGCGTATACGACAGCATGTTCCAGTTCCTGCCAATATCCAGCAACTTTGCACAGCCAATGAAGAGGAATCGACCAACATTCCACAGAACACAATCAACAACCTGATTAACTCTATGCGAAGGAAATGTGCTGCACTGTGTTAGGAAAATGGTGGTCACACCAGATACTGACTGGTTTTCGGGCCCTCCGAACCCCGCCCCCCCAATACAGTAAAAGTGCACATTTTAGAGTGACCTTTTATTGTGGCCAGCCTAAGGCACACCTGTGCAGTAATCATGCTGTCTAATCAGCATCTTGATATGCCACACCTGTGAGGTGTATGGATTATCACGGCAAAGGGAAAAGTGCTCACTAACACAGATTTAGACAGATTTGTGAACAATATTTGAGAGAAATAAGCCTTTTGTGTACATAGAAAAAGTTGGAGATCTTTGCGTTCAGCTCATGATAAATAGGGGCAAACACAAAAGTGTTGCCCTTATAATTTTGCTCAGTGTATATATATTGGTTGGTTGAATCAGTTCCTTTTGGTTTCAATATCATTCTACCGCCACCCCATTACTTTACCTTTGTAAAGTATCATTGCCTGTGGCAAGGGTAGCAGAGTGTGTGGCCATTGACTGCTAAATATAAACATCTCCGTAAACAGTGCAAAAAATACCATTCCATGGTATAAAATCTATATAAAATACTAATATGTTCACTATGCACTGGCCTTGAATTACTAAAGTGTTAAATGAAAGGAGTTGAAAAAAATCACTTCAACCATCCGAACTTATGCAATATTTTATTTTAAAGGTTTCCTCCTTATCATTGGACATTTAAAGTGAATAAAGGCTTGCTTCGCCCAAATCACCTCAAATTGTACTTCAGAAAACATGGCCCTTAGCAAACAATGCTCACCTAACGTGATTATATAAATCAAAAGGTCATATGCTGTATATCTAAATTTGTGTTAAAATTGCTAACATTATTGTTTTTAATATTTTGATTAAATAATAATAAAATTGCTCAAAATAGACACAAGAAAATGGGGTTAATTTACTAAATGGGTAGAGGATTTTCATTTAGTGTTTGGAATAAGGTGTTCAATTTGTACCCCCAATCATGAGAAAGAGAAACACAACAGGATTTTTGCATGTGCTTGGATGAATGAAGTGAATAGAGCTTTATCCTATTCACTAAGCTAAATGTACCTTCACTTTTCTCTATATCCAGTCATATGTGTGTTTTACATTTAATTAGAGAAAGAGATGAAAAATGTAAGGTTATGTCTTTTTTTTTTTTTTTTTTTGCAACTGAATTTTCTGCAATTAGACCTTTCTGTATACGGCAGCTCCCAATGCGGAACTCAAAATAGTAGAGACCTGTATGACAAAGAGAGCAATTGCGTTTGGCGGAAGAAGATAAGCTAGAAGGGGAACAGTTCGGTAAAAAGAAGAAGAAAGAAAAGAAAGGAAGACAGCAAGGTGGAGGAGAAAAAATAGGGTGTATGACCTACCAGCATGACAAGTGCCTCCTAAAGTGTATGTACAGGTTGTTTTTGTTTTGGATAGCATATGAAAGAATTTAAACCCCTGTCAAGTTCTTATTGTTGTTCTTATCCCCATTAGATGGATTCACACTTTCTCTTACTTGCCCAAGGTGACCACTGCCAATTGGTGGGAAGTCCAAATTTTTTTATTTGTCATGGAACAAAAAGAAAGGGTAAATCTTCCAGTGGTAATACCTGTTTTGGTGTCAACTGTATACATTTATTTTAATTTCCTGTTGTGTCATCCAGGCTAGAGAATTATGGCAAATCTCCCCAATAGGACACAGACAACAAAAATGAAAGGACAATGTTTTTACTCCTACACTATTTTATTTGAGTTCTTTAATGGAATAGTTTGGGATGTACTCAACCCAGGGGATTCTTTTTTAAAGCTTAGAAGTCTAGGAAAAGACTGCATATTCAAATTTGATCACCCGTAATTTGTATAATTTTTAATGGCTATTTTGGCAACTAAGGTAATTTGTTATTGGTCTTTTTTTTAAGAAATTTGAAATTCCAAATGTATTCTTAAGCTAATGTATCGAAACTAATTATAGTAACATATAGGACTTTTGAGGCACAACTCTTTAGTAAGATTTATAACATTTTATTTCATTTCACTTTAAAAAAATGTTTTTCAGCATGTAAGTCTTTCCGCTCAACACGTTTCAGGGACAAGGTTTTCTTCATCAGGAGCTAGCAAACTTGAATTGCTGCCATCTAGATAGGATAGATAAAACTACCCCAATTTAGCTTAGATGTCAGGCATAAGCACACATTTAAAAAAATAATCTCTAGGTGGCACAGGCTCACCTCATACTTCATCCCAAGTCTAACCAACTATTCCCTGATCTTGTCTCTATCTCTACCCAGGCTACACTCTCATTTTATAAATCATCTCATCAGATCTTTATGATTGCCATAGTATATTAATTTAAAACAGAACTTTGTTCAGGTTTAACACTTGTTACTTAATTTGGTCTGCAAATATTTTAGATTCAGATACCACTTTTGATTTTGGCCATTTTGTGTTTCACTGTGTTGCAATAAATTTTTAATAATAGCAGACTGAACTCAACATAGGATCATACAAAATATCTAATTGAACATGTGGTAAAAAAAAAAACAACATATGGAAATACTAGGAAAAAAAACAGATGTTTTAACAAATGTTCAAAGTCTTGAAAGGCCAAGATAATATAGGTAGAGTCTGGGTTATGCTAGATTTATAGTGCTGACTCAGGAAACAAGCAGCCCGTGGCTTGTAGCTCGCCCACAAAACCCACAGACAGACAAAACACAAATCTTTTTGTTCGGATGGTGGTGATGCTGGTACCTGATTTTGCCCTTCCTACACACTGTACATGTAACCTAATTACAGAGAATATCACAAAGGACTTACTAACAAGTGGACTAAATTTAGTACCAGTTGCTAAGGCCTCATTCACGTGGGCATACCGATGTCTTTACCTGTACGGGATGCACAGGTTGTTCCGTCCATCTGTGTGCTAGCAGCCAGTTCAAATCAATGACAGGCAGCCGGCTACACGAACCTGCACAGATCTCTAGGTGCATCCTAGAGTGCATAGTAAATCAAAAAGTGTAGCGCTGGTATGCACACTAAAACAGTATAGTATATGTGCTATAGACGTGGTCCATATAAAATCAGGTGTAGTGTGTGAAAGCAAAAGTAGCTGTGCTTAAACGCAGAAAGTGTAAACATCAAACATAAAACAACAGTACACATAAATGTGAGGAGGAGGGCGCTTCCTGTTGGGGTGACACCCAGCCAATGGGGATAAGAGATATATTGTCTGTAGTCACTCTCATCAGTACTTCAAGGTAAGTAAATGAATACTCTTACCGACTAGGATGGACACACATGTCGTACGACAGTGTGTGTCCATCCTAGTCGGTAGGAGTATTTCATCCCTTTTTTTGTCAGTTTTTCATGATGGATGACAGTAGATGAAGATGATGTCACTTTCCTTTGTTGACCACTACTTCGACCACAGGTTAACTTTTGGCTCATAAACTATATTAAAATATGAAAATCAAAACATTTTGTAAACAACTAGAAGTGCACCGAATAGAAATATTGGTGCCAAAATCAAAACAGAAAATTCAGGATGCACTTGGCCGAAACCGAAAATGACAGTTTTAAAACATATATATTTTTATATAGGGTATAATTGTTTTTATATTCAACTTTTTAATTAATATCACAAATTTAAATGAATGTGAATTTATTGTCGGCCATTATCGACACCTTTAGAACAAGAAAAGCTCAAGAAGAATGCATCCCTTTAAATCCTATGTATGTCTTCACACTGGTCCGCTGCGCTTCCGTTGTCGTGTTAGAATTCTTGCTTGCAGCATTTTTGGTCAGTTAAAAAAACTGTACCAAAAACGCACCTTCCTGTTGAAAATGTAGTAAAAACGCATCAATAACGCACTAACGTGTGTCCTGTGTTTCCTGTGTGTCCTTGCAGTGACAGTTGTTTTACCATATAAAATGTCTGTCACCGCAGAATTGGCCCAAAAAAGCGGACCTGAACAAAAGAGGATGAAAAACTGATGTAAACGGTGTCCATTTTCTCTTGTTTGCCCATAGGAATGCACTGCTGTCCGTTTTTCATTCATCAGATGAAAAAAATGGACAGACGGAACGCCCGTGTAAAAGGGGCCTAAGGCTGATAAAGCCTAATTATGAGCCTCACATAGTGGTTTCACTGTGTCTAAAATATAGACTGTTTTGGCCAATTACCTACTCATCACTCTGAAGCCAATACTAGAAAAGTACTGCTGGAATTTTTTGGCTATACTTCTATGGATCACAGCAGGGCTGGACTGGGACAAAAATTTGGCCCTGGACTTCCTCATGACTGGCCCACTTTAATTTTGAGTGTCCCCAACAGCGTCCCCCTTACATCAGAGTGTCCCCAACAGTGACCCCCTTACATCATAGTGTCCCCAACAGCATCCCCCTTACATCAGAGTGTCCCCAACAGCATCCCCTTTACATCAGAGTGTCCCCAACAGCATCCCCCTTAAATCAGAGTGTCCCAATCAGCAGCTCCCTTCACATCAGAGTCCCCATCAGAGAGTGCCCAACAGCAGCTCCCTTCACATCAGTGTCTCCCCATCAGAAGCCCTTCACATCAGAGTCCCCACCAGCAGCCCACTTCACATCAGTGTGTCCCCATCAGAAGCCCTTCACATCAGAGAGCCCCCATCAGCAGTCCCATTCACATCAGAATGTCCTCCCCCTCCCCCTTACATTACAGTGTCCCTAACAGCATCCCCCTTACATCAGAGAGTCCCCAACAGCATCCCCTTTACATCAGAGTGTCCCCAACAGTGTCCCCCTTACATCATAGTGTCCCCAACAGCATCCCCCGTACATCAGAGTGTCCCCAACAGCATCCCCCTTACATCATAGTGTCCCCAACAGCCTCCCCCTTACATCAGAGTGTCCCAATCAGCAGCTCCCTTCACATCAGAGTCCCCATCAGAGAGTGCCCAACAGCAGCTCCCTTCACATCAGTGTCTCCCCATCAGAAGCCCTTCACATCAGAGTCCCCACCAGCAGCCCACTTCACATCAGTGTGTCCCCATCAGAAGCCCTTCACATCAGAGAGCCCACATCAGCAGTCCCCTTCACATCAGAGTGTCCTCCCCCTCCCACATGTACTTACAGTTTTAAGTCAGCTTCTCGTTTCTCTCTCCAGTCATGTGATAACAAGTGATAGGGGAGAGAGGAAGGAAAGTCTGCTGTTGGTCTATCTCCCCCTGCAGTCTGGAGGGAGCATAAGGCCTAATGCTCTCTCCAGCATATGACGGAAGCTGCTTCTCCTGACAGGAGTGAAATTGTGATCACTCACTGACAGAGAGGAGCGGCTCCAGGACCGCACCTAACTGGCCTACTGAGCCATCGGCCCACCGGGAATCTCCCGGTAGTCCCGATGGCCAGTACATGCCTGGATCACAGAAGTGGTGAAGCCTGCTGTCGGCTGACGTTAGAAAGCAGTTCCAGGCTCTGGGAAATTCCCGACCATATGGTCAGGATGCAGCCTGAAGCCTGGATCGGCAGCTGACTCAGCCTCTTAGCAATCCGCCGAGAGCCGGAGCCAACCCTTCCCGCCCCCTCCACAGCCCATCGCTCCAGTGAGGGAGCGGGGAGAACTGACTGACGGACACAGCTCTCTGGTCAGAGCAGAAGGGGAGAACTTCATCGCTCAGTTCTCAGTGCAGAGCCAGTCGATAAAGTACTGTATATGTTGCAAATCATTTCCTATATCTGTGTTCCTATAACCTCCATGTTCCATTAACAATAAAGAAAACACATTCCAAATATTATATAGGCAAGGAGGGATAACCAATCGCAGGCAAGAATCACATGTGTATAAACTGTTCCACCTATCAAAGGATTTTGGAAAAGCTGGTTATTTACTGAGTACAATAACTCAAGCTGAAATGTAGGCACAAACACACGAGTGAGCGGCAATTCTTTCAAGAAACATTGTACATGTGAGTCTATGTGATACAGTATATACAGCAGAGCATTGATGAGGTTTTTCCCTTCTGTAAACATGTTTACAGTGTTAAATTGGCAGCACTGTTCAAAGCAACAGATTATTGATTGGCTCAGTGTGCTGCCCTTCATTTATGCAGTACTGCTATGCACAATATATAGTTACATAGTAGGTGAGGTTGAAAAACGACACAAGTCCATCAGGTCCAACCTATGTGTGTGATTATATGTTAGTATTACATTGTATATCCCTGTATGTTGTGGTCGTTCAGGTGCTTATCTAATAGTTTCTTGAAACTATCAATGCCCCCGCTGAGACCCACCCTAGAACCCTCTACGTAGTTTAAGGTTAAACCTCTTTTCTTCTAATTTTAATGAGTAGCCACGAGTCTTGTTAAACTCCCTACTGCGAAAAAGTTTTATCCCTATTGTGGGATCACCAGTATAGTATTTGTATAATGAAATCATATCCCCTTTCAAACGTCTCTTCTCCAGAGAGAGTAATTTCAGTGCTTGCAACCTTTCCTCATAACTAGGGATGGGCTGTCTGTTTGAGTCGAACATGAGGTCGACTCGAACATCGGCTGTTCGATCGTTCGGCGAAGATCAAACATGGGCCGCTCGCGCCAAATTGGAGCGGCGCGTCACGGCCCATAATCCACTGCATCATCGCAGTGCATTGCTGGCTGATGATTGGCCAAGCATGCACTTTGACCCGCATGCTTTGGCCAATCACAGCGCCGTCAGCGAAGAGAGCCGTAATCGGCCAAAGGCAGCATGCCTTTGGCCGATTATGGCTCAGGGGGTTAAGTCCACGCCCCACACTATATAAGGCCGCCTGCACGTCGGCCATTTGTAGTGTGTTGGTGGCATTGTTAAGAGAGAGACAGAGAGAGGCAGAGAGAGTGTCATTTCATTTAGTTTGAGCAGGCAGGCGATTCAGTTAGCTGCAGTGTATTTCATATATATATATATACAGTCAGTCTAGTATATATATATATATTTATATTTATATATATATATATCCACTGCATACAGTTTAGCTAGATCTCGCTGCAGACCGTGCCTGCTGTACTGTTTCTAATATACTTTAGGCAGGCAGTTGATTCAGTTAGCTGCAGTGTATTTCATATATATATATATATATATATATATATATATATATATATATATATATATATATATATACAGTCAGTCTAGTATATATATATACATACACTGTATACAGTTTAGCTTCATCTCACTGCAGACCAGTCCTGGTGTACTGTTTCTAATATACTTCAGGCAGGCAGTTGATTCAGCTAGCTGCAGTGCATTTAATATATATATACAGGCTTGTATATATACAGTCCAGCCAAGCCTATACCTATATATTCAATATAGATATATATACAGGCTTGTATATATATAGTCTAGCCAAGCCTATACCTGACTGTAGGCCATTTCTGGTGTACTGTTTTTAGTAAACTTCAGGCGTTGTTTTGCTAATCTAATTGTATAGTATGTCTGGAAGGCCACCAATGAGAGGCAGACGCTCACAGGCCACTAAAAGAGGGCAAGCAGGCTCTGTGTCTACAGCCAACAGTGCTGGTCGTGGCCACGGTGCATCCTCAGCATGTGGCCGTGGGGCACGCTTGTCCTTTTTTTCGGCAGCTGGCCATGTTGAGCTAAAACATGCAGAAGAGTTGGTAGAGTGGACGACCAAGCCGTCCTCATCCTCCTCATCCTCTGTCACCCAGGCTCAGGGTACTTTGTCTGTCAATGTCATCAGTCACTCCTTCCCTTGCCCCACCATCATGCCCTGAGGAGTCCCCCGAACTGTTCAACCACAGTGTAGGGTACATGCTGCAGGAGGATGAGCAGCGTTTTGAAGGCTCTGAAGATGGTACCCAGGTTGAGGATGAAGGCAGTAACGTGAGCCCAGAGAGAGGGGGTGCCCAAGAAGGACAAGAAACTGGCAGTCATGTTCCCCCAGCTGCAGCATACTGCCAGGTTTGCTCCAGTGGCGAGGAGGGAGGGGATGATGAGGTCACTGACTCTACGTGGGTACCAGATAGAAGATAGGAGGAGGAGGCACATCTCCAATGAGGCAGGATGCCCTCCAGGGGCCAGCTTAAGGGCAGGCAACCAACTGCATCACCACCGCAGAGCTTCACATGTGCAGGGTGCTGCTGACTCCTTGCTATTTTCCAAAAGTTCTTTGGTGTGGGCCTTTTTTGAAACATGTGCAGCAGATCGCACTGTTTCTGTTTGCAACATATGTCTGAAGCGTATCAAGCGTGGCCAAAACAGCAGCCGCTTGGGCACCACATGCTTGACCCGACATATGTCGAGCTCCCATGCAGTCCGTTAGCAACAGTACTTAAAAGACCCACACCAAAGAACAAGGCGGACCTCTCCTTGCTCCTCATCAGCTGGGATCTCCAACCCCACTATAACTTCAGTCCTCTCAGAGACCTGTACTGAGAGGAATGAAGGTGTAGAATTAGATGTCCCAAGCACTTCCGGGCAATCTGCTAGCGGTACACAAACATCCGATTGTAGCAGGCAAATTTCCCTACCCCAGTTGCTAAACCAGCAAAAGAAATTTGGTCCCAGCCATCCACATACTCAGTGGCTGAATGCTAGTTTGGCTAAATTGCTAGCGCTCCAACTGCTGCCTTTTCAGGTGGTAGACTCTGCCCCCTTTCGAGAATTTGTGGAATGTGCGGTACCTCAGTGGCAGGTTCCCAAACGCCAATTTTTTTCTCGGAAGGCCATTCCGGCTCTCTACTGACATGTGGAAGGCAATGTCTTGGCCTCGTTGGACAGGGCGGTCAGCGGTAAGGTGCATATTACCGCTGACTCATGGTCCAGCAGGCATGGACAGGGACGTTACCTATCTTTCACCGCGCACTGGGTGACTCTTCTGGCAGCTGGGAACGATGCAGGACAGGGTGCAGTACTGTTGGAGCTTGTTCTGCCACCACACCTCCAAAATGCTGGCAGTGGTGATTCTGCCACACCTCTCTCCTCCACCCCCCCCCCTCTTCTTCTTCCTGTATGGCCTCTTCCTGTGCAGATTTGTCCTCGGAACCAGCTGTGCTCCGTAGGTGTTCTATAGGCTACGCAAGCACTCAGGCAAAAAGATGCCATGCGGTGCTTGAGTTGGTCTGCTTAGGGGACAGGAGCCACACTGGGGCAGAGATTCTGTCAGCTCTGCAGGGGCAAGCTCAGAGGTGGTTGACGCCACGCCAGCTTCAGCCAGGAATGGTGGTTTGCGACAATGGCACCAACCTCCTCTCCGCTCTTTGACAGGGACACTTCACCCATGTTCCCTGTTTGGCTCATGTCCTTAATTTGGTGGTGCAGCAGTTCTTGTGCAGGTACCTGGACTTACAGGATCTCCTGAGGCAGACCAGGAAAGTCTGTGGGCATTTCTGCCGGTCATATAATGCCAGTGCTCGGCTGGCTGACCTCCAAAAGGAATGCAACCTGCCCAAGAACCGCCTCATCTGTGACATGCCCAACAGGTGGAACTCAACGTTGGCAATGCTGCAGCGGCTGCACATGCAGCAGAGGGCCATCAATGACTACCTGTGCAAGTCTGGCACCAGGACAGGGTCAGGGGAGCTTGGCTCTTTTTTTTTAAGGTTCAAATAAAGTTTTTTAAAATAAAATGCATGACAAAAGATGACATCAACAATACAGCGGGACTGACATTGTTGTCCACTGAAAAATGTAAGTTGTCAAATTATACAAAGAGCCTAATTTAGAACAATTGAACAGAAATGATACAGTCTCGGGAAAGTGGACATACTGGGATAGTAGAGCAAGATAACCCTGTTGCTAATAAGGTAATGTGGAGGACTGCCACTCATGACACCCCGAACAGGAGCAAACTGTGACATGAGATGGCTACCATAGAGATAAGGGGTTAGAGCTATCTGCGGAGCGGCTTTTCCGAGCAATTTGTACATAAAATTGATAAGCCAGATTTCTAGAAAAACAAAAATTATAAGGAAACGAAAGAGGGGGCGCAATACCATGATAACAGTGTTAATCTAAATGTACAACTTATGGTATTCTTTCGCCTACATCTATTCAGGGTCTAGTGATCTAGTGAAATAAGAACCAAATAAATGTAAACTTAGTGATTGTCTTTAAATAGGTCATATTGAAGAGGAGAAAAAGAGAGAGGAAGAGGGAAGAAGAGAAAGGGAGAGGAAGTAGGGGGTAGAGGCCAAAGTTCAGTGCTTTCTCTTGTTTCTGATAATTTAGGTGCCAGGGATGAGAGGGATTCCAACATATCTAGCCCAGGGTTCCCATGTTGCTTGGAATGATTTGGTAGTGTCCAAAATTGAGCTGACCATTTTTTCTTGGGTCATAATCCAAGATATTTTATTTTTCGCTGCTCGGTAGGAGACCTTGGGTTTTTTCTTCAATGCTTTTGCAATTGTTTTTTTCGCTCCCAAAAGTATGAAGAGAGTTAATTTCTGGGAGTATTTGGAGGAACAGGGAAATTCAGGAGGGCCACTTGTGCTGACTTTGGAACAGAGTTGCCCGTAACCTTCCTGATGAGGTTGAAAACTCTCTTCCAGAATCCTCTGATATTTGGACATTCCCACCAGACGTGGATCATAGACCCAATCGCGTGACATTCCCTAAAGCATAGTGGAGAGGTAGAGGGAAACATAGTGGCTAATCTGGTGGGGACCAGGTACCATCTGGTAATTACTTTTAAGTTTGCTTCAACAAGGGAGACATTCATAATACCTTTGGAAGCTCTCGCTATTGCTCGGTTCCATTCCTCCAGGTCCCATGACTCCTGTTATTCATCCTCCCATGCATCTATATATGGAAACCTGGAAGAGGGTTTGGAAAGTGCTGCATATATTATTGAGATCCCCCCCCTTTGTTCCGCTGCCTGTCCACACCATTGTTCATAGTTTGTAAATTCTAGGGGTATGAACTTGTTCTTCCAGATGGAGTTTAGAAAGTGAGAGATTTGGAAAAAGCGAAATCTCTCCGACACTGGTAGATCCAGTTTATTTATGCAATGTTTCAGGGTCAGCGGGCCCGAGAAGTAGTGTCCTATGCGGTACATCCCCTTGTCCTGCCACCATTGGAATGATTTGATATTCATGCCTGGGGGAACGTTTGGATTGAGAAAAATATGCGCTAAGGGGCGTATACTCGAGGTTAGGGACGGTAATTGACGTAGTTCATCCCACAACGTTAGTGAATGAGAGAGGGTAGGGGACATCATGGGAGGTCTAACTTTTTGGGGGCACCACAGGAGGAAG
This sequence comes from Lithobates clamitans, assembly GCA_037952925.1. Taxonomy (NCBI): domain Eukaryota; kingdom Metazoa; phylum Chordata; class Amphibia; order Anura; family Ranidae; genus Lithobates; species Lithobates clamitans. The sequence continues at coordinate 706,393 of JBBGZY010000853.1, read as the reverse complement.
TCCAGAGTATTCTCAGGAACTGCTTGTCTTTCCATTTGTATACAATCTGGTTTCTCGTATTTAGAATACACCACAGATAGTTGTGCTAATCTAGCTGCCTTATAATACCAAAGGAGGTTGGGTAGTCCCAAGCCCCCCTGTGTTTTAGGGCTGAAAAGGACTCGTTGGGCGGGAGCTTGGCTTTTTTTTGCCACGCCAGTGGCTCATGATCAAGGATGCATGCACTGTTCTGTCACCATTTGAGGAGGCCACGAGAATGGTGAGCAGTGACAGTGCATGCATCAGTGATACTGTCCCTCTTGTCTACCTGTTGGAGCACATGCTGCGTGGAATAATGGACAGGGCACTTGAGGCAGAACAGAGGGAGGAAGAGGAGGACTTCCTTATCTCTCAAGGCCCCCTTTATCCAGACAGTATTCCTGCAGGCCCACCTATCACACAGGAAAAGGAGGAGGAGGATGAGGATTGTGTCAGCATGGAGGTGAAGCCTGGCACTCAGCATCAGCAGCAGTCTTCAAGGGATCATTTCCAGTCCCCAGAAACCCATGGACTTGTACGTGGCTGGCAGGAGTTGGCTGCAGATCAGGTCATCCTTAGTGACCCAGAGGACTCCGGACCGAATGCCTCAGCAAACCTACGCTGCATGGCCTCCCTGATCCTGCAAAGCCTGCGAAAGGACCCTCGGATTCGTGGTATCAAGGAGAGGGATCAGTACTGGCTGGCAACCCTTCTTGATCCACGTTACAAGGGTAAGGTGGAAAAACTTATCCAGCCGTCGCAGAGGGAGCAGAGGATGAATCTTCTTCGGGAGGCCTTACAGAAAGGTTTGTGCAATGCGTTTCCAGAGCCTGGGAGGTTACAATTTCCTGGTACTCCTGGACAACGTGTTGCTGAGGCTTCGGCCAGTCACGGAAGGAGCGGTGGAGAAGGTGGCCGTCTGACCAATGTGTTCAGATAATTTTTTAGTCCGCAGCCCCAAGGTCTGATCGGTTCCAGCAACCATCGCCAGCATCTGTTGTACATGGTGCAGGAATACCTAGGGGCAAGATCAGACTTGGAGACCTTTCCAACCGAAAATCGAAACCGAAAAAAATTGTGTCTTGTGCACACTTCCTGTGTTTTCCCAAAACATCTATTTAACCCTCCTAGCTCGTATCTTGTACTATAAAATAATTATTTTCTATGTTGTAGAGACAAAAAGAGTGGGCGGGTTTGAGTAGTTTAGTAAAAGACAGTTGGGCCGGGAAGTTACTAGGTCAGTAACTTAAAATTTTTAAGCACAAGAGGTGAGCATGAGAACCAAGCAACTAACATTTTCAGAAAGAGCACTAAGTAATGACAACAGCCATGTTTCTCTCATGACAGGCTCATGTTTACAAGCCCATTCACACTTGTGTGTTGTGACAATGTGTTACTATAAAGTATGGCCATGCACGCATTCTGTGTGAGGTGTGTTGTAGTGCCATTCATTGTAAATAAAATAAAGCCCAATTCAGTAGAGTCCAATGCATCGCAGCTCACCACAATGCTTATACTGTGCATTGTGGTGCACTGCGTTTTTTAATAAAGGGTCAAGTACATTTTCTGATGCCTTGTGGTGCATTGGCAGCCCTTAACACATGCCAAAACATGCCTTAAAATGGTTGTAACCCTAAAAAAGAAAAAAGATCATGTTTCTTTAAGACATGATCAATAGCACAGTGCTTGTGCCATGTAATTTGTCCCTTCCTATGCTGTAATACACCTGGTTGATCCTGCCTGTTCCTGTGTCCCCATGTCTGTGCTGACCACAGTAATCATGGCTGCTGAGTCATGATACCATGGTCAGGTTACATGCCTCCATCATCCCTCTCTCAGCTGTGAGTTTCACCCCTCTACCCCTCCCTCCCTACCGTGAGAGTGGCTCTCCTCCCCACCCCTCCCGCCGCTATTCAGCTGCAATATGCAGCAAAAATACCGGTTTCCCCTCTGGATTGTGCAGTTACTAACTATAGCGTGTGTGTTTTTTTAAAATGAAAAGACTAAATACCTTTTCCCATGCCGCCGCTGTGTGGTCACGTGACTTCCCTCTGCTGACCGGCTGATGTCACAGAGAAAAATCAGCCTCTCCCACTGCTATGCATAGATGGAGGAAGAAGTTGGTGGGCAATCACGTGACTGCACAGCTGCGGTGTGAGAAAAGGTATTTAGCCTTTTCATTTTAAAAAAACACACACACTATAGTTAATGCCAGCATAATCCAGAGGGGATCTGTAAGATTACAGTGTACTGTGTGTATTATGAATTTTCAATTTTTTTAATTTGCCGCCGTGCTCCGCTCCTGTGCGTCGCAACGCTCTCAGGGAACAGAGCCCGGCACACAGGACATCGGGGTGGAGTACACAGCCCACGGACACAGTGGGTGACATTGCAGGATCCTGGGGACAAGGTAAGTACAATGCACCAGGATCCTGCAATGCAATCCCAAGTGTGGCTCTGGGTTACTGCTAATGGTACTGAAATTTAACCCTGAGCCACACTCGGGAAAACCGCCAGGGAGGTTAAGGAGATTTCCCTTCAATTCCTGTCTTATAACCAAAACAGGAAGACCCTCCAAAGTGAGGGGATTCCTGCTTTTTTACCAGGGTCACCATAACTAATGTCCCTATTTGAACATTTCCCCTCTATTACTCTTCTGGGGACAACCCAAAATTTCAGTGATAACAGTAAACAGGACAAATAGAGAGGGTTTATCTCCTTAAAGGGGGCATAGACAGCAAAAAAAACCTGATGGGTGTTCTAGTCCCTCTACACTCTATCTAAAACAAAAAAAACAAAAAAAATAGGTATACTTTAAAAAAGCAAAAGCAATGTCTGTGCCCCTTCCTCACCACGACAGACAGTTAGACAAGTTCTCTATTGCCACCTTGTGGTTTACTTTATTATCTACATATACAGTACTATCTACTAAGTAAAAGCTATTTTTGTTTTTTTTTCTCAAAATGGAAGGTACTAAAATTCATTATTAAATGATGTTGTTGATTTGATAACCATAAAGAAAGCATACTGATATGCAGCACATTGTGATTTATTTAGTTACAGTATATGATTTCTGCATACCTCCCAACATTTTGAGATGGGAATGAGGGACACCTACTAGCAAACGTACAGTATGTAGGCATAGTACATGCCCCCGTTACACCCCCTTAAAGGAGAATTAAGCAAAAAAAAAGGTTAATTAAATCCACAAGGGATTTTTTTTTACCACTACTTTTCTTTTATATTGGCTTTTAAAATTTACAAATGCAGCAATTTAGAATTTAGATGAAAGGTTTAGCACTGAGAAACACTTTTTGAAAGATAAAAAGTGCATTTATATACAACTATATAGATCAGACCAGAATGAGGGACAAATGAAGAGGAAAGAGGGACAGAGGGACATTGCTCCAAATCAGGGACAGTCCCTCGAAATCAGGGACAGTTGGGAGCTATGTTTCTGTACACCTGTACCTATTCAAAAAACAACAACATTTCTAAGCGCAGAGCTGCTTAGTATAACCTACAATGCTGTCTGTTTCTTAACTGGGAAGGCTGCTATTGTGTAGCAAATGGAGGACCACGGTCTGAACACGGACCAAGCAATGCTTCTGTTCAAACCATCAGGTCGCCAGTGTAAAGTGCCTACGCTCCACCACCATTTGCTGCAGTGCACCATTGTGCACATTTTGTTGTGCCCATCAGAGCGCCCCTTAACATAAAATGTGCCTATCAGAATGAACCTTAACATAAAGTAAGGGGGGTGCTGATGGGCAAATTTTATGTTAGGAGGGCACACTGATTGGCACATATTATGCTAGTGGGGGCACTCTGACGGGAATACCTGATGTATGGTGGCACTGTGATGGGGACACCTGATATAAAGGAGCATTGTGATGGGGGCACCTGATGTAAGGGGGCACTTTGATGGCAATACCTGATGTATGGTGGCACTCTGATGGGCACACCTGATGTAAAGGGGAACTCTGATGGGCACACCTGATGTGATGGGGACACCTGATGTAAGGGGGTTCTCTGACAGGAATACCTGATGTAAGGTGGCACTGTGATAGGGACACCTGATGTAATGGGGCACTCTGATTGGGACACCTCATGTAAAGGGTCCCACCTGGTGTGATGGGGACACCTGATTTAAAGGAGCACTCTAATGATGGCACTCTGATGGGGACAAATGATGTAAAGGGGCACACTGATGGGAGACACCAGATATAAGGGGGGTCTTCTGATGAAGAAACCTGTTGTAAGTGGGCACTTTAACCGGAATACCTGATGTAAGGGGGCACTGTGATAGGGACACCTGATATAAGAGGGTGCCCTGATGGTGGCAACTGATTTATGGGGGTAGTCTGATGAGGACACCCAATGTAATGAATTTCTCTGCTAGGGACACCTGATGTAAGGGGGAACACTATTGGGGACATTTACAGAGTATTACCAGACTGTGTGGAAACAATAAGAAAACCACCAGAGAGTGTGGCTTGCGCCAAAAAAGTAAAGAAGATGTATACAATCTTTCATGGCACAGACTTGTGATTCGGACCTCGGCCCAGGAAAATTTTTTAGTGACCGGACCTCCTTGAATTTTAATTTACTACCCCTGTCCTAAACCATGCACCCAGAATAATTTATTGTCTGTGGCCACCCTGCTTTAGGGCTTGTTCAGATGTGCAGCTGGGGTCAGTTAAAGCAGATGGTAGAGATGCAGTTTTACCACCCCCTGTTCGCCCACTTGAACAAGAAGATGCAGCCACCCAGGGCTTTACACTTTTTGGTGGTGGCAAAAATGAAACCACATATCACATTTGGCAGGTGGTACCGGCCCCAAATGTGACTCATTTACATGCAGTTGCAGTTGTAGTGCAGTGGTTCAGCTTTTTTAGGTTTAAAATTAAGCATTGAGAAACCTTCTCACTGCCTGTCAAACACTCTCTGGAAAGCAAAATCTGGGTTTCTGCACATATGAAAGAAGCCTTTAGAGTTGATCTGCCATTACAGAATTATGTAGGCCACTGGTGCTCCACTTTTTTTGGGGGGGGGAACTAACCACACGAACCCCCCCTCCCATTCAGTCGGCGAACAACCGCCCCTTCGCTCACCCGTCCGGCCACCAGCCTCGCACTTACCCAATCAAGGTCTCGGGCAGCTTCGGCAGCGACCCGCTTCCATAATAACAGGGAGGAGAGGCAGGAAGACAATATTGATATAAATTAATTCGCTATTGCTCATCCTTTTTGAAGCCAATTAGAGCCTCAGGCTCTAATCATGCGCTTAAAAAAAAAACCCTATTGAAATCCATGCAACCGGCGCCCTGCATGTAGATTAGGGTCCGGGAGCATGGATTAGGGGGCGGCACCCCTGCGTCCCTAATGAAGCGGCTGCCACTACTGCCATCGTTTACCTTTTCTCTTGGGAATGTTAATTTCCTAACCCTATCTGATCTAAATAACTCAGAAAGAAATGTGGGCCAGGACACCCTTAAGTAGATGCAATGTTAATTGGCAGACTCCGGGACTTCTATAGGAAGACAGCCATGCAGGGGAAGGCATCCAGCAAGACATCACATCTGCATGAGTAGGACCACTGTATCCTATGGCAACAATCTTGAAACAGTTTCTAACAATGATTGTAATGAACTCCTCCACTTCTTCTGCAATCTCCTATTGTAGATTTTCGCTCAACTGAGCCCCTGATTTATCACTTAGACTTGCTGATCCACTGCCACTGGATCTCCTGAGCTCTTCCAATCTTCTCACTCAGTATCTTCCTCAAGCGTCACCCCCGCGTCCATGCTGGGTCCCTATCTTGGCACTCACAGATACTCCTCAAGTGTCACCCCACTGGCCTGCTTGGTCCCTGGCTTGGCACACAATAATGCTCTGCAAGCGTCACCTCCACTGGCTGGGTCCCTGGCTTGACATCTGCTGAAGTTTCCCACTTCTTCACTGTCCCCAGTTGGTGAGACTACTGCTCTGGTACTTGCTTCAGCTACTCACAGTGGTCCCCGATAACAAGGCGGATGGTCCCTTAGTGGCGTCAGCTTCCCCTCTACCCCCGACAACGGCAGGTTCTCTGGCCAGCAGAACCATTACTTCTGGTTGGACTGCAAGCAGCAATCCCAACCCTACTCTGTTCTGTTGCTTCTGCATAGGCCCTCAGACAGCCTAGCATCCAGATGTCTCCAGGATAGGCCTCAGCAGCCCGGGGCAATACGACACATGTCCACCCAGACAGCCATCCAGGTGGCACAAAACCCACGATCACCTGACTCCACCCAAATAAATAGGCTCTCCCAGCAGGCCAAGGGACCCAAGAAAATCCCTGCCCATTGGCTGAGACACCCCATTCATTTCTAATCTGTCCTTGCAATGCCCTTGTCTTATCCAATGCCACCAGATACCCAGGCCATTTAGTGACAGAAGAGAGAAGTGCAGCAATTCCAGAATTAGAGTGAAATCAATTGACCTCCTATCAATTGGCCAAAGCAACTATCACTTGGCAAATAAATTTACTAGCAACCCTGCCTAAACATCAGGGTGCTACATCCTCCCCCTGCCTAGGAAAACGACGTCTCAGAGTTTGTAGAAAAATAATTTGAGCTCTCAAGCCAAGAGCGAATGTCCTGGCAAAAACTGGGATGGGTGGGGAAACAAGAATGGAATAATAAAAATAAACAATACAGGTGGCATACCACATGGAGTAAACATGTATAACATATACATTAGCGAATGGCAGTTCACACAGGGCAGATAAATATCAGACATTATATACAATTTGTCAGGGCAGGGCTCAGCCCTTCCTTCTCAGAGCAGGCCGCTCAGCTGTCGGTTCATTGCCAGCTCTAATCTTTCCACAGTGACTCACCTGGTGATGATATCCTGCTTGTCAGTCCTGCTAGCTACTTGAGCTGCTCAGTTAAGATCTTCTGTGCCATCGCCTTGGTCAACATATCAAGAGACTCTAGGCTGTGTTCCTGTTTAAAGACTTGCTTGGCTTTACGTCCCTTCTGGTTCCTGATCCTGTCTGCTGTTCCATAATGCTGATCTCCAGTTTCCTGATTTCCTGGCTTGTTCTGAATTACGCTGATCTCTGGCACTTAGAGAAAGACTCTCTTTTAAGGAGCGCTTGCGGAAGCCTCCTGTACATCTCCGAACTTTGTAGTCCCACCCTTGCCTCACTCACCTCCCATGCCTCCTGGTACCGAGTCGGTCAGTGAAGTGGAAACCATACAGTTGGGCATCACACGTCTATTTGCGGATGAGAGAACCTTTAGGAGGAGGGAGAGATTGTGCCTTTATTGTGGCCAGGCAGGTCACTTTTTGAAGTCTTGTCCTACCTGTCCAGGGAACGCCCAAACCTTGAGTTCCTGTAGGGGACAGACCTTAGGTGGCGTTGTTTTGTCCCCAGTTATCCAGAAGAATAAGCCCCTGGTCCCGGTAACCCTTTCTTGATCTGAGTTGTCCATCGAGATACAGGCTCTAATCGACTCTGGGGCTGTAGGCCTGTTCATTGAGACTGCCTTTGTATCTAAGCACTCGATTCCGCTGCAGATTCCTGCCACTCCACTTGTCATTGAGGCTCTTGATGGGAGACATCTACAGTCTGCCCATGTGACTCATGAGACTGCTCCATTGTCCATGGCCGTAGGGGCTCTTCCCCCTGAGATAATCCAATTCCAAGTAATTTCCTCACCTAAGTTTCTGGTGGTTATTGGTTAGCCTTGGTTACAGAGGCACAACCCCTCTTTTGATTGGCTTCATGCTGAGGTTCCTTCCTGGTTGCCACAATGCAGCAAGACATGTTTTCAGAAACTGGCTAAGGTCCTGTGCACCTCTTCACTCTCATCCCTGCCAGGGGAGTACCGCGATTTTAGCGATGTCTTTGACAAAGGTCAAGCCGGTAGTTTGCCTCCACACCGGTCCTATGATTGCGCAATTGACCTTCAACCTGGTGCCATACCCCCTCGTGGCCAGTTCACCCTTTGTTTGTCTCGGAGGACAAGGCCACGGAGGAGTATGTTGCAGATGCACTTTCTCAAGGATTCATCTGCAAATCCTCGTCCCCTGATGGTGCTGTTATGAACCCTTTCCCCAAAGAAAAAAAACTTTGCAGTAACTGCTTGTGTACCTGCAGTCTGATTTGGAGTTTGGCTTCAATTTGTTATTGTATTTAAATCTGCTAGTGCTAATACACCTCCCCTCCCCCCAGGTCAACAATGCTGCTGTTCAAAGGTGTCCCAATACTCCTTCATCCAGAGTGGGGGCACTCTAATACATGAGGTGTGTTGTTGGCTAGATAAACAGGTGAAAACAGTTAAAAAAAAAAGCCAAAAAAAGAAAACCAATGCAGCCACCACATCTAATGATTGGTAAGCTGCAATATATTACATTTTTGGTTTTGGGTTTAGCACCGCTTTCACCTTGTCTGACATAGTCCAGTATATTTATTTGTTTTTTCCTAACCTTTTTCTTTCTAGAGTACAAAGATTAAAAGCTAACCAACACATAAACTCTGTTACAAAGTAACATAATTACAATAAATAATCCAGGTGTTAATTAACAATGACATTAACAATTACACAATGGGTAGTGGGGCATATCAGATACATGTACCCAAATGAGATCTACATGAAGGTAGACACACAAACTGCACAGTCACGGTTTAACACTTTACGCAGAATGAGAGAGCTAATAAAATGAATTGCCTGTTTTCTATCACATTACAAAAAAATAATTATTGATAGGCTGCATACATAATAGTAATATTAAATCAAACCCCACCCCCACACAGGAGCGATTTTCTGGCGATCGCAAAAAGTTCAGAGCCTTCAAAAATGCCTGTTCTTTGTATTTGGCTCTCCAGCCCAGGACTTTCTCCTCTGAGGTGGTAAAAGTGGGCTTTATTATCTCTCTCCTGGCCGATGAACCACAAGCCTGGGCCCACAGCCTGATGGAACAAAGGAGCCCTGTGTTAAATACAGTTGATACCTTCTTTGAAAGTATAGGACAACTTTACGATGACCCCCAACGCATGGCCACAGCCGAAGCTACCTTACATAACTTGTCTCAAGGGCGAAGGCCGGTTGAGGACTATACGGTTGAGTTCCGGAAGTGGTTGGCTGATACCGGCTGGAACGAGCCTGCCCTTAAGTACCAATTCTGCCAAGGGTTGTCTGAAACTCTTAAAGATGAGCTGGCCAGGATGGAGACTCCTGCTACTCTGGAGGATTTGATCCAAGCAGCCACTAAATTGGACAGGCGCATGCGGGAGCGGCACTCAGAGAGATTCCAGGTTCATCGTGCCAGCTGGATGCTTCCTAAGCCGGCTCCCATCCATCCGCCTTTTACGGCTTCTCCAGCCTCCACCACTTCTGAGGTCGAGCCCATGCAATTGGGATTAGTCCGTGCTACTCTCACCCCAGAAGAAAGACTACACAGGCTTTAGGCCAACCTGTGCCTTTACTGTGGGGGTACTGGACATTTCCTTCGCACCTGCCCTGTGAGACCTAGTAAGTCCTACTCTCAAGTTGTCATAAACTATCAAGCCTCTGGTTTTTCACAGACTTATGTCACCCTCTTTGTCACCCTTCAGCTAACGGAAAAGGATCCCCCTCGACGTGCCGAGATTCATCATAGTTAATCTGATCGCGCTTTGTATACAGCAGACGACTCTATAGGAGCTCCTCTCAGTATTGTGCTTGCCATGTGAGTGTTTGCTGTTCAGCAGTGAGATCTCTTGAGTGGCAGATGAAAGCCTAACTTCAGGTTTTGTGCCTTTTTTTTTAGTTTGTCTGGGCCAAGCTGACTCAAATTATTTCCTTTACTATTCCATGCAGTTGGTGCTGTATAACCTGTACCATCAGATGGAGTATGCAGTGCCTGCTGTGATCTGGCAACTTTTGAGGGGGGTCGGCGTTGAACACACTGCGTGCCCCCCCCCACCAATACAACTGGCTCTTTGAGGGCAACCTTAATGCTGATGTGGTCTGTGATATAACGGAGTGTGACACCCCCGCCGTGTAGGGCATGTACAGTCTATGCAGGACTGACACAGCGATCGCTTGTATTAGTGAAGGAAATAATTAATTTCAAACAGTTTGGCCCAAACCGATTAAAATAACGCAGAAGCTGGTGTTAGGTGTAAAGGAAATCCTATACCTGGAGCTACATAGGCCGCCGTTCCTGGCCACTCCCTCTGGAATTGCCTGGCTGCTCCGGCGTCAATTTTCAGTCTGTACATATCGGACGTTCACTTGCAGCATGCTTGTTCAGGGTCGGCATTGAAGCCTGGGACAAGTCGGCGTGTTCAGAAGGTTGCTGGCAGCGTAAAGGCTTCTCTTGGCGGAGGTCTCCTTTAATCTGGCAGCGTGTGGCCGCCTCCTCTCCTCCCCAATAGACGGATATATTTTGGTTTTATTTTCAGCCATTCTGACACTTGTGCTCCCCTCCCCCGTGCAGGCTGCACCCGGAAGACCAGAATCATCGATGTCGTCTACAACACAACGAGCTGGTCAGAACCAAGACTCTGGTGAAGAACTGCATCCTCCTGACTGACAGCACCCCCTACAGACAGTGGTACAAGGCGCACTACACCACACCGCTCAGGCGCAAGAAGGGAGCTAAACTGGTAAGTGTGGGAGGGGCTGCTGTGCCGTTTTTGGGGGGGGGGGGCGGGCGTGACTGCTTCACACTCCAACCAGAGGGTCATTCAGACTCCCTCCCCCGCTCTTCCAGTGATGATAACTTCTGTCCAGTTCTGCTACTGAGTGTAAGTGCTGATACTTCAGATCTGAGGAAGATGAGGAGGAAGAGTCTGTTCTACGGCACGGCCACTGATGTTTCTTGGTTTTCAGTTCTTTCCTTCGCTGTCACCACATCTACATATTGGGGGGAGATTTACTAAAACTGGAGAGTGCAAAATCTGGTGCAGCTGTGCATGGGAGCCAATCAGCTTCTAACATCAGCTTCTTTAATGAAGCTTTGACAAAAAAAAACAAAAAAATATGGAAGCTGAATTAAGAATTATGCAAGATGACAGAACTTCACTTGGATACAATGTGGCCCACATACTGGGGGAGATTTACGAAGTCTCGGATCACACTAGTGCGAGTTCATCATGGCTTGCTAACGACTTCTTTATTAGAAGTCAATGCAAGTCGCCCCCAAGTAGTGCAGGAACCTTTTTTTTTTTTTTTTCCTAAGTCGGAACGACTTGAGTCGCTTTGGTTAGAACGGTTCCATTGCACTAAATGGGTGCGACTTGTCAGATGTTTTAGTCCCCTGACAGGTCGCCCCGGTATAAACCGAGCCTTACTAAAACTGGAGCACTCAGAATCTGGTGCAGCTGCTTATAGTAACCACTCAGCTTACAGGTTTTATCAAAACTTAGTAGTTGTAATCCTAAAAAAAAAGAAAAAAAAATCTTGATCCTTAAAGGTCTTCAAACTATGGCCCTCCAGTTGTTCAGGAACTACAATTCCCATCATGCCCAGTCAAGTCTGTGAATGTCAGAGTTTTACAATGCCTCATGGGATGTGTAGTTCCACAACAGCTGGAGCGCCATAGTTTGAGGATCCCTGCGCGGCATGATAGACAGCACAGTGCTTGTGCTGTGTCATTTACCCCCCTGTTCTAAAAAAACCTGGTTGATCCCGCCAGTAATAACAAAGATAAAATATTTTAGCCGCATGTTGATTATGGAAGGGGGAGATTTGTGTACATTATGGTTCAGCTTTAAACTACATAAGAAGCCTCCAGTCCCATTTGTAGTATGTGATGGGATAAGGACCCCCCTCTACTGGGCAGGCGCAGCGCTTGCGCAGTAGGAGCCGGCGGAAATAGCCAAAGCCGAATAGAATAGAAATCAGCTGTACACGCCGCCTGTAAGAGGGCCCCTCGCGGGCTCGCTTCGCTCGCCACGCTTCGAGGACGGCCTCGCTTCGCTCGGCACTTTTTTATTCTCCCTCTAGGTCCACTTGGATGGTGGGGCTTCAACCTGGACTCAGGGCGCAGGCGCCGTGTACAGCTGATTGAAGTTTTTCAGCTTTGGCTATTTTCGGTGGCTCCTTCTCGTTCGTACTGCGCAAGCGATGCGCCTGCGCGGTACAGGGGGGTCCTTATCCGCCGGGGGAACTTTCTTGGCAAGACACCGGTTTTCTAACCTTGTCCCCTCCCCCTCCTCTTATCATCTAGACTCCTGAGGAAGAAGAAATCCTCAACAAGAAAAGATCCAAGAAAACGCAGAAAAAATGACGATCGCAAAAAGATGGCAAAGATCAGCCCTCTGCTGGAGGAACAGTTTCAACAGGGAAAACTGCTTGGTGAGTATCTGCAGCTGCTAGATGTGACCACCCGGCGCGGTGTGAGCCCCAGATAAAATCAGGCTTGCAGTGGGAGTTATCATGGTTGTGGCTGAGCAGAGGGTGGGGGGGGGGTATTTAGGTGGGATTAAAGGTGGAGGGGGCAAGGTCTTGGCTGTGGGTGTCCTGCAGGATATGGGACATCGATGCTGAATGTAGAGTCTTGTCACCCTCCTAATACATTGCAGACATAGAACACGGGGGTGGGGAGGGGGATCACTTCCTGTTTGGGTGTTTAGCTGGAGTTGCCCCATTTTATGGACACATCTATGTACCTATCGCTTCATTTTTGCGGAGTCCCATCTTTACTGGGGGTGGGGCTGACTTCGGGATCACTTTTCCGGGTGGCACATCGGTATTCTAGGAGCTTTGTATAGCAGACAAGTGCAATCAACATCTTCGCTGAACTGATGAGGTAAAACAGATGACCCGTTTTTTTTCTCAGCATACGGTCACACTTGTTAGGGGAGCAGTATGGAAGTCACTTTGCTGCATTATCGTGCACAGATGTCTAACACAGGGATATGCAATTAGCGGACCTCTGGCTGTTGCAGAACTACAAGTCCCATGAGGCATATCAAAACTCTGACAGCCACAAGCATGACACCCAGAGGCATGATGGGACTTGTAGTTTTGGAATAGCTGGAGGTCCACTAATTGCATATCCCTGGTCTAACAAATGTGGCTACCCCCATCTGTAGAGCATCGATCTAACGTGATCTTAGTGAATCATTGATGGAGTTGCACTGATGCTTGTTTTTTTTTTTTTTTTTTTGCGAGATTTGATACTTTTGCGGTGCGATTGTGTCAATACAAAAAAATTGACGCAAATCGAATTGCATGTGACTTTTCCCCCCCACCGCTTGTATGTGTGTAGAAAGGGAAAAGCGCCATCTAGTGGGCAGTTTATTAGAACTTGCAGTACATAACATTTTTATCTGGCCAAAAGCAAAATCTGTGTAGGCGTCCCACAGACAATGGTAAATCATGGCTGCTGGAGGAGAAGTTCCAGGACCCCCGTGGGTATAGAACAGGTGTGATCTCAGCTTGGGGGTGGACCACCTCTACATCTCCTCCATCCCTGTGAGCACCTCCAGCGACTGTGATTTGTCATCTTCGGCGGGACTGGGGACACGTATGCAGAATTTGAACATTTTTTATAATAAACTGCCGGCGCTTTTTCCCTTTTTTTTTTTTTCTATACACATGAACGGTGGGGGAAATCGCATACGACTTTTGTGCCTATTCATTTTTGTATTGATGCAAATCGCACCGTAAAGTATCGGTTTCAATACTCGTGCAAATGTTTGGTATCGGCGCCCCCCCTTGGTGATCAGTCAAGACCTGCATTTGCTGGGGATGTTTTGCTGCTCCTCAGTGGTTTTTGGTTCAGGAATATAATTGTCTTTGCTGGGGGTCTGGGGTCTCCAACGATACGTTCTACTTGCAGCATGCATGGCCTCTAGGCCGGGACAGTGTGGCCGAGCGGACGGATACGTTCTTGAAGGCAAGGAGTTGGAGTTCTACCTGAGGAAGCTCAAAGCAAATAAGGGCAAATAAACACCACCACCCCCACCCCGGCATCTAATAAAACAGGACTTTATTAAACACGACGGCTGTGTGCTCTTCTTTCTGAAGTGACGCTATAGTGAGTACTGGGGGGTTAGCTCTGTGATTTGAGGTCATTGTGGTGGCTGCACTTTGGGGGGGGTGGTCTTTGGGTTGTGGGATCGGCTGCACTGGGGGGGTGGTGGTCTTTGGGATTTAGGGTCGTTGTAGGGGTGGCGGTCTTTGGGTTGTTGGATCGACTGCACTGGGGAGGGGGGGTCTTTTTGGGTTGAGGTCTTTTTTTTTTGGGTCATTGTTTTGCTGTCCGCACTGTCAAGTGTCTCCTTGGTCTTCCTCTGACTCTGGGGTCCCATTCCGGTGCCAGAAAAATCCCCTTCTTGCAGAAAGGCCGGACTCTGCTGTGGGCCGACCCTTCCGATAGCTGGGAACACCTACTAGTGGCTAAATGCCTCGACTTCCATTTTCTACACCACAGTTTTGCCCCTATAAGGAGGAAGTAAACCCTGATTGGTTCATGCTGTAGAGATGTTGGTGCCCATGTGACTGGAGTCTGACATGCTGCACCCATCCATTGTGTCTCTCTAAATGTTACACACCTATGGGGGGGGGGGGTTCATTGTTGCATTTGGCTCCATCGTGGTCAGCTAATGAAGTGATGTCCCAGACGATCTCTGATAGTGATGTGTGTGCCTATATTTTAATATTTTTTTTGTCCTTAATGACATTTCTGTAATATTTTATACAAAGATTCCCAAATAAAAGAAAAAAATGAGCCTTTCTGGTGGTTTTATTTTTTTTCTCCCCTCTGATTGCACACAGGCTTGTAGAGGTTCATGTTTTTAAAAAACAAAACAAACCTGTTATACTTCCTCCTGTGTAAGGGTTTTGTACGGCCCCAATCCTCCTTTTCTGTACCCCCCTCAGAGAAGCTCTCTCCCTCGGGGCACCCGTCCGGGGCGGCTGGAGCTGATGAGCTCGTTCTCAATGCTGGAACGATCGGCTTCAGGTAAGAAAAAGGGGGGGGGAGGCAGCTGCAGCACAGAAGGTTTTTCACCTTTAATGCATTGAATGCAAACCCTGAGACTACAATTCCTTTAATTTACCATTATAGCATTCTGGCAATTTATATGGTCAGGGAAACTTTAAGTCAACCTAGTAGGGGGCCGTGGACTTCAGCTGCATTCATAGAGAAGGGTGACCACACTCCTGCAGCAATGTGAGCTAGTGGTCAACCTATTTAAAAAAAAAAAAAAGCCTCAGGTGGCAAAATTTAACCCCTTCCTGACACTGCATGTGTATATTCTGCACTTCTGCCTAGGGGGCGCACATGCACCACTTCTGTGATTAGTCACAGCAAAACCTGTTCTGCAGGTGTCGGGCACTGGATGTCCAACAGCACACACCGATCGTCGGGCAGACGGGGTGATTTTTTAAATTTATTTATTTATTTATTTATTTTGTTCCTGGGTAAAAAAAGTTAGGCACACAGTTGATCGCCCCCTGTTAACACTTTCCCAGCCAGTGTTGTGACAGTGCATTTTTTTTGCACTGATCACTATTGGTGTCACTGGTTCCTACAAACCTTCAGTTGGTGTCCGACTGTCTACCGCAATATTGCAGTCCCATATAGTAGCTGATTGTCATTATTACTAGTATAGGATATATACTGGAATTTGTATTTATTTTTTATAGTTTGTAGACGCTATAACTTTTGCGCAAACCAATTAATATACGCTTATTAATTTATTTTTTATTTATTTTTTTTATCAAACATGTAGCAGAATACATATTGGTATAAATTTATGATTTTTTTTTTATTGGATATGTAAAAAAATTTTATTTTTTGTTTATTGCGCAAAAAATAAAAATGCAGCAGTGATCGAAAAAAAGCTCTATTTGTGGAGGGAAATGTGTCAGCAGCGTTCTATGTCATTGTAGTTGCTAGGAGTGAACTCTCAGCACAGTAGAATGTTGTAAAAAAAAAACTAAAAACCCCTGCTGATAGGCCTCGTGTGCTTGTGTTGCAAAGTGGTTAACCACTTGCCCACTGGGCACTTATATACCCCCTTCCTAACCAGACCGATTTTTCAGCATTCAATGCTCACATTTTGAATGACAATTACTCAGTCATGCAATTCTGTATCCATATGATTATTCTCCCCCCCCCCCCACACACACACAAATAGAGCTTTCTTTTGGTGGTATTTAACCACTTCAATACTGCAGGCTGTCATATGATGTACTTGGCGTTCTTTTTTTTTTTTTTTTAATTAAATCCTTCTCTGGGGTCTCCCATGCGATCAGGGAAGGAATATGCTGGCGCCGGAAAGAAGTCATAGAGAAAACTGAGGGACGGATGGTCCCCGACAATCTCTGACTCTCGGAGGCCCGGGCGCGATGTTATGACGTCACATCCAGGCTGCCGGAAGTAAACAAAGCCGAGATCTCGGCTAGAAAGCATTTTTTTTTTGGTCTGATGCTTTCCAGTCTGGAGGAGAAAAGATGTGGGGTATAGACCCCACATCTCCATAAAGGGATCACACACTATTCCCAATTACAAGGGATGTTTACATTCCTTGTAATAGGAATAAAAGTGATCAATAATTTATTTATTTTTTATAGGGAAAGTGTAAAAAAAAAAAAAAGTATATATATATAAAAAAAAAAAAATATTTAAAGCGCCCCCGCGAGCTCACACACAGAAGCGAACGCATACGTAAGTCACACTCACATATGTAAACGACGTTCAAACCACACGTTGGGTATCACTGCGAACGTTGGATCGAGAGCAATAATTCTGGCACAAGCCCTCCTCTAACTCTTAACATGTAACCTGTAAAAAAATGTAAAGTATCGCCTATGGAGAATTAAGTGCCGAAGTTTGGCACCATTCCACAAGTGTGAAATTTTAAAGCATGACATGTGATGTATCTATTTACTCGGCATAACATCTGTCACATTATACAAAAAAAAAAATTGGGCTAACTTTACTGTTCATGAATTTTTTTGGAAAATGACTGCACAAATACCGTGTGGGGGGTTCTGAGTAATTTTCTAGCAAAAAAAAAAAAAATTATGATTTTTACATGTAGGAGAGGAGTGCTGGAATTTGTATGGTGTGGAAGTGGTTAGTCACCTCCTGGGTTTTTATTTTTTGTGCGATAAATGAAAAAAAAAACGGAAAATTTCGTTTAAAAAAAACTAAACTAATTTTTCTTCATAAATTTTGGCCAAAATTTATATGCTACGTATTTATATGCTGGTAAAAATAATCAAAATCAGTGTCTATTATTTGGTCTTTGTGAAGGTTATAGCATCTACAAGCTATGGTGCCAATCATTGAAAATTGATCACATCTGATGGGCCGTCAGTACATCTCATTTCTTGAGACACTATATTATAACAAGCCAAAAAAAAAAACCACAGAGGTGATCAAATACCACCAAAAGAAAGCTCTATTCGTGGAGGGGGGGGAAAGAATGTCAATTTTGTTTGGGTACAACGTTGCACGACCGCGCAATTATCAGTTAAAGTGACGCAGTGCCATATCGCAAAAAATGGCCAGGTCATTAAGGGGAAAAAAATCTTCCGGGTCTGTAAGTGGTTAAAGTGCAATTCAGGCTTAAAGGGGTTGTAAACCCTCGAAACCAATTCTATGCATTAAGGTGAAAAACCTCCTGTGATGCAGCAGCTCCCCCCCCCAGAGCCACTCTTTTACTTACCTGAACCCGGTCTTTCCAGCGACAAGCACACCAGCTCCAGCCGCTGTCTCAGGTCCTGATTGGATAGATTGATAGCAGCGCAGCCATTGGCTCCCACTGCTAGCAATCAATTCCAATGACCTGGGGCCAAGTCCTGCTGTCTGACAGCAGACGCAGCAGCAGGTCACGGGAGGACGCCCGCATGAGTGCCCCCCGCCCCCGAGGTAGCGCGCCCCCCCCGCGGAGGAGCCAGGAGCGCCACTGAGGGATCCCCGAGGGAGAGCGGCTCTTCAACGGGGCACTCGAGGAGGAGGAGCCAGGAGCGCCGCTGAGGTACCCCAGAAGAGGAGGATTGGGGTCACTCTGCAAAACCAACTGCACAGAGGAGTTTATGTCATGTTTGTTTGTTTTTTTTTTTTAAAAAACACTTTAAATATACTTTAAAAATGTAAAGTCCAGGGTTTTTTTTTTTTTAGGGACCAGGACCCAATGGCCTGAGTTCGATTCCCGTTAAGGAAAATCATCTTCCCCTCCTAATACCTATGCGGACCAACCTGTGTAAGAGAGATGTATATACTTACCTAATTTCAGCCTTCTCCAGTCGCATGATCCAGCTCCCCCCTATGTAAGGCAGCTGCAGGGGAGAGGAGGGAGCGCTGACAACGGATGGGCCAGTGAAGCCTATGGGTGATGTCACTGATCCAGGCTTTACCAGCGCTCTCCTCTCCCCTGCAGTTGTCGCTCTCCGACATGGGATCACATGACCGGAGCAGGCTGAAACTAGGTAAGTATATACATTTTTCTTACAAAGGTTAGTCAGTATAGGTGTTGGGAAGGGGGAGGGGAAAGTTTTAAGAGTAGTTAGACTTAGGTTGGAATCGCACTTTAAGCTTTGGGTTATACTTCCACCTACAAGAGCTGTACTCCCGCCCAGGATAACCCCTCCTACTCCCGCCCAGGATAACCCCTCCTACCCCAACCCAGGATAATCCCTCCTACTCCAACCCAGAATAACCCCTCCTACTCCCTCCCAGGATAACCCCTCCTACTCCCACCCAGGATAACCCCTCCTACTCCCAGCATGCCTTGGTTTTTTGCTAGTGTCCTCGGGGGATGGATGACTTAATTTCTGTGTGAAAGACAAACCTGACAAGTTTTCCTGACACCAAGAGATAAAAAGGTAACAGGGGAGGGAGCTCCAGCACAATGTTTTTCAACTCCAGTCCTCAAGGTGCCCCAAGAGGTCATGTTTTCAGGATTTCCCTCAGATGAAACGGCTGTGGTGATTACTAAGGCAGTGAAACTGATCAAATCACCTGTGCAAAATAATGGAAAGCCTGAAAACATGACCTGTTGGGGGCGCCTTGAGGACTGGAGTTAAAAAACACTGCTCCAGCACACAGCCTGTGATTGACAGCCTCAGCTCTGTTGCTGTGAGAAGGGGGTGTGTCCCTTCCCTCCAATCAGCTCTCCCCACTGATGTAACTTCAGTTCTCCACCCCCTGCTTTTCAGAGCTGAGGAATCCTGTGTAAATGCTGCACTTTGAATGGCTGTAGAGAAGACTGCAGATAAAAACAGGTACAACTAATGTTGGCGGATTTGTTGTATCACCTGAGGTCAGTCACTGCACTGCGGATATGGAAGGGTTTACAACCTGAGAATTGCCAAGAGTGGGAGGGGTTATATGAGGGTCCTGACAGCTCTCTTCTCCAGTGTCTAATCACCTGAAGGGAGCCGCATATAACCCGTCATCTAGGACTACGCTTTCTATTCTCTATGATCAAGAAAACGCTCTGCACTTTACCACTTTTTTTTTTTTATTGTCATTTGAGGATCTTTAGACAACAATAAAATAAATACAAAAGCAAAAATAGCATTTTTTAAACCTTTTGGTACATTATTGTGTGTACTATCTCTTCAATTCAACCCAAAGATACGGCCAGCAATAACCTCTCCCCTCTCCAGTGCACTCTGTCCTACAGAAGGAAGGGCGTGGCTGGTTGCTATGGGTTACAACACGTGTGCAGTTATTATAGCAAACTTTTTTTTTTTTCCCTGTGTGAACGAAAAAACATTTTCTCATTTTTCCCATAAGAAGAGTTTATGATTCCTGAAGGTGATTAAAGCTGAACTCCGGGAATAAAACTTTATTCAAAATATATCCCTCAAACGATAGAATTCCACTTTGTATGCATGAAATGTCTTTGCAAGATATTACCTTACAGCATTGTAACTGTGCTGTACAGAGAGCAGAGCTGTGGGAGGGGCCCAGAAGGCTCCACCCACTACCGGAGGGAGCGGAGACAAGACCTGTCACCCTACACAAGGAGAGAGAGAGAGCAGAGATGTGGGAGGGGCCCCAGCAGAATCCACCTACTACAGGAGGGGGAGGAGACAAGACGTGTCACCCTACACAAGGAGAGAGAGAGAGCAGAGCTGTGGGAGGGACCCCAGGAGAATCCACCTACTACAGGAGGAGGCAGAGACCAAGGGGAGACAGCAGAGCTTTGGAAGGGGCCAGCAGCCTCCACCCACTTAAAGTGGAGTTCCACTCACTTTTACAACTCTTCAGCATCCCTCACTAAACTGTGCACTGTAAACAAATTGGATATTTTTTTATTTATTTTCCCAGCACCTATTGTATATCTGCTGTATTCATTTTTCACTTCCTCCTCCCTGGCCGCGGCCCATCGCATCATTTCCTGTTTGCAATGCCTTCTGGGAAGGGGCGGAAACTTCCTCTGAAACTGCCGTTGCTATGGAAACCTGACCTGAAACCTATTACACTGCTTGTGCTGCACTGAGCATGTGCGAGATCTGCAAGAATGAGATCCAGGAAGAAATACAGTCTGGCTTCAGATGCCCACACTTAAGATGGCCACGGCCTGCTGTAAGTTTATAAAATAACAAACTACTGCTATAAACTAACAAAACAGACCATAGTTTACAGACTAACTTTACTAGAATACATTAAGCTTGTGTATTATAGGGGTATTTTTATTTAAAAAGTATAATTTCGGCCGGAACACCATTTTAAGGGGGAGCAGATACAAGTCCAGTCACCCTGCACAAGGAGAGAGAGCTGTGGGAGGGGCCAAGCAGGATCCACCCACTACAGGGTGGAGACCAGAACAGTCCCCGTGTACAGAGATCTTTGGGAGGGGCCCAACAGGCTCCACCCATTACGGGGGGTGGAGACAAGATTAGTCACCTTGCACAAGGAAAGCTAGCAGAGCTGTGTGAGGAGCCCAACAGGCTCCACCCACTAAAGGGGAATGCAAAGACAAGATCAGTCCTGCAGCAGAGCTGTGGGAGGTCCACTACAGGAGGGAGGCGGACACAAGACCGGTCCCCCTCCGCACGGTAAGAAAGCAGCAGTGGGTGGTCTTTATTACAGGAAGTCTCATACTGGATTACTGCACAGATCTGTAAGAAGTCACATGACCGATGGAATTATTATCCTGGAGTTCAGATTGAACATTCAGAATCGGTAGAATTGCTCTTTGTCGGAGGAATTGCATTGAGTCATGTGACTGCGATTCTCCTACTGTGCTCCGCCCACTCTCGGACTTTCCATTGCGGATCACCTTGAAATGGTCGGCACCTTTGCCCTCGCCCTGCGGAATTCTGGCGCAGAGTTGGCACTGCTGGGTGGTCTTTGAGCCGGGGGAGGGGCAGGAACATACAGAGTGTCTGGTGGCTTCACGCCATGTGTAGACTGACTGCTCTCTGCAGGGACACAGTTCATGGTGGACATTCCGGTACTCCTGCCAGGGGCGTACACCTGGGACAGGCGCTCCAGACTGCCGGGTACATTAGCAGGTTTATGGGGGGGATCTGAAGCCAGTTCTTGTCCAGCAGAGGCAATCCTCCCCGGACCCCTTAGTGAGGGTGGGGGAGGGGTGGAGCAGTGGGCTTCCTGTGTCCTCACTGCGGTCCTCAGTTTTGGGTGTGGAGGGCACGGCGTCCACTTGTACCGGTGTAATTCGGAAGATTACGGTGTCTGTAGAGGGGCCCGGTGCTCCGGATCCCCCAAGTCCCTCTTTACAACCTCAAGAGACCTGAGGAACACGGAAAGCACAACATTAGGGGACATGCACAGTGTGGGGCACCCGGGCCAGACATAAAAGACACAGTGCAGCTCATTGCTGAATGGATTATTATATTTAATGTAAATCGGCCTCTCTGTACAGCAGAGCTCAGACTGGGGATGCGGGAAGTGGCACACGGAGCCAATCAGTTGTGTGGCTGTGCTAACAGGAACATGTTGATGGGAGGAGAGAGCAGAGCGACAGAGAGAGGAGTTAGTCTGCTGCTTCTCCATTCACAATCCAATCGCAGACTGGGGGAGGGACAAGACCTGTAAGCATTGATGAATGGCAGCAGAGAAAAATCAGGTCTCCTGTCTGGCCAGACAGGACTGTGCTTTGTGGCAGAGCTGTGTAAATCTCAGGAGTGGATAAACAAAACTGATCCCATATATATATATATATATATATATATATATATATATATATACATATATATACATATATATATATATACATATATATATATATATATATACATATATATATACATATATATAAACACACACAGTATCTGACAAAAGTAAGTACACCCCTCAGTCACATTTGTGTAAATCTTTTCTTCTATCTTTTCATGTGACAACTCTGAAGAAATTACACTTTGCTGCAATGTAAAGTAGTGAGTGTACAGCTTGTATAACAGTGTAAATTTACTGTCTCCTCAAAATAACTCAACACACAGCCATTAATGTCTAAACCGCTGGCAACAAAAGTCAGTACACCCCTAAGTGAAAATGTCCAAATTAGACTCACTACTTTACATTGTAGCAAAGTGTAGTTTCTTAAGTGTTGTCACATGAAAAGATAGAATAAATTATTTACAAAAATGTGACTGAGGGGTGTACTCACTTTTGTGAGATACTGTATATATTATATACACAGTTAAGTCCATATATATTTGGGCACGAGCACTAATTTAGTATTTTTTTAGGTATTTACCAAAACATATTCAAACTATAGTTATTTAATGGATATGGGCTGAAAGTGCACACTCTCAGGTTTAATTTTAGGGTATGTACATACAAATCGGAGGAAGGGTTTAGGAATTACAGCTCTTACAGTGGTTGTAAACCCTTACAGACCGCTTTCACCTACAGGTAAGCTTAGATTAAGGCTTACATGGTTTAGGAGATATTTACTATTTCCCCGAAAGATGCTGTCTTCTGCGCATGCCATGCGCTGATGTATTTGGCGCATGCGCACCCTTGAAAGGGCACACTGTGCCCTTTCAAGCTGGGGTCATGCTGTGACTGTCAGCTCCCGCGTGCATGCACGGGAGTGACGTCACGCGACTCCGGCCAGTCACAGAGGCGGAGTTCGCGGCCCCAGAAGGAAGAGGGGTGAAGAATGGACGCTCGCTGCCAGTGAGGAAATCGGAGACATCGCAGGCTCCTGTGTCAGGTAAGTGACACATAATGGACTACTACCAGTATGCGATGCATAGTAACCCATTATGCTTTACCTTTGCAGGGAAACAAAGAGGAAGTAAAACCCACCACGGTTTACTTCCTCTTTAAGAGTAGCCAACCCCCTTTTTCAAGGGACCAAAAGTAATTGGACAATTGAATCAAAAGCTGTTTCATGGCCAGGTGTGGGCTACTCCTTCGTTATTTCTTCATCAATTAAGCAGGTAAAAGGTCTGTAGTTGACTCTAAGCCCTGGTTCACATTGGTGCGATTTGATATGTCAAATCGCATCGGTGCGACGCCGCACCAATTTCCAAAAGTAGTTTCTGTACTACTTTTGGTGATTTCGGAGTGCGGTTTCCATTGACATCAGAAACCCGCACAGATGTCTCTGAAATCGCCCCTGAAATCGGGACTGACATGCAGGAATGAAAGTGTGCAAGTTCAGCTGAACTCGCGTGCTTTTATTACCGCAGTCAGTGTGAACCAGGGCTAAGTGCGGTATTTGCATTTGGAATCTATTGCTGGGAACCTACATCATGCGTTCAAAGGAGCTGTCCAAGTGAAACAGGCCATTGTAAGGCTTAAAAAATTAAACAAATCCATCAGAGACATAGCAGCAACATTAGGAGTGGCTAGATCAACAGTTTGGTACATTCTGAGAGAAGAACGCACTGGTGAGCTCAGCAACATAAAAAGGCCTCGACGTCCACGTAAGACAACAGTGGTGGATAATCGCAGGATCCTCTCTATGGTAAAGGAAAACCCATTCACAATATCCAGACAAGTGAAGGACATTCTCCAGGAGGTGGAAACAAATGAAGGACACTCTCCAGGAGGTGGAGACAAGAGAAGGACGGTCTCCAGGAGGTGGAGACAAGTGAAGGACACTATCCAGGAGGTGGAAACAAATGAAGGACACTCTCCAGGAGGTGGAGACAAGTGAAGGACACTATCCAGGAGGTGGAAACAAATGAAGGACACTCTCCAGGAGGTGGAGACAAGAGAAGAACAATCTCCAGGAGGTGGAGACAAGAGAAGGACGCTCTCCAGGAGGTGGAGAAAAGTGAAGGGCCCTCTCCAGGAGGTAGAGACAAGTGAAGGACACTTGTGTGATCGCTGGGCCAGATCACCCTCCACCGTGTACTACCCGATCGTCACCTTCCTTCATAAACCTCATCAACAGAACGTCACCAAACCTGACACCTTCATTATACGAATTCACCAATATACAGTGCCTGGAAAAAGTATTCATACCCATTGAAATATTCCACATGTCATGTTACAACCAAAAACGTAAATGTATTTTATTGGGATTTTATGTGATAGACCAACACAAAGTGGCACATAATTGTGAAGTGGAAGGAAAATTATAAATGATACAAATAAATACGTGAAAAGTGTGGGGGGGGCATTTGTATGGCGCCTCCCGGAGTCAATACTTTGTAGAATCCCCTTTCTCTGCAATTACAGCTGCAAGTCTTTTTGGGGATGTCTCTACCAGCTTTGCACATCTAGAGAGGGACATTTTTGTCCATTCTTCTTTGTAAAATATCTCAAGTTCTATCAGATTGCATGGAGAGCGTCTGTGAACAGCAATTTTCAAGTCTTGCCACAGATTCTCAGTGGGATTTAGGTCTGGACTGTGACTGGGCCATTCTAACTCATGAATATGCTTTAATCTAAACCATTCCATTGTAGCTCTGGCTGTATGTTTAGGGTCGTTGTCCTGCTGGAAGGTGAACCTCCGCCCCAGTCTCAAGTCTATTGCAGACTCTAATGCCGTGTACACACGACCGGACTTTTCGACAGCAAAGGTCTGACAGAACGAATTCGCTGGACAATTCGATCGTGTGTGGGCTTCATCGGACCTTTGCTGTAGAAAAATCAGACAGACTTTAGAAATAGAACATGTTTCAAATCTTTCCGACAGACTCGAGTCCTATCGAAAAAAACGTTCCTCTGTATGCTAGTCCGATTGGACCAAAAATGACACAAGGGCAGCTATGAACTTCCTTATTCTAGTCCGGTCGTACGTCATCACGTTCGAAAGGATCGGACTTTGGTGTGATCATGTGTAGGCAAGTCCTTCAGAGTTCAGTCCGTCGAAAAGTCCGGCCGTGTGTACACGGCATTACAGGTTTTCTTCTAAGATTGTCCTGTATTTGGCTCCATCCATCCTCCCATCAACTCTGACCAGCTTCCCTGTCCCTGCTGAAGAAAAGCATCCCCACCACATGCTGCTGCTACCACCATGTTTCACGGTGGGGATGCTGTGTTCAGGGTGATGTACAGTGTTAGTTTTCCCCCCACACATAGCGTTTTGCTTTTAGGCCAAAAAGTTGAATGTTGGTCTCATCTGACCAGAGCACCTTTTTCCACATGTTTGCTGTGTCCCCCAAATAGCTTCTCACAAACGGCAAACGGGACTTCTTATGGCTTTCTTTCAACAATGGCTTTCTTCTTGCCACTCTTCCATAAAGGCCACATTTGTGGAGTGCACAACTAATAGTTGTCCTGTGGACAGATTCTCCCACCTGAGCTATGGATCTCTGCAGCTCTTCCAGAGTTACCATGGACCTCTTGACTGTTTTTCTGATTAATGCTCTCCTTGTCCGGCCTGTCAGTTTAGGTGGACGGCCATGTCTTGGTAGGTTTGCAGTTGTGCCATACTCTTTCCATTTTCGGATGATGGATTGAACAGTGCTCTGTGAGATGTTAAAAGCTTGGGATATTTTTTTTATAACCTAACCTTGCTTTAAACTTCTCCACAACTTTATCCCTGACCTGTCTGGTGTGTTCCTTGGCCTTCATGATGCTGTTTGTTCACTAAGGTTCTCTACCAAACCTCTGAGGGCTTCACAGAACAGCTGTATTTATATTGAGATTAAATTACACACAGGTGGACTCTATTTACTAATTAGGTAACTTCTGAAGGCAATTGGTTCCACTTGATTTTAATTAGGGGTATCAGAATAAAGGGGTCTGAATACACGCCACACTTTTCAGATATTTATTTGTAAAAAAACTTAGAAAACCATTTATCATTTTCCTTCCACTTTCCAATTATGTCCCACTTTGTGTTGGTCTATCACATAAAATCCCAATAAAATACATTTACATTTTTGGTTGTAACATGTCAAAATGTGGAAAATTTCAAGGGGTCCGAATACTTTTCCAATGCTCTGTGTGTATATATACAGTATATATATATATACACATTAACAGTATGCAGTTATAAATAGACTGCCCTCTCCCTTGCATAGGTAGTGCGGGTGTCTCTCCCCATTGGTGGACCTCACTTTCCTGGTTGCATTAAAATTGGCTATGTAAGGTAATCAAAGTAAGACAGTTTTCTTTTTAAATCAAATAGAACTTTATTGAAAGAACAATAGATGAGAAGCAGTACAGAATACCAAATCTTTTACATATTAGGGATAAACATTCAACATTCGGTATATAGCACTAAATCACATAAACACAGTACATCTGCATATAACTCAGATCGCACAATAAACAATCAAACAATAGACTTCTGTTAAGAATGGAGACCCCGGGCGAAATACTCATTCCAGTAACTCATATCCCCTTTACAAGAGCAGACAGTCTAAAATTATATCAACTGGAGCTAGACCAGGAATATCCAGCAAAGGTGCCCAGATTTTGTTGAATTTTTTCACAATACCCCTGTGCTGATAGATGTATTTTTCTAGCCTGATAGTATTGCCCATTTGATTCAGCCACTCCTTCACTGTGGAGGGTTCCGTTGATTTCCAGTGCCTCAAAATTTATTTCCTAACCTGGAGAAAATTGAGTACTGTCCGTGATACTTTTTTTATATGCACTAACATATAATTTTTCAGGCCAAGCTTCTTCAAGGTCCAAGCAGTAATGATTCACAAATTTTTAAGCAGAAAAAAAGGAGAAAAACAAACACATACACATCAATGGTAATAAAGATAGCAGCAGAGTTAGTGAGATAAGACAGAGGGAGAGCTATAGAATGGAGGTGGGGGAGGGTGATAATCACAGAGGGGGTTGTAAAACTTTTGGTATAAGGCCCCTTTCACACTGGGGCGGGGGCGGCGTCGGCGGTAAAGTGTAGTGTAAGCGGCACTTTACCGTCGGTATTCGGCCGCTAGCGTGATGGTTTTACCCCCCGCTAGCAGCCAAGAAAGGGTTAAAAACCACTGCAAAGCGCCTCTGCAGAGGCGCTTTGCCAGCGGTATAGCCGCGCTGTCCCATTGATTTTAATGGGCAGGAGTGGTTTAGGAGCGGTATATACTCTGCTGCTATGCAGATGCTGCTAGCAGGACTTTTTTTCCCGTCCTGCTAGCGCACCACTCCAGTGTGAAAGCCCTCGGGGCTTTCACACTGGAGACAAAGCAGCGGCACTTTCGGGTCGGTTTGCAGGCGCTATTATTAATGCAATAGCGCCTGCAAACCGCCCCAGTGTGAAAGGGCCCTAATGAAAGGGCCCTAATGGGTAATTAGGACGATAATAGCTTCCCGCATGGACTCAGGGAGGACATTAGCTTCAAATATGGCATGGTATAGAGTAAGAAGTCTAGGGATAAGGGATTCTGAAAAATGTGCATTAAATTCAATCGGCAGCCCATCAGAGCCCGGAGCCTTGGCTTTGGCGAAGTGGGAGATGGCAAGTTTAATGTCATCTGCAGATATAGGGGCAGGGAACTTCACCTTTACATGGTCATTGGTGAAGTCTGCATCTTTACACGGTCATTGATGTGGAATTCCTGGAGGGGCAGGAGAAGCTGTCGGAACATACGGTCCGGTTAAGTTCTTCATCATGGACTCGGCAGAGAAAGGTCGTTGAGTGTACCACAGTGGAGGGCTGGATGTGGAGACATGCCAGGAAGTCTGTGAGGGAACTTCATCTTTACACGGTCATTGGTGAAGTCCTTATCATTGCACAGTCATTGATAAGGAGTGCTGGATCAGAGGAGAGACTGTGGGGATATGTGTCAAATTGATGTGGCCTGAGGGCACAGGATTTGCAAGCTAGGCTAGCTGGGGAGAGGTACTGCAGGCCTCTGGCCTAGTAGCAGAAAGTAACCAGAGTCAGCATGAGAAACTATTCAGAGTGGGTTCTTTTGCCTTAAGAAGAAGATGTGACAGTACAAGTTTAATTAATATGCTACAGTACAAGTTTGTGCAGGAGGAGAGGAGTTCTGGGAACATTACCCTTACATGGTCATTGATGAGGAAGTTCTGGAAGCAATAGTCTGCAGGAGTTACGCATAGGAGGAGCAATGGTCTGCATGGTGATGCAGGAAAAAGATCGTAGCTGTTATAAATGCGCATTATTCCTTCAGGCTCAAATTATAAAATATATAAATATATAAAGTATATAAATATGATGGCAAAGTGATCTATCCTATGGGCATCCCATATACCCTTTTCCCCAACCAAGTGGTACCCCTCAATAAACAAAAACAAAACACAGCAAAAGACTGTTCATTGTCTCTGCAAGTGATATATGGGAGTCTGGCAGCAGGGTGATATGGTGGATGTTTGTTACTAGTGGCAACTACACTACACTACACTTTCAACAATAAAATCGAGCATCAATAGAGGACAGGAGTATGCCGGTTTGCGCTCCACCTGCATTCCAGCAGCTGGAAATGACGGGTCTTGAAATGTCGCAACCTACGCATTTCATCAGTAAGCGTCATCAGACCCCTTTTGAAGTCAGACGCTTACTGACAAAAACGTGTAGAGTGGGACTTTGCAGGACATGTCATTTCAGGCTGCTGGAGCGCAGGTGGAGAGCAGGAAATGTTGATTTATAATTGTTTAAAAGAGCCTAGAACAACGATGGATTAATCACTAGAATTTGGTGATACACCTACCTAATGCAGTTTTTGACCTTCTTTGAGAAAAGGGATCAAATATTTCTGGTAAGTGTGGAGTGTTTGCACTTGGGAGCACATTTTTTTTTCCATTGGAGTGGCACAGATATTATCTTTGGAGCACTTTTTAAGAATTCCAGCAAGCACTTTATTGCAAATCACAAGGACTTTATATATGAATTTATTTATGGAATTTGCACTTAGCACTTTTTGGGATCACTAAAAGCACTTAATTTGTTGTACAAACTTCACTATTAATTATATTGTTTATGTATATATTCCTGAATTTATTTATGCATTTTTGATATAAGTTATTTCAATTTTATGTTGACTGATTTGATTTTAATTTAGATGAGCTCAGTTTGTCTTCTAATTGCAGTTTCTAGCTTGTACCTGCCGCCTGTATGCCATGAGGCGATTTCTATGTATATTCCTACAATCAAAATTTTTTAGACTGTGCTATTTTATATATTTGTTCAATAAACTGGTGTTATGATTATGAGACTTTTGGATGTATGCTCTTTGAATATACCAATAATATATGACCATCCTGGTGGACTAAGACTTTAGAGGCATGACAGCACCATCTTGTGGCCAACCATCCTAAGTTCTTCTCGTTGTCAAATGTTTCACTCTTTTTTCCACTACTCCAAAAGGGAACTCCATTCATGTTGGCATTTGGATTTATCTTTTGACATTAGGACAGACTCTAGCGCCCGATAATTGGAATTTCTGGTTCATTAGAAGGTGTCACAGGCTCTATTTGGGCTGTTGATATAAACATATAACAGCTTTTTGTTTTTTTTCACTTTTGGTATTTTATTCTACAAAACATTTTGTGATTGTGCTAATAACTATACAGGTTTATAACACATACATTAGTAAAGTCCCTTTTCTATTTTTGATTCTCTTGGCAAAAGCTGTAGGGCTCTTTCCAGAGAAAAACTGAAAAACTGAAACACACCTTTTCACGCAGTCATTTGGAATGACACTGTTGCTGAGCTTGAATACCATGGTACACTCTATTTTGAATGACACTGTTGCTGAGCTTGAATGCCATGGTACACTCTATTTGAAATGCCACTTTTGCTGAGCTTGAATGCCATGGTACACTCTATTTGGAATGACACTTTTGCTGAGCTTGAATGCCATGGTACACTCTATTTTGAATGACACTGTTGCTGAGCTTGAATGTCATGGTACACTCTATTTGAAATGACACTTTTGCTGAGCTTGAATGCCATGGTACACTCTATTTTAAATGCCACTTTTGCTGAGCTTGAATGCCATGGTACACTCTATTTTGAATGACACTGTTGCTGAGCTTGAATGTCATGGTATACTCTATTTGAAATGCCACTTTTGCTGAGCTTGAATGCCATGGTACACTCTATTTGGAATGACACTGTTGCTGAGCTTGAATACCATGGTACACTCTATTTTGAATGACACTGTTGCTGAGCTTGAATGCCATGGTACACTCTATTTGAAATGCCACTTTTGCTGAGCTTGAATGCCATGGTACACTCTATTTGGAATGACACTTTTGCTGAGCTTGAATGCCATGGTACACTCTATTTTGAATGACACTGTTGCTGAGCTTGAATGTCATGGTACACTCTATTTGAAATGACACTTTTGCTGAGCTTGAATGCCATGGTACACTCTATTTTAAATGCCACTTTTGCTGAGCTTGAATGCCATGGTACACTCTATTTTGAATGACACTGTTGCTGAGCTTGAATGTCATGGTACACTCTATTTGAAATGACACTTTTGCTGAGCTTGAATGCCATGGTACACTCTATTTGAAATGCCACTTTTGCTGAGCTTGAATGCCATGGTACACTCTATTTGGAATGACACTGTTGCTGAGCTTGAATGCCATGGTGCACTCTATTTGGAATGACACTGTTGCTGAGCTTGAATGCCATGGTACACTCTATTTGGAATGGCAGTGTCGCTGAGCTTGAATGCCATGGTACACTCTTCAGCTTCGATCTCTAGCACAGCACATATGAACTTTGTCCTCATCTTATAGTAAGACAAATGCATAATCCTTATCATACTTATAATAAACAAAAGCACCATCCTATATAGCAAGAGATTAGAAAAATAACCTACAAAATGTGGACTTTAAATTTGCTTGCAGGAAAACACAGACAATCAAATTTAAAGTCCCCAATGACACAAATAAATATGAAAAGTAAATTAAAAAATATGCATCCCATATACATAACAATTATTTATACAATGTAAATTATGAATTCAGCATATAAACAATAAATAGCTATAGTCCAATATATGTGCATTTTGGCATGTTGTGGATCCTGTTCATATCAACAAAGCAAATAAGCCTCACGGCCAGAGTTAAAGTGTCATTAAACACAAACTATGAAAAACTCTCATTATATGCTATGTAACATACTGAGAAAGCCACTAAAGCATTTGTTTTGTGTAGAGTAAAATATACCTGGTTGAGCCTGCCTTCAGCTGTCCCTCCAATGTTCTCTGTGTCCCTACTGCCGGTTGAGATTGTGTAAAGAAGCAGGTGTCCTCTACGGAGCATGCTCTAATTTCAGTTCCCTTTTAAGCTTTTCATTTCCTCCCTTTTCTTATCTGGGCAGCCCATGTGACTATAGAGTCACACATGTGGGCATATACAAAGTGGTAAATTACTATCCTTCCCTCCTCCATCATGTCTTTATTGGCAACATTATGGTCGTGGACAGTGGCAGAACTACCACCATAGCGACCCACGCAGGCGCTATGGGGCCCGCAGCCGAGTGGGGCCTGGTGAGGACAGAAGGCTCTGCAGGGGAGAGCGGATGGATCTGCGGGTGAGAGTTCGGGTGGCTCTGCGGGCTGTCAGGCGGCTCAGTTGGTGAGACAGCTGGGCAGCTTGTGGGTGAGCAGGCTGGCCAATCAGGGAGCTGGCGGGCGGGGGAGCATAAAGATGACATCATCTCTCACCACCTGGCGCCCGCCCTGCATCCCTGCAGTGCAGTTCTCCCCTCACTGTGCAGGCAACCGTGGGAAGCAGAGAGATGACATTATCTCTCTGCTGCCTGATAATCTGCTGCCTGACTCTGGGACACAGCAGGAAAGTGACACAGCAAGTGACAATCCGTAATGTGTGGCAGGTGATGTGGCAAGTGACAATCCTTAATGTGTGGCAGGTGACGTGGCAAGTGACAATCCGTGACGTGGCAAGTGACAATCCGTGACGTGGCAAGTGACAATCTGTAATGTGTGGCAGGCGATGTGGCAAGTGACAATCTGTAATATGTGGCAGGTGACGTGGCAAGTGACAATCTGTGACATGGCAAGTGACAATCCGTAATTGGTGGCAGGTGACGTGGCAAGTGACAATCTGTAATGTGTGGCAGGTGATGTGGCAAGTGACAATCCGTAACATGTGGCAGGTGACGTGGCAAGTGACAATCCGTAATGTGTGGCGGGTGACGTGGCAAGTGACAATCCGTGACGTGGCAAGTGACAATCCGTAATTGGTGGCAGGTGATGTGGCAAGTTGGCAAGTGACAATCCGTAATGTGTGGCAGGTGACGTGGCAAGTGACAATCTGTAACATGTGGCAAGCGACGTGGCAAGTGACAATCCGTAATGTGTAGCAGTTGATGTGGCAAGTGACAATCCATAATGTGTGGCAGGTGACGTGGCAAGTGACAATCCGTAATGTGTGGCAGGTGACGTGGCAAGTGACAATCCGTAATGTGGGGCAGGTGACGTGGCAAGTGACAATCCGTAACATGCGACGTGGCAAATGACAATCCGTAATGTGTGGCAGGCGACGTGGCAAGTGACAATCCGTAATGGGTGGCAGGTGACGTGGCAAGTGACAATCCATAACGTGTGGCAGGCGAGGTGGCGAAAGTGACAATCCGTAATGTGTGGCAGGTGACGTGGCAAGTGACAATCCGTAATGTGTGGCAGGTGATGTGGCAAGTGACAATCCATAATGGGTGGCAGGTGACATGGCAAGTGACAATCCATAACGTGTGGCAGGCGAGGTGGCAAGTGACAATCCGTAATGTGTGGCAGGTGACGTGGCAAGTGACAATCCATAACGTGTGGCATGTGACAATCCATAATGTGTGGCAGGTGACGTGGCAAGTGACAATCCATAACGTGTGGCAGGTGACGTGGCAAGTGACAATCCGTAATGGGTGGCAGGTGACCTGGCAAGTGACAATCCATAACGTGTGGCAGGCGAGGTGGCAAGTGACAATCCGTAATGTGTGGCAGGTGACGTGGCAAGTGACAATCCATAACGTGTGGCATGTGATAATCCATAATGTGTGGCAGGTGACGTGGCAAGTGACAATCCATAACGTGTGGCAGGCGACGTGGCAAGTGACAATCTGTAATGTGTGGCAGGTGACACAGCAAATGACAATCTGCAACGTGTGGCATGTGACTTGGCAAGTGACAATCTGCATCTGGTGACAGGCGATGTGACAAGTGGACAATTCGTAACGTGTGGCAGGTGATGTGGCAAGTGACAATCCGTGACAAGGCAAGTGACAATCCGTAATGTGTGGCAGGTGATGTGGCAAGTGACAATTCGTAATGTGTGGCAGGTGACATGGCAAGTGACAATCCGTAACATGTGGCAGGTGACGTGGCAAGTGACAATCCGTAATGTGTGGCAGGTGACGTGGCAAGTGACAATCCGTGACGTGGCAAGTGACAATCCGTAATTGGTGGCAGGTGACGTGGCAAGTGACAATCCGTAATGTGTGGCAGGTGACGTGGCAAGTGACAATCTGTAACATGTGGCAGGCGTTGTGGCAAGTGGCAATCGGTAATGTGTGGCAGGTGACGTGGCAAGTGACAATCCTTATCGTGTGGCGAGTGATGTGGCAAGTGACAATCCATAACGTGTGGCAGGCAGCGTGGCAAGTGACAATCCGTAATGTGTGGCAGGTGACATGGCAAGTGACAATCCATAACATGTGGCAGTCGACGTGGCAAGTGACAATCCGTAATGTGTGGCAGGTGACATGGCAAATGACAATCCGTGACGTGGCATGTGACAATCTGCAACGTGTGGCAGGTGACTTGGCAAGTGACAATCTGCATCTGGTGACAGACGATGTGGCAAGTGGACAATCCGCAACATGTGGCAGGTGATGTGGCAAGTGACAAGCTGCATCTGGTGGCAGGTGACAGTGGCAAGTGACACACTCGGGGCTCCCACTGATTCTGCATTATGGTGAGTTGAACTATTTAATTTTATATAACAATGTAATAATAGAAATAATGTGTTTCAATCATCCAGACACCAAAACAACCATGGTGCCATGATGATTGAAGCGCCAACATCAGCCATTGCCCTGATAAATTACCCCTAAAAAAAGGTATTTTCTGGCAGTGCTCCTCCAGAGACTAGACTCTGGATCCACCCCTGGGTGAGGATGAGGAATGTAAGTTTACTGTTAGGCCTCCCGGGCCCCGCGAGTCCGGCCCTGTCCTGACACACGCAGCCGCATACAGCAGGAGACAGGAGCAGAGAGCAGAGTGGGCGGGAGCAGAGTGGGCAGAACGTTCGAGCGTGCCTGTGAAGGGACATCATTTTCGGCACATGAGGAGGCTCTGGAGTCTGGACAGGAGGTAGGAAGGGAGTGGGAGACTGTCATCGTTTTACACTGTTTTGCTATTTTTGAGAAGAAAATGCAGAATGTTCCTAAGACCTTAGGAATAAACTTGATCAAGCTACCATTAGGGTCACTGTTCATCATTGCTGTCTTATTTCTCCCCTATTTGTTTTGTATTTACACATAAGTTTAATCAGAACAGAAATTGGTTAGAAGGCATGGAGGTCAGCAATGTGTGTCCTTCAGGGGCTGCATACAGTGTACTGCATACTTTGTTGTTCAAAATTAATATAAGCTGTTGCCTGGGTAGTGTGCCACATGGGTGTGGTAATCTGTTGTTCAATGGCATTAGTTCATTATTTTTGTAGGGGGGGGCGCGGCTGTTTGGAGGGTGGTGGGCCCATACAACATTTTGCTTTGGGGCCCTGTGATTTCTAGTTACGCCCCTGGTCGTGGAATACAATATGCTGATTGATTATATTCACTAAAAAACTCGCAAAAATGCTTAGTTTTAATAATAATCAATAATAAATATATATGAAATATGAAATAAATATATGAAATGTAACTTCTAATACCTGTAAAGTAAAAAAAAAGCCTTGGGTGCAAATGCCATCTGAACAAAGTGAAAGCTAATGTCAATCAACTTTGACCTCGCCTACACCATACTAATGCACAAAAAATACACATTCGATGTTCAATTAAGATTTATTGGGAGCTATAAAACAGTTATATGATATTTATATTTATAATCTAATTTGAATTGATCTTCTAAAACAGTTTTTTTTTTTTTTTAGTCATGTGACTGGCAAAGCATCAATCAGAGCTGGCCAGACACAAACTCACATTTGTAGAGCGCATACAGCAGCAGACTAATAGAAGCAGAAGCAAAGGAACAGGAAAGATCATTTGACCAGACAACAGCAATGCAGGAATGAGAATTAAAAAAAAATATATATATATACAGTGGCATGATATATACTGTATAATTTATGTGAATGATTTATGGCAATTAACACATCTCTGTTTAGTATCACTTTAAGTGACCCTTAGTGAAAAGTCAAACAGCGCTCAAATAGAAGTGAATCAGTTGCCCAGGATATCATGGCAAGAGAAATCCACATTCTCCCAACAGCACTTTGTGTAGTGAAACAGTGCAGTATGTCCAAAAAGTATTATATGTATCAGCAAGGCTTTTCTTCTGCCGGAACGCGGCAGAATGGCGTTCCGCCACCTCTGGCAGCCCTGTCCTCTCCATACAGTCACTAAACACAGAAGGCGGTAGAGGAGATTTTTGCACTACTCGCTTCCTCCACCGGCTTCTGTATCCTTTTGTGAGGACATGTTTATATGTCAGTCAGTGCCCCGAGTCCCACGTCGTGACCGCTGCATTTTGTTTTACTTTTCCTGAGCTTCGGCAGTTGTTGTTCCCGTCCCGCCCTGCCCAGAGGCTCCCCTCCCAAGCGGCTCCCTTCCCACCCTGCCCAGCGGCTCCCGTCCTGCCCAGCAGCTCTCATCCTGCCCAGTGGCACCTGTCCCATCCTGCCCATCGGCTCCAGTCTTGCCCAGCTCCGCGGCTCCCCTCCCGGCCTGCCCTACCTCCCTGTCAGACTTGTGCAGCTCAGAGCCGAGTGAAGTGTTCAGCTGG
This sequence comes from Lithobates clamitans, assembly GCA_037952925.1. Classification (NCBI taxonomy): domain Eukaryota; kingdom Metazoa; phylum Chordata; class Amphibia; order Anura; family Ranidae; genus Lithobates; species Lithobates clamitans. The sequence continues at coordinate 670,098 of JBBGZY010000853.1, read as the reverse complement.
AACTGCAGTTGTGGAAAAAAGCCTGGAGAGGAGGTGAGTGCACTGGAAACTATGGAGGGGAGGGAAGGGGGGGTGGGGCGAGTGGCACCTGCAGGGGGAGGTGACAGCTGTGGACCGCAGTGGGGGTGAATTTGTGAAGAGGGGGGTGAAGTTGTTAAAGCTGGAAAGGGGGAGAGTTTGTGCAAAGTGCTGAGTAGTGGGGAGGGGGGGCAGGTGGTACAGTGGCAAGAGCTGATAGGGGGGGTTGGCAGGTTGTTTGAAGGTGACAGGGGGTGAAGAGGTGAAAGCTGGAGAGCTGAAGAGATGAAAGCTGTGGATTGGGGTAATCTGTAGATGGGGGTGCAGTAGTGAAATGTGGAAGTGGGGTAGAGGCAAGCTGTAGTTGTGGACTGGGAGTGTAAGCTGTAGATCTGGGGGCTGCAGAGTTGAGTTGTTGACAGGGGGTACAAAGGTGAGTTGTGGGGGTGCTAAGATGACATATGGACAGGGGTGCAAAATTGAGGATGGACAGGGAAAAGAAGAGGTGTGTTGCGGACGGAGGGAAGAAGTGGTGAGTAGCGAATGGGGGGAAGAAGTGGTGAGCTGTGTACCGAGGGAAGAAGAGGTGAGCTGTGGACAGGAGGGAAGAAGAGGTGAGCCATGGACAGGAGGGAAGAAGAGGTGAGCCGTGGACAGGAGGGAAGAAGAGGTGAGCCGTGGACAGGAGGGAAGAAGAGGTGAGGCGTGGACAGGAGGGAAGAAGAGGTGAGCCGTGGACAGGAGGGGAGAAGATCCCGGGCTACCTGTCGACCACGGGTAGGTAACAGGTAGACCGGAAACAGGTCTGCGCCGCTGACCCCCGCTTTTTACTTCTAGCTGCCGTTTTTCTTCTCTGCCCCCAGCCTCCTTCGCTGCTTTTTCGGTCCTTCTCTCTCTCTCCCCTCCAGCCTCCTTCGCCGATGTCATCAGTGAACAGCGAAGAGCGAGAAACAGCACAGCTCAGGACAGAGGGTGGGCGGAGGAGCTGGCCAAATTCACTTTTTAAGTTAACCCGCTGGTGATTGCTTGCTAGATCCTAAGCAACCAATCACCCGCTTGTTAATATGAAAAGTCACTTTACCAGCTCCTGTTCTCCCCCCCGTCCAGAACTGTGCTGCCTTTCGGTCACCTATGTGCACAGGTAGGATGCAATGGAACAATGCTATGGGAGGGAATGGGGGAAAGAGAACACTAATGTGTGTATGTGTGTGTGTGTGTGGGGAAGGGTGATGTGAAGGGGCAGTGGACACTTCTAAGGATAGAGCCACCCCCATAGCAGTGCCCCCCCTTCTGCCACCCTTCACATCACCCCTCCCAATCTCTTTGACCTGAGTGTAACAAACTCCTTAACCCTGAGCTGTGCATTCTGAGCATAACGCACTCCTGATCCTTGCATTCTGAGCATAATGCACTCCTGATCCCTGCATTCTGAGCGTAAGGAATTCCTGATTCCTGCATTCTGAGCGTAACACACTCATTATCCCTGCATTCTGACCTTAACACACTCGTGTTTCCTGCATTCTGAGCATAACGCACTCCTGAACCCTGCATTCTGAGCTCAATGCACTCCTGAATCCTACATTCTGAGCGTAATGCACTCCTGAACCCTGCACTCTCTTTTAATACTTTTGTTTTTGTGTCCACTGCATTTGCGATCTACATTTGGAGTTAACAATGTATTATCACCCGCAGTAGATCACAAAGGCAATGCATTTTGAACACGGTGCAGGAAACAAACATGGACATGCCTTTCTGGCATCGCATTCTGGTGTGAACCGACCCTAACGGGACACTGTGCCCAGTGATCTTTGACTTCATCAGTGTTGTTCAAGTAGATCTCCATCTGTCTAAGGTAGCCTACCCCTGGTCTAAATGGTATAAAGCCCCGTACACACGATCAGAATGTCGTACAAAAAATACCGCTTTTTAAGCAATCGTACGATAATCTGAACGTTAGTATACAGCTGTTGTCTGAAATTTTATGAAGGGACAAACAGAAAAAAATGCTCTCATACCATACCAAATCATACGATTTTCATTTATTCAGTACAATTTTTATCCGAAAATACCATACAAATACACTACAACACATACATCACTTCCAAATTTTTATTCTATCGTACGAGAATTTTCGTACTTAAGCAATCTATTCCTTTTCGATATGGAGAATAGCATCCAAAAAAAAGACGGACGATTATTCGTCCGATTATCTCATTGCGTTACTAGGCTTTAATCACCTGTAATAGCAATAACACAGCTCTAATATCAGTGTCCCCAGGAAGGCTCTGCTCAGCATAAGAAGATACAAAGAGAAAATGAGAGAAACAGGGAAGCCAGTTCCATAGTGTAGTATATTCACAATTAACCACTTTTTTTAAAACAAACTGGGGACTCACATGAACATAGATTGGTACTGCAACAAAGTTAAAAGCATTTGGTAAAAAGAGACTGTGTATCGTATGATTTGCACAATGACATTGCACGCCCTGCCTCCGCCCTACGTGTTTCATCATAAATTAGGTCATTGGGGCTAGCTGCTTTCTTTTTTACCAAAGCATGGGTTTTTTATATAAAATATACTGTATATGTAATCCCAAGACATCTCTTCCTATAATTCTACAATAATTTCATAGATATGGGCAAGTCACAAATTTTTAAGTTAGCATCACGAAATTGGAAATGATGAAAATAGACACCAGGGTATTTTTTCCCCAAATGCAATTCTCATTTTTACCTGGAAGTTAAAAATCTTAATACTTTAAGATATTGACCTAATACCACATCGCACCTATATTTATAAACATTAGTATCAAACCCTGTACAAACAGATGCATGATCTGTGCAGATAGGACAACCCTAAATTCTCCTGGTGTGAACATATTGGAATTATAAAGGTGAATATATTTGGTTCATGTACTAAATTTTACCATAATAACTTAGCTGCAGTTTCCTTAGATCCCTAAATGTAAAATTTATGGATTTTATCTGGTCTCATATGAAGCTCAGAGTTTATTTTGAAATACTAACTAAAACAAAGTTTAATGGAGGCATGGGTTACTCAAATGCTACGAGGGCTTATCACTAATTAAAATGCTAGACTAGTTTTACTGGAGGTCCCAAAAAACAATGGGTAGATCATAAAGAAGCTCTTATAAGCCAATGTCTTAACACTTCAATTTGGATTCACAAGTCATACAGACAAAATGCAGCTTAACCACTTCCCGCCCGCCCTATGGCGGATTGACGTCCGGGAAGTGGTTGTGTTATCCTGACTGGGCGTCATATGACGTCCAGCAGGATAACATGCCGCAGCGCGCCCCCGGGGGCGCGCATCGCGGCGATCGGTGGAGCGGTGTGTCAGTCTGACACACCGCTACACTGATCTTGGTAAAAAGCCTCCGGCGGAGGCTCTTTACCACGTGATCAGCCGTGTCCAATCACGGCTGATCACGCTGTCAATAGGAAGAGCCGTTGATCGGCTCTTCCTCACTCGCGTCTGACAGACGCAAGTAGAGGAGAGCCGATCGGCGGCTCTCCTGGCAGGGGGGGTCTGCGCTGATTGTTTATCAGCGCAGCCCCCCCGCAGATCACCACACTGGACCACCAGGGATCGCCACTAGGACCACCAGGGAAGGGGCAACATGTGGATGGCCAGGTATGTACCCCATGGCCATCCACATGTGCCCAGTATGCCAAATCTGTGCCAATCAGTGCCCACAAATGGGCACTGATTGGCACAATTATGTTGCAGTGATGCCCAGCAATGCCACCCTTAGGGGCATCACTGCAAACAAGTAATGCCACCAGTGCCACCCATCAGTGTCCATTCATGCCACCTGTCAGTGCCCATCCATGCCCATCAGTGCCCATCTATCAGTGCCCATCCGTGCCCATCTGTGCCAACTATCAGTGCCACCCATAAGTAACCATCAATGCCACCTACAAGTGCCCATCAATGCCACCTATGAGTGCCCATCAGTGCCGCCTATTAGTGCCCATCCGTGCCACCTATGAGTGCCCATCAGTGCCGCATACCAGTGCCACCTATCAGTGCCCATCAGTGCCACCTATCAGTGCCCATCAGTGCCGCCTATCAGTGCCCATCATCAGTGCCCGTCAGTGCCACCTCATCAGTGCCACCTCATCGGTGCCACCTCATCGGTGCCCATCAGTGCCGCCATATCAGTGCCCGTCAGTGCAGCCATATCAGTGCCCGTCATTGAAGAAAAAAACGTACTTATTTACAAAAAGTTTTAACAGAAACAAAGAAAAACTTGTTTTTTTTCAAAATTTTCGGTCTTTTTTTATTTGTTGCGCAAAAAATAAAAACCGCAAGGGTGATCAAATACCACCAAAAGAAAGCTCTATTTGTGGGAACAAAATGATAAAAAAATTGTTTGGGTACAGTGTAGTATGACCGCGCAATTGTCATTCAAATTGCGACAGCGCTGAAAGCTGAAAATTGGGCTGGGCGGGAAGGTGTCTAAGTGCCTGGTATTGAAGTGGTTAAAGAAGAAATGACCATTCTTTAGAATGCTTAAAGTGTTACTAAACCCGGGACACTGCATTCACTATATCTGGTCTTCCACAATATACAGAACATGGAAATGCAATTTTTTTAGTAAATATAAACTGCTAAATACCTTTTCTCAGTAGCATTAGATAGCAGTCTTGTGACTTCTATCAGTGTTTGGTTAAAGCTTGTAGGAGGAGTTTTCATTCTCCTCTGACTGTCCTATGAGGCTGCAGGACAACTGACCTTCTGTCTGGACAGTGATGATTGGCCCTGTGCCAATCACATGCACCCTCCCAAGAAAAAAATAAAAAGCTCTAGCAAAACACACCAAACTGAGCATGTGCAAAGTGACTCCAAAGTCTCTGTCTTATCAGGAGATAGATTGGGGAATGTGGAAGAAGGGGAGGATCAGAGAAGACAGGATTAAACAGCCTTTTTATACAATGTGGAGGATTAACCCCTTAGGTTCCACAGTGAGTATAACACGCATGCTTTACTGCAAATACAGACTGATTTTACTGTTGAGGGTTTAGTAACACTTTATTATTAAACCTATAATAAAACCTGAGCGTGAAGGCTACATTTTAAAAACTTAGATACTTGTAGAATCTACAGTAGAACATATTATATAATATATCTTCTGTAATAACTACAAGACGGTCTACTTTTCAAGGGCCATAACACAACTGGAAAACAAAGTCTTTAGAGTGGACCTTCACATTAAATTAAAATTCAATAAAATTTTTATCAAGAATGTCTTGGTACATTTTTCCATTCATTGTTCTTTTAATAATCTGAAGTTTGCCAGTACCGTATGCTGAAAAACAGCCCCACACCATGATGTTCCCACCTCCAAACTTCACTGTTGGTATGGGGTTGTTTTTGGGGTGATGTGCAGTGCCATTTTGCCTCCAAACATGGTGTGTATTATGGCATCCAAAGAGTTCAATTTTGGTCTCATCTCACAAGACTATATTCTCCCAGTATTTCACAGGCTTGTTTAAATGTTGTGCAGCAAACTTTAAACGAGCTTCAACATGCTTTTTCTTCAGCAATGGAGTCTTGCATGGTGAGCGTGCATACAGGCCATGGCAGTTGAGTGCATTACTTATTGTTTTATTTGAAACAATTGTACCTGCTAATTCCAGGTCTTTGTGAAGCTCTGCACGAGTGGTCCATGGCTCTTGGACAACTCTTCTGATAATTATTTTCACTCCACTGTCAGAAATCTTGCGAGGAGCACCTGGTTGTGGCCAGTTTATGGTGAAATTATGTTCTTTCCACTTCTGGATTATGGCCCCAACAGTGGTCACTGGAACATTCAGACGTTTAGAAATCCTTTTGTAACCAATGCCATCAGTATGTTTTGCAACAATAAGGTTGCGAAGATCGTGAGAGTGCTTTTCCCCATCATGAGATGTTTCTTGTGTGATACCTTGGTAATGAGACACCTTTTTATAGGCCATGTATAATTAAAACGTGTTATTTATATATTTTTTTTACCTATTCTAATAAGTTGTATGTGTGTGTGTGTGTTTCACTGGGACTAGGGGATCATGATACTCCTAGGATCGTACGGCACTATTACCCCCAAGGACCCATACAGGCTGCATCCGCTCTTTCATATCCACTGGAGACAGGTCAGTGATTAGTTTTCTCCACCCACCTTGCACTTCCCTTCTCCTGTCATCCCATCAGTGCCCCGAGAACCCCCCCCTCCTCAGGTCGCACTCCGTGCCTCCCCTGTTCATTCTTTGTTTCCACTACAGGTACATCTGACAGTCAAGCACCACTGCAAGGGAAATACAATTATATATAAATTTCCTATATTTTTGTAGGTAGGTGTTATCCCTCAGCAATCAACCTGTCTGCCACCCTCATCTTTTTGGAATCAGTACCCCTATATTTCTTTACCTCCATAGCCCACATGCACCTTCACACTTCAAAGCATCCTCTTCCGTCACTTTCTGCCTCCATGCTACATAAACTGTATATTCTCACTACACTGGTAAGACACGTTTTGAACATAGGCACATGTCATGTGTTTATAGGTGGGCCCTTTCTCTTCATTCATATTAATTTACATGTGTGTATATATATATATATTTGTTTCCATGTGCATATGAATATATTCATGTTTGTTGCACAACTGCACATGTGGAAAAAGATCTCTCAGCGTTTCTCTGTGCCCCCCCCCCCCCTCCCTTTCTTTATGTATATTTATTTATATATATTTTTATGTGTATGTATATATATATCTATACATATATTCTTTATTTAGTATTTCATGCCTTCTGCTTCAATGTCTACCACCTATCATTATTTCATTTTATTGATATGGTAACCTTTTTTTTTTTTTATTATATATATTATTTTTTGTATTATTTACACCTGACCTCTTTTAATGTAAATTTACTATACGTCTCCAGTCTGTAGTATACATATTTTGCCATGTGCCCCATACTATATTGTTCTGATCTGTATTTCACCTAGAACGCCTGGACGGGGACTGGTATGGAGCTTAGAATAACTAATTATCCACTACAGGACATACTCTCCTACTAGCCACTCCCTTCCATGTACACATGTCGGCCTACCGGCCCATACAGACTGTGCTCCTGTTCTCCTGGCTCTGATGAAGAGGTTACCCTCGAAACGCGTCAGCCTTTTTAACTACTTGCCTCAACATGGGCATACCCCAGTTTTAACTTTTTAGTGCTTATTTTGTCACCTGTTTTTATGCAACGTAGTATTTGTATGATGTAATTCATGTCTGTTTATATATTTTGTATACACGATTAAACCTAACCTGTTTTGATGTGAGCGTCTGATCACGCGCCTTCCATCCACCTCCTACTAATCAGTCTCTTCCAGACCACCCCTGGTCAGCTAAGGCAGCGGGACATGCTTCACCATCTTCTCCGGCCCTGCCACCTTCTACAATACTACCCTTTTCATACAACAAAAAGCCTCACTAGCGCATGAGTATTTCTCACAATACCTTGCCCTCATTGATCATGATACTAATACCTCACATCACAGCAGCATCTCTCCTTTCTCCCTGCTTAACGTGACCTGGAAAAGGGAGGGAGATATTTTAAACAGACCACCACTGAAGTGCTTAGATTGCACTTGTTAAAAACGACCTGCTTGTGTAAAACTCACAGAACATCTTCTCTGCTCCTCATTGCAGCTACATAAACGGCTACACATTTGAGATAAGCCGCAATCATCACTATCACGGCATATTTCTGCTTCATAAACAGACACCCTAAATCTACTTTCACAATGGGGCGGGGGGCGTTAGCAGTAAAGCGCAACTAACTTTAGCGGCGCTTTACCGCTGTAATAGTGCCGCTTTTTGGCTACCAGCGGGGTGCTTTTAATCCCCGCTAGCGGCCGAATAAAGGGTTAATAGCGTGCAGGTGCTTCGGCAGCGCTGCCCAATGATTCCAATGGCAGGAGCGGTGGAGGAGAGGTGTATTTACCGCTCCCACACCGTCCGAAAGATGCTGCTTGCAGGACTTTTTCTAACGTCCTGCAAGTGCACCGCTCCAGTGTGAAAGCACTCTGGCTCCCACACTGGGACTGCAGGGGAAGCGTTTTTCAGGCGCTTTACAATCGCTATTTTTAGCCCAAAAGTGCATAAAAAAACGCCCCAGTGTGAAAGGGGTCTAAGGCATTCAACAGCATTCTTGTATCTAGGGATCAGTACTGCGAAGGTGGATGCAATATTTTACACGCTCTGTGCTTTATTTAGCTCCCTGTCTCTCTTTTCAGAAATGTCTTCTTCAATCAATTAACAGCAGGTGGAGCCAGAAGCCTTCCTAACTAAAACACAGTATAACTAAAGCCAAAACTGTTGTATTTAATGTTGGATAGAGCAGGAAATAATGAAAATCACTGTTATGTATTTTTTGCCGTTCATTTTCCAATCAGGGAGATTTCCTTTCAGTTCCTAAAGGAAGTGAGGGAATTTCCATCTTAGACAGTTGTCATGGAGCAGGTGACCCTATTGGAAACGTTCTCCTCTATTCCTTTCCTAGTGACCACTGAAAATGTTGGATTTTCCCATAGCTTTTTTTTCCAGTGACATTGGTCACTTGGATAAATAAGGAAATCTCCCCAGTGGGGGTCCCAGACAGCAATAAGAACCTAATAGGCGTTCAAATCCATGTCTACATCTTTAAATATAATCTGTTCAGCTGATGGATCCTTTCACACAGGTGTGCTCCTCTCCATTCAGTAGGGGATCCGTGAACAAATCTCTTGTTGATATGGAGCAGAACGGGACTAATGTCACTTTTGTGACATCTGTTTCCTTTCAGTTTTTTGTCCACATTTTGACAGCGGTCATTTGCAGACCCATGGGTTTGTAAACCCCATTAATACCCATTATACCATAAGAACATACCAAAATAATAAAATAAACACACAACAAGGATTGTGGAAAAGTTTAGGCCGCGACCCCTGTATTGGGTTTAAAACAATTATGAAATTAACTTTAACCTTTTAACCACTTGCCGACCAGTGCACGACGATGTACGTCGGCACAATGGCACGGCTGGGAAAATGGGCGTACCTGTACGTCCCCTTTAAGATGCGCCCGCTGTGTACTCCGTGAGCGTGCCCATGGGTCCCGCGGACTCGATGTCCACCGGGGGCCCACGGTCATGACACGGATCGGCAGAACGTGGAGATGTAAACAAGGCATTTCCCTGTTCTGCCTAGCAACATGACAGGGATTTACTGCTCCCTGTCATTGGGAGCAGTGATCTCTGTCATGTTGTAGTGAGCCCATCCCCCCCACAGTTAGAATCACTCCCTAGGACACACTTAACCCCTTGATCGCCCCCTAGTGTTCAATGCCCCCTAGAGCAAAAAATAAAAACCGTAGAGGCGATCAAATACCACCAAAAGAAAGCTCTCTTTGTGGGAAAAAAAAGACGTCAAATTTTGTTTGGGTGCAATTGTCAGTTAAAGTGACGCAGTTCCGTATCGCAAAAAGTGCTCTGGTCAGGAAGGGGGTAAATTCTTCCGGGGCTGAAGTGGTTAATACCAAACAGAACCGCTGTTAACCGTTAACAGACCATGCTTAGTAACTAAGACTCAAGAAGTAATATCTTATACCAACCAACCATATAACAGTTTACCAACCACTGTCCACCCACAAAGTGGGCGACATTACCCAAAAAAGATGGACCTTCAATATCAAACAGAACTGTTTTTAACTAATAACAGACCAACATGTTTAGTCACTAAGACTCAAGCAGTAATATCTTATACCAACCAAATAACAGCGTACCAACCACTGCTCACCCACAAACTTCTCTATTTTATTTTTTTGTGGCCCTGACATGCCGGATCCATGAGCTGCTGGATGTAAAGAGACTGGTGTCCATTCACATCAGGCTACCCCCAATCTATCATGTCTGGGTCCATTTTTTTTTTTCCGGACCTGGACAGACTCATAGGTAGGAAGATGTTAACGGACACACATCCGTTTACAGTACATCTGCCTGCCCATAGATTTACGTAGAGTTTCCGATTCAGTCTGCTGAAAAATTGACAGGATGACCTGATTGGAATGCCCTTGTGAAAGGGGCCATGAAGTGCAGGCACCTAGAAGTTCCAGCACATACCTGCAGCAGCCTCCCAATGTATCCCATTACATAGTTACATAGTTAGTCAGGTTGAAAAAGACACAAGTCCATCTTGTGTTCTTTTTTTAAAAAAAACATACAATCCCATATACACAATCCTATACCCACAGTTGATCCAGAGGAAGGCGAAAAGCTACAGCAAAGCATGATCCAATTTACTACAGCAGAGAAAAAGAATCCTTCCTGATCCCCCGAGAGGCAATCGGATATTTCCTGGATCAACTTTACCTATAAATATTAGTATCCAGTTATATTATGAACACCTAGGAAATAATCCAGGCCTTTTTAAAAGCAATCTACTGAGCTGGCCAGAACCACCTCTAGATGGAGTCCATTCCACATTTTCATAGCTCTTACTGTGAAGAAACCTTTCCATATTTGGAGATAAAATCTCTTTTCCCCTATATGTGCCCCCTTATTCTCTGTGATGACCTTAAAGTGAATAACTCAGTGCCAAGATTACTATATGGACCCCTTATGTATTTGTACATGTTGATCATATCCCCCCTTAATCTTCTCTCCTCAAGAGAGAATAAATTCAGTTCCTTCAATCTTTCCTGATAGCTGAGCTCCTCCATGCCTCATCAGTTTGGTTGTCCTTCTCTGCACTTTCTCCAGTTCCCCGATATCCTTTTTGAGAACTGGTGCCCAAAATTGAACTGCATATTTCAGATGAGGTCTTACTAATGATTTGTACAGGGGCAAAATGATATCTCTCTCTCTCTCTGGAGTCCATACCTCTCTTAATACAAGAAAGAACTTTGCTTGCTTTGGAAACCGCAGCTTGACATTGCATGCTATTATTAAGCTTATGATTTACCAAAACCCCCAGAACCTTCTCCACTATGGATTCCCCCAGTTTTACTCCCCCTAGTATGTATGACGCAGGCATATTCATAACCCTCAAGTGCATAACTTTACATTTATCAATATTAAACCTCATTTGCCACATAGTTGCCCAATGAAACAGTGCATTGAGGTCGGCTTGTAATTTGGAGACATCCTGTGAGGACATTATTCCACTGCATAGCTTGGTGTCATCTGCAAAGACTGAAACAGTACTTGTAATCTCAGCCCCTATATCATTTATAAAGTTATTAAAAAGTAAGGGTCCTAACACTGAACCTTGGGGTACACCACTTATAACATTAGACCATTTAGAGTAAGAATCACTAATCACTACTCTCTGAATTCTGTCTTTTAGCCAGTTTTCTAGCCATTTACAAACTGATCTTTCCAAGCCTGTAGACTTAAAGGGGTTGTTAACCCTAATTTATTTATTTTTTAATAACAAACATGTCATACTTACCCCCACTGTGCAGTTCGTTTTGCACAAAATGGCCCCGATCCACCTATTCTGGGGTCCCTATCAGTTCCTCCCCGCATCGGTAAACCCCCTAGGAGAAGCGATTCCCTGGGGGTTACCGTGGCGCGCTCCCGTCCAGCATTTGCATACATAGACACAGAATGCCGGACTCGGGCCCGCCCCGCCCCCCCCCCCCCCCGGTGCCCACATCATTGGATTTGCTTGACATCAGCAGGAGCCAATTGCTGCGCTGCTATCAATCTAAAACGGGGGGGGGGGGGCTGGTCAGTGTCAGAAGTTTTTTTACCCTAATACATAGGATGCATTAAGGTGAAAAAACACGAGGGTTTACAATCCCTTTAACCTTACACATTAGCCGTGTGTTGGGAACTGTGTCAACCCCTTTTGCAAAATCCAAGTATACTATGTCCACAGTCATCCCTTTGTCCAAAGTTTTACTCCTCATAAAAAGAAATCAGGTTTGTTTGACAACTTCTGTATTTCATGAATCCTTGATGTCTGTTGCTCAAAATATTTTTTTCCAGCAAGAACTCATCTATGTCGTCTTTTAATAAACTCTCCAATATCTTCCCGACTATAGAAGTTAAACTAACAGGTCTATAGTTACTAGGTAAAGACTTTGATCCCTTTTTAAATATAGGCACCACATTGGCCCTACGCCAATCCAGTAGTACTATTCCAGTCATTAACAAGTCCCTAAAAATTAGAATCAATGGCATTAAAATGACAGAGCTCAATTCTTTTAGGATCTGTGGGTGGATGCCATCTGGTCCTTTATCCACCTTAATTCTGTCTAAATATTCCTGGACCATATCATTTTTGAGCCATTGTGGATCATTTGGGGCTGTGTCAATACCATCCCCATTATAGACATGAGTTCCTCCATGCTCCTTTGTATACACAGAGCTGGAGAACGTATTTAAAAAAATTGCCTTCTCTTTGTCCCCGGTCACCCACTCTAGATTTTTTTGTAAAGGACCTACATGCTCAGACCTGACCTTTTTACTATTAATATACCGTATATACTCGAGTATAAACCGAGTCTTTTAGCACATTTTTTAGGCTGAATACCCCCCATCGGCTAATACTCCAGTGAAGGTCTCCAGTGAGGGTGCAGCTGTACCTTTGATAACTAAAACAGCAGGTGTCTCCCGCTGTGTCATGCAGTCTGTTTGGCGGTCGTCCATTGTAACAAAGCCCCGCCTCCTCCTCGTCCATGATAGACGGAACACTGATACAGTTTCACTGAATTTCACAGCCGCTGTTTTAGTTATCAAAGGTACAGCTGCAGATGGGCACAGTGAGACTGCAGATGGGCACACTGAGGCTGCAGATGGGCACAGTGAGGCTGCAGATGGGCACAGTGAGGCTGCAGATGGGCACAATGAGGCTGCAAATGGACACTGATGATACAGGTGGGCACAGTGAGGCTGCAGATGGGCACAGAGAGGCTGCAAATGGGCACAATGAGGCTGCAGATGGGCATTGTTTCCCACCCTAGGCTTTTCCAGATTTTTGTGGTAAAATTAGGTGACTCGGCTTATATTCTGGTCGGCCTATACTCGAGTATATACGGTAATTGAAGAATTGGTTGGGGTTTGTCCTACTATCTTTTGCAATTTGTCATTCGTTTTGAATTTTTGTGTTCTTGATTTCCTTTTTATATGTTCTGTTATATTCTTTGTAACATTTAAACGATGATAGTGTGTCTTCATTTTTATATTTTTTAAAAGCTCTTTTCTTATTATTTATAGCTTTTTTAACTTTGGACGTGAGCCACATAGGTTTTAATTTTAGCCCTTTGAACTTATTGTCCATGGAAATATACTTTTCAGTGAGTTTGCATACCGTCTTTTTGAAGAATTCCAATTTCTGTTCTGTGTTGGATGCCAATATTCCCTCCCAAGTCTTGGAGAGCAGCCCTCATCCTTGGAAAATTTGCTCTCTTAAAGTTAGGTGTTTTTATGGCCGAATAACAGTTCGTTTTGACATGTAAAGCTTCAAAACTTCTGAGTAGTGTCTGAGTATACCTCTGAGTACATTCATATTGAACCATGACCATGATGCTCAGACTCACTGGCCAGAGAAAAGTGCAGGAAGAAGTGGGTAGAACAGCTCAGGCATCATTTATATAATCTTAATGATAGCAGCAGCATTTTAATGACAGTTAATATTTAATTGTATTAAAGTTAATCCATGTTTTGCCTATGCAGTAGGATGAGCACTAGTGAAGTGGTGGTTAAGTGAACTTGTTGCCTTGCCTGGCAAAGCATGAGATAACTTTAAGATAGCCATAGGTTTTATAGAACGTTAAAAAATAACTTTCACCAGAAGCTAATATGGCTTGTTAAATCCCCCACAGGGTCCTGTCCACAGTTCACATAGCACTTGTCCCTATTAAAAGTGGTGTTGTGGATTCTAAGGAGCATTGTTGGATAGTTAGTCCCTCCCACCGTCAACCAATATCCAAGCTACTGGACAAAGATGATGGGTTCCTGGCTGAATGCACAGAGACAAGGGGGCAGTACAGACACAGAGCCTGCACAGCCCCTGACTGTCATGTCTACACCAACGCAGGTGGTCAGACACTATAGCTGGCTACTGTGTTCTTCACCTATAGCAGCCCCCTTTCCCATAAGGCAAGCTGGCCTACCAGTACTCGGTCACCCCCAGGACTTATACACAATGCTATAGTGCCTGGCCACCATGCCAGGGCAGGTGCAAACTGAGCAAATAGATACTTGCAGTTAGCAGACAGATTCAGTGAGAGAGTTCAGGGAATAGTCCAAAGTCATACACAGGGAAATCCAATCTAGCAGAGCAGGGCAGACACACAGGGAGCTTGATCAGGAACAACACACGTATCACTCTCTATCACAAGCACCCAAATGACAAGTTTGAGTTTCCACCCAGAGACTGACCATATCAATCGGCCTGCAGGTGGACAAAGACAGGGAGAATGCCATAGCCAAAACTCGAATGCTGGAATAAGAAGCAGGAGTGCTAGACGCTCCTGGCATTACCCCCCCCCCCCCCCCGAGAAGGGGCCCGCGGACCCCTAAAGATGAGCTGGACATCCAGCACAGGACCATCAGACTGGGCAGAAGTCAGTGGATCTGCAAGGTCAGGTTGGTTAGCAGGTGACGTGTCACAGGAGTCAAGCCAGATAGCTGAAACACAAGCAGAATGTAGAGAGAGCACTAAAAAAAAGGTTTAAAGTCCCACCTGGCCGAATGAGGCAGTCTATCCAAAGAATGGATTGAACTTCTTAGACAGGTTTGAATGAATGTAGTAGAAGTAGGGTGCGGCCAAGTTACAGAAAGTCCCGAATAAGAAAAAGCAAAGAGAATGGGCTGGACTGGCATAACTGGTGCAGAGGCTGACTGAATTGCATTGCCAGGTGTAGCGACAGACTGAATTGCATCGCCAGGCATAGCAACAGAATGATTCGCATTGCCAGGCATAGCGACAGTGGAACTTGCGGAGAAGCTAGCCTGGCTATGCATCCAAGCGAGTTTAGGGACAGACAAAGGTAGGGGTAATCCAGGGTGCTTGACTTCTGAGGACTTAGAGGAAGCTTCCAAACAGGGCTCAAGGCTGCAAGACAGCGGGTAAGTTTGGCTTCTAGGAGGAGAATATTCAGGCTGTGGCATCTGGCAGGATAGGTGGCCTGTAGAGAATTCAATAGACTTGTCAGCGTCTTGCTATAACAGAGTCATATAAAGGCAAATGGGTATGCAAACTGGAGTCACATTTGGAAACATTGTCATGATCATCATCCAAATAGGACTGTAATAAAGGTACATGACTGGTTCTGGCCATACAAGAGTTTTAAACGGGCAACTGGTCAGCAGTTTTAATGCAGTTCTGGATGCAGGTCTGGGACCAGGACCTAATCTCCTCTGTAGCCCAATCTATGTGCGGGTTATGAAGTTTAAGCCAGGGATAACCTAAGATAAGGGGATAAGCAGGAGCTGAGATCAAGTAGAAGCGGATTGTCTCCCTATGAAATTCCCCAATGGTCAGGGTAATAGGTACAGTGCACAAGGTGACCAGGCCCATGGACAAGGGAGAGTTATCTACAGCTAAGACAGAAAAGGGTCTATGCACCTAAGTCACAGGAATCTGTAGACGGTATGCTAGGTCCCTATCAATGAAATTGCTAGCAGCACCAGAATCTATGAAAGCTGAGAGGTGATGAGAAAACTTTATCTCCGAGGGAAACTGACACAATATAGTTTATAGAAGCAGACCCCACCCGCATTAGACTCTTGCCTTTTCTCTGCTTATTAGGACAGCTGGCGACAAAGTGGCCGTGGTTGCCACAGTATAAGCAGAGTCCCTGAGATCTTCTTCTAGCCTTTTCCCCAGAGGATAAATGGGTAGCGCCAATTTGCATGGGCTCATCCTCCATAAGAGATTGAGAGGGCTCAGGAAGGGTTATTAAAGAAGAAGTAGGCGGTGTACTGGGGAGCAAAGAAGCAAACCTCTCTGTGCACCTTTCCCGTAAATGCCTGTCTATACGTATGGCTACTTGCATGGCTTCATTCAATGACTTTGGTTCA
Source organism: Lithobates clamitans (assembly GCA_037952925.1). Taxonomy (NCBI): domain Eukaryota; kingdom Metazoa; phylum Chordata; class Amphibia; order Anura; family Ranidae; genus Lithobates; species Lithobates clamitans. Next base: position 654,009 of record JBBGZY010000853.1, on the reverse strand, counting down.
GGGTAGTGTAGGAGTCTTTGATGGAGTCTGATAAGCCTAACCTAAACTGGCTTCTTAAAGCTAGGCCATTCCACCCTGAGTCAGGTGCCAAGTGGCGGAAATCAGAAAAGTATTGTTCAGCGGTGTGTTTATCCTGAAGTAATGACCTAAGGTTGTTTTAAGCTGAGTGGGCACCAGTTTTGCCAACCGCCCGTTAATTTACGGGCAGCCCGTAAAAATCACCCCATTTTCGGGGCGCCCGTGAATGTCCATTACGGGCAGCCAGTGCCCGTAAAAAAGATGGCTGCGGGCCGGCCATGCAACTGCGCATGCGCCGTTCTGAAGCCTGCAGGACTCGGGAAAGATCGTACAAGCTCGGAAGGCCGGCGCATGCGCAGTAATGTAATGACGCCGCCTGGCGCCATTTTTAAACAGAAGCCGCCGGCCGCCGCTCGTTCTTCAGTTCTCGGCAGTTCAGCGGGGGGAGCAGGAGGAGCCATGTTACCGGGCCCGGCCACAGCAGGACATTACGGGGGGGGGTGAAGCCGGCCCGGTGGAGAGATGAAAGGGTCACAGTGAGTGACAGAAGTGACAGCTTCTGACCATCTCCTGCCCGCAGCCTCTGACCATCCCCTGCCCGCATCCTCTGACCATCCCCTGCCCAGTGCCCACAGCCTCTGACCATCTACTGCCCACAGCCTCTGACCATCTCCTGTGCCCACAGCCTCTGACCATCTCCTGCCCAGTGCCCACAGCCTCTGACCATCCCCTGCCCGCAGCCTCTGACCATCTCCTGCCCGCAGCCTCTGACCATCCCCTGCCCAGTGCCCACAGCCTCTGACCATCTCCTGCCCACAGCCTCTCACCATCTCCTGTGCCCACAGCCTCTGACCATCTCCAGCCCACAGCCTCTGACCATCTCCTGCCCAGTGCCCGCAGCCTCTGACCATCTCCTGTCCGCAGCCTCTGACCATCTCCTGTCCGCAGCCTCTGACCATCTCCTGTCCGCAGCCTCTGACCATCTCCTGCCCAGTGCCCACAGCCTCTGACCATCTCCTGCCCGCAGCCTCTGACCATCTCCTGCCCGCAGCCTCTGACCATCTCCTGCCCGCAGCCTCTGACCATCTCCTGCCCGCAGCCTCTGACCATCTCCTGCCCGCAGCCTCTGACAATCTCCTGCCCGCAGCCTCTGACAATCTCCTGCCCGCAGCCTCTGACAATCTCCTGTCCTCAGCCTCTGACCATCTCCTGTCCGCAGCCTCTGACCTATTCCTACATCATGTCTGCAGTCTCTGAGGGGAAGTCGGGAAAGGAGTCAAGAGTGGGAGCGCCACCGGGATCATGGGGTCACGGGAGAAGTCAGACGTGTGTGGACTGTGGAGAGGAGACCATAGGAAAACCAGAACCACCAAGCTGGAGCCATCTGACTGGGCCCTGCACGATGCACCTGAGAGGAGGTCAGTGACAGCACCGCCAAGTCAGTCTAGGGGGGTTGCTGATGTAAGGGGGGAGTGAATACAATAATGTAAGGGGCACTGATATAAAGGTTTCCCCCTAAATTAGTAACTCCCCTTACCTCAGTGTATTCACTCTGCGGAAGGTGGTCTCTGGTCACCAGAGTGCCCACCACATCAGAGTTCCTGGCATTCCTCCTTTACATCAAAGTCTGCAGGATTGCCCCTTACAGTGCAAAGGGGAACTCAATCTGCAGACCCTGATGTAATTGGGAACTCTGATGTAAAGGGAACACAGTGGACTCTGATATAAGGTGGTCTCTGGTCACCAGAGCCTCCCCTTACATCAGAATTCCCCCTTAGATCATGATCTGCAGCATTCCCCTTTTACATAAGAGTTCCCTTTCACTGTAAGGGGGATCCCTGCAGACTCTGATGTAAGGAGGGAACCCAGTGCTAGCTGGGTTATAATAACCTGACCTTCATGTCAATGGAGAAATATGTTTTTTGACTTTTGTTTAGCTTAAACACATTGCTAATAGCACTAGCTATATGTTTATAGTTCAAATATGTATCCTTGCACTGTTTAGCACTGAAAATAGTAATTTTAGGTACTTTTTTTGCAGCGCCAGCAAAAAATGCAGATCTGCCAGTAATTTTCATGATTTTTGCCAGTAAAAAAAGTGGTGCCGTTTGTAAATTTTGTCATCCTGCCAGTAAATTTCACTTCAGGGGGTTGGCAGCACTGGTGGGCACGGCCAGGATCATCATAGGGTAAACCCAGGGCCTTGAAAAATTCTTCAACTGACCCTCTGGCTGGGTCAACTGCGGGGAGACTAAACACCCAAGACTGGGGATCCCCCTGCAACCATGTAATAATCAGGTCAACCCGCTGTGCTTCAGAACCAGAAGAGTGTGGCTTAAGCTTAAAATATAGAATACAACTATTTTTAAAGTTGGAAAACATATGGGGGTCACCAGAAAACGATCAGACGGGTTCAATTTGGGCACTGCCTCCTGCGTTACTGCTGGAGGTGCGTTTACACGCACAGACAGTTCCTGGACTTGGTGTGTCAGTTTGCAAATTTCCTCAGCAAAATAAAGGGGCCTGTGTAGAGTCCATCTTAACAGAATTTTTTTTGTCTTAAAGGCTAGTGATAACGTCATGTCTACCCCAACACAGGTGGTCAGACACTATAGCTGGCTACTGTTTTCTTCACCTATAGCAGCCCCCTTTCCCATAAGGCAACCGAGTACTAGTAGGCCTGCTTGCCTTATGGGAGAGGGGGCTGCTATAGGTGAAGAAAACAGTAGCCAGCTATAGTGTTTGACCACCTGCATTGGGGTAGATGTGACACGGACTCCTCTAAACACTTCAGACTGAACATCTGCAGCCCTTATTGCCATGTTTCCCTGTTTCTCCTCTGCTCTATTTGGACTAATAAATGGCTGAGCCCAAAATTTCCCACAGCCCATTCTTCCTACAGCCGCATGCCTCTGCTGCTGATAAAAGATCGAGCCCGCAATCTTCCGCAACGGTCAGCTAGTATAGAGTAGATTATTACAGTAGTAGCTGCCAGCATGTGTTGTGTGTATGACAACAGCAGTGGAACAGCGCCACTCCCCCACAAGCTAAAAACAGCACATGCTGGCAGCTACTACACTAGTCTATCTGACAAACATAGTAGCTGCTAGCATGTTCTGTTGTTGACTTGTGTTTTTAGGGAATGACCGGCCCTGACAAGCCACTAGCCACTACTGTAGTAGTCTCCTATGAACTAGCTGGTGGCTGCATGAGGTTGAAGATTTAATCTTTTAACAGTAGCAAGGAAGGCATGACTACAGAATAGCAAAGGTGTATGCAGGTAGGGTCCCCCTTTAAAGATTGCACCTCTCATTGGTGGAGCAAAAGGGTCGTGGGTCCTAATAGGTTGGGGTGGAGCTGGCACTCGGGGCTCTGTGTACTGGGACCGTGACCTGTCAAGAAAGGGTTTCCTTGGGGTTTCCCTTTGCTCTACCTCTCAGGGGAGAGACAGCTGCTATACTATGCTGTAAGGCCAGAGGATGATCTAGAAAGAAAGGTAGCTTGGGAGTCGAGTACCACTGCTCTGGTAATGCTCATGGAACTATGTTGATATTAATATTGAAGATATCCTTATATGCAATGATTTCTACAATGTGTTACCAGAATTTTGACGGTACTGATCTGTCTTGCTTATTTACAAGAGTAAAGATGTTTTAGTGCAACCATAAGCCTGTGTGTGATGACCTAGAGCAATAAAGTGCTTCTAAAGCTAAAACGTTTTTTTACCTTAATGCATTCCCTGCATTAAGGTAAAAAATGTATTGCCACTTGCTGTACCCCTCTCACCTTCTCCCACTAAACACTTACCTGAGCCCTACATCGATCCAGTCTTCTGTCACTGCTCTCACTACACTACACTGAAAGCAGCAGGAGTCATTGACTCCTGCTGTTGTCAGTCAAATTCTGTGAGCAGGGGGCAGGGCTGAGCCGGCTGTGTGTATCTATGGATGCACACAGCTAGGTTCAGGAGCGGGCCTGCAAGTCTGCCTCTATAGCAAGCAGCCAAGAATGCCAGAAGGGACCCAAGAAGAGGAGGTTTGGGGTAATTCTGTGCATTACCATTGCACAGAGCAGGTGAGTATAACATATTATTTTAACGCAAAAAAAAAGATTGCCTTTAGGAACACTTTAGGTTCAGTCAATACCTGGGAAGTGTTTTACTGGTGCAAGTCTGGTCAGCTCTGGAGTTTGTGTTGATGGAGGAAAAGGAGTCCCCCACCTCACAGTGAGAGAGAACCCCTCATGCAGCATGCTTAAGGTGGCCTGGGCCCCTGTGTCCCATGGACCTGGGGTGAATGGTTGGACTTTTAGAGCTTCTGTCTGGACCACATGTCAAACACAGGCCTATGTGTGAGTAATCCAGACGGGGAAGGGGTAAAATGTGAAAAGGAGGAGGATGCGTGAGTAGACATCTAGGACTGACATCTGTGCACTTGACAGTATGTAGTTTGGGCTAAGCACCCATGTGACACTTTGCAACCCTGTATATATAGACAGAGCCCAGCTGTGCATGTCAGCCACATGAGAATAAGCTCAGTCCCCCGTACAAGGGGCTGTGGGAGATCTCTAACTCTGCCATTTATTTGTACAAATTGAGCAGAGGAGGCACTGGGTGCATGGCAGGAAGGGTTGCAGAACTGAGGGTGGGCTGTGGCTTCAGTGCTGCTTGTACACAGGGGTTTTTTTTCTCAGGGAATAGGTAATAGGTAATAGGTCTCTTCCAAGTCACCCCTTATCTCCACCCTCTACCCATCTCCAAGTTCCGTCCTTTGATCCCAGCCCCTACCCACCTCCCAGTACCCCCCCCCCTCCCCCTATTTTTAAAGAAAAAAGTGTAGCGCCTACCCTGACTTTCCGGGAGTCTAATGGTGACTACTGGGGGTAGGGATGGCCAACATGCATTCTCAGGTTGTAGGTTTGTGGGCATTGTGGGTGATGAACAAGAAAGAAGTTGGGAGCCAGTCAAAACAATAAACAATAGAGAAGTGTATTTCTCAAACAGGAAAAATGTGGAAGAGAGGGGAGTAGGGCACAAGTTACCCTTAGTAACGATCAGCTATAGGCAGATTGACAGACTCCTTAGACAAAAATAGGTGAAGTAGGGCAGACAGCAGTACAGGAATAAGAGCCTTTGAGCTGAACCAGCACATCTGTACTTTGTAGGACAAGCTGTCTTTTCTAGCAACTAAACTTTACTCACTGCTGTATGCACTGATTCCCTTGGATGAGTTCTCTCTGAAGTCGCCCCAGCCACTTAAAGTGGTTGTAAACCCTTTACAATCCTGTTATACTACAGGCAAGCCTATAATTAGGCTTACCTGTAGCTTCACTGGATATCTCCTAAACCTGCATGGTTTAGGAGATATCCCTGTCATCGGCACATGCGCAGTTAAGCAAACTGAAGCAATGGCACGTACGTGCCGTTGCTTCAGTTAGACTGTGCCGTTACCGGCGGCTCCCGCGCATGCACTGGAGTGATGTCATCGCGGCTCCGGACAATCACAGCGCCGGAGCCGCGATACCCGGAAGTAACCCCCGAAAGCGATGTCAGCCACCGGAGCGGTGAACGAGGACTGCTGTGGGGGCTTCGATCTCAGGTAAGTAATTCATAATGAGCCAGAATGCTATGCATACTAGCTCATTATGTCTTTGTCTTGCAGGTTTTTTTTTTTAGTTTTTTTTTAGGGTTTACAACCACTTTCATAGCCTCCTGTTAATGAATGGTCCTTTCTCTGGTGCTTCCTTAGAACTCCATCCCTCTAGAATTTTTACCGAATCTTTGGCAGGCTTTCCTCATCAGGAACACCTCAGGAACACCTCAGACAGGCCTAGCAGCCGGAAGCCACCTGGATAGGCCTTGGGCTTCGGGCCTAGCAGCCAGGAGTTCTTCATACACCATCCACCCAGGCCGTAGCCCTGGGCGGGAACACACTGCCTGATCACCTGACTTCATGCCATTAAATAGCCTTTTCCAGCATGCTTAGCTGCAAATATGATTGGCTGAGAAAAGTATGTTTATAATAACCTGAACTTCACTGTAACTCATCACTCTAATGTCAAAGGCAACAGCACAGAGAAGCCACACTTATGCCCTGTTGCCCTGTACACACGACAACAAGGTCCCATCGAACATTTTCCGTAGGAAAATCCGACCGTGTGTACGGGGCATTAGAATGGAATTAGACAGAAGTCATGTAATCACTAAACACTACAAATTAGCCAGATTGGTTATCATCCAGCCCAACTACATTTACCTGCAGCCTTGTTCTAGGGACAAGGGTGCTACAAAAGTATTGAGTATTGTTTTTTGGTGCTAAGTAATTTATATGGAATTGGAATATGGAATTGGAATTGATTCCCCAGCAGCCAGCATCAATGGACCCTCCAGCATACCGCAGCATCCCTTGCCATTACTACATTCAGTGCTGGAGGTGCTGGAACTGCATTCCCCCGAATTCCTGCTGGAAAAAAAAGCCCTACTTGTACCTCACCCATAGAAACACACTTGAATCTTCTATCTGGGGTGGAGCTACTGGCAATGGCAATAATAAAAGCTCTAGTTTTAACAGGGGCAAGTGTTATGTGCACTGGGTCCCCTAGGAGATTTAACAAGCCTTTCTAACTTCTGGTCTGAATACTTCTGTCCTGTAGGCTTTGCATGGAGAGGGAAAGGGTGCATGAACAGTGAAATGCTCTATCGTTTCTCCCACACAGTGGCTTGGTTAAACAGACTTGAAGGCCACCCAGAGAAGTGAGACTGGCTGGGTTATATGAATATCACCTAGTTTGTATAGCTACCCTTAGAAACAAAAAAAAACAACTCTTTACTGCGCTTAAGGTTCATCTCAGCAAGCATGTTATTTAAAATGCTAGTGAAATAGTGCTGTTAGAAGCATAACCTGAAGTTACATAGTTAGTAAGGTTGAATAAAGACACCAGTCCATCCAGTTCAACCTGAGTGAGTGTGGGTGCGTGTCTACAATCATCCCTATTTTTTTTTTAATTTAAGGTACCCATATGGCGCAGCCAATTCATGCAGCACTCTGCACATACATCGTACACCCACATCGGTCCCTACCCTCAAGGAGCCCACAATCCAAGGTCCCCAACTCACATTCATATGTAAGTAAATACAAACTGAATAGAAGGCAGGGTGAGGTTCTAGAAAAGTGCAAGTGAGTAAATTGACCTGCTCAGCAATCACTTTCATAAATATATTGCTCAATGTGCTTACAAGCCTGTGAGCTCCAGGTAATGGGACAAAAGCCAAATTTTATCACCTGAACTCTGCACCTTTTGTGCTGATAACAGTTTGTTTGTTACTAGCTATTATTCTGCTTTTTTCTACAACTGTTTTTCAGGTTTATATAAATGAATCTTACCTCCCAACTTTTTGAGCTTGGAAAGACGGACATCTTTTAGCAAGGAAAGCACACAACACTACTATCTATGCCCCCAGTTGCCAGTCCAATGAAACTGTATAAGCAAGTTTTTAGTCACCTAAAGGAACAATTCTTACACAACTATCATCAGCAGATCAGTTCAAGCCAAGAGAGTCCCTCAAGTAGAGAGAAGGTTAAAGTCACAAAATTTGATCATAATCATAGGCATTAATCACTTCTGGAGGGAGAGGAGTGGTTGGTTATCAGTACACGTGGGGGTTATTTACGAAAGGCAAATCAACTTTGCACTACAAGTGCAAAGTGCTCTTAAAATTGCACTGAGAGTGCACTTGGAAGTGCAGTCGCTGTAAGTCTGAGGGGTAGATCTGAAATGAGGGGAAGCTCTGCTGATTTTATCATCCAATCATGTGCAATCTAAAATGCTGTTTTTTATTTTCCTAGCACGTCCCCCTGGGATCTACAGCAACTGCACTTCCAGGTGCACATGTAGTGCAATTTCAAGTGCACTTTGCACTTGTAGTTTGCACTTGTAGTGCAAAGTGGATTTGCCTTTCGTAAATAACCCACATAGTAACTAGCTACCTAGATGTTATACAGTATATTTGTAGAGTAGCTTCACTATAAAGAACAGCATGCAATTTATGGCTGGGCTATATTTGTTGCTGGCTTAGCTTTGTTACTAAAGCAACCTTCAAAAGATTACTCTACAAAGATTCAAGTTCATATTGTACAAACAGGTGGTCACCAGCTATTCCAGTGAAAACAATTTAGATTGGCCAGAAATCCACCCCGGCCGACTGAATTTACGCTTGAGCAGGTTCAGCCAGGTAACATCAACTAGGGTCATGGAGTGGTACACTAATATACAAATATTTCCTGACTTGACCATAAATGCAGAGATGATGTGAACATTTTCTAATATCTATTGTCACCTTTACTCATCTATCCACATATTTCTTTGTATCTGAAATATGTACCACCTTATTATGGCCACTATACTATTTAAAAGGACCACTTGTGTACAGCTTGGTTTTCCAAAGAAAGGGGAAGGGCTCTGTGTTGTATAGTGCAAGCAAATACTGCTGACAGTAAACTAAGCTGAGACTATTTACTGGCTTTGAGAAGCCCTGGTGTAAAAGGAAAAGTCCAACACACCCACAAATTCATGAATGTTTGCTTCATACTAGCTAATTTATTATGAGGAACTATTTAATGCCTACCATCTCCAAAAAAAGAGGAAGACACTTGCAAGTTGAATTCACTATACAATGCTTTATCTGACAAAAGGTGCTATGACGTTTGTCTACTCAGCCTGCTACAATTATTGACGCCTTTGTTTTATTATAGTTGAGGCAGCCTACCTGATATACATATCAGATATGGAATATATGGGGTTTGGGTTAAGCCTAGTGCACATGGGCCGAATATCAGGTGGCATAGGCCGGCTCAATAGAAGCCAGCTGACATTCAGCCCGTGTACGGCAGCCGGTCTGACAGAAGCCGGGCATTCGGCTGGCTTCTGTCGAAGGGACATGACCGAAAAAAGGTCTGCCTAATAATGGCTGACTGGAGTATTCTGACGGATGGGGGGGGGGGGGGGGGGGCAGTCCTCCTGTCAGAACACAATAGTTCAGCAGGATAGATTGTTGTACTAACATTGCATAGTTAGTACAGGGCTCCTCCCGAACTCTCCATTTTCTTTTTGTTCAGTCCGCTGGGTTGGATGAAAAAAAAGTGGCAGGAGATCTTGCCTAATAGACTATAGAATAAGAACTTCATCAAAATCCTACCAAAATAATCATGCAATTTGTCTTGTTCACTGAGTAGCTCCTTTTGGCACAGTTTATGGCATTTTCAGACTATGTCCCACATGCCACCTTCCTATGGGTAGCTGACTATTCTCGCCTCCAGGGTTTGTAGCTAGTCCCCTTGTGAATCATCTTGGATGCCGCACATTACATTCACTGCCATCTTACATTTTCAAGCAGACTGTCCACAGTTGAATCCATTATTGTCTTGTTCATATTTATACTAAAGCCTAGTAGACACGGGCCGAATGTCAGCCGGCATCAGCCGGTTCAAAAGAAGCCGGCTAACCTGCTGTGTTGAACAAAAGAAAACTAGTGGTGTGTACTAGGCTTAAAGGAGTTGTAAAGTCTCAGGGTTTTTCACCTTAATGCATTCTATACATTAAGGTGAAAAAACCTGTGCTGCAGCTCCCCCCCAGAGCCCCCCTTTTTCTTACCTGAACCCGATCGTTCCAGCGACGACCACGAGCCCAGCAGCTCCAGCCACTGTCTCAGGTCCGCATTGGATAGATTGATAGCAGCAGCACCCATTGGCTCCCGCTGCTGTCAATCAAATCCAGTGACATGGGAGCCCTGCCAAGTCCTGCTGTCTGTGTCAATGGACGCAGCAGCAGGACTCGGGAGCGCGCCTGCATGGGTGCCCCCATGAAAATCGTCTCTCCATGGGGCCACTCGCCAAAGAGGAGAGGCCAGGAGTGCTGCTGGGGGACCCCCGAAAAGGAGGATCAGGGCCACTCTGTGCAAAACCCTTGCACAGGGGTGGGAAGTATGACATGTTTGTTATTTAAAAATTTTTTTTTTTTTTTAAATGAACCTTTACAAATCACTTTAAGTTTACAAAAGTGCACCTGCAATAGAAATATTATTTTTGATTGGCCTTAGCTTAAAGTGGAGTTCCACCCACTTTTACAACTCTTCAGCATCCCTCACTAAACTGTGCACTGTAAATGAATTGGATATTTAAAAAAAAAAACTCTCAGCACCTACTGTATATCTGCTGTATTCATTTTTCACTTCCTCCTCCCTGGCCGTGGCCCATCGCATAATTTCCTGTTTGCAATGCCTTCTGGGAAGGGGCGGCAACTTCCTCTGACACTGCCGTTGCTATGGAAACCTGACCTGAAACCTATTACACTGCTTGTGCTGCACTGAGCATGTGCGAGATCTGCAAGGATGAGATCCAGGAAGAAATACAGTCAGGCTTCAGATGCCCACACTTAAGATGGCCACGGCCTGCTGTAAGTTTATTAAATAACAATCTACTGCTATAAACTAACAAAACAGACCTTAGTTTACATACTAACTTTACTAGAATACATTAAGAGTGTGTATTATAAGCGCATTTTTATTTAAAAAGTATAATTTTGGGCCAGAACACCACTTTAAATGTGCACTGCCTAGAGACTGTATACAGAAGATATTGTTTTTGCAAAACTGCTGCTTTTCCTAGCAACTCAATGGGAATGCAAATGCAGCTTGAGGCATGTTGATGTAGTTTCAAAGGAGGTCAAATGTAAATCAGAATAAGGTCAAATACATGTGTCACTGATCTCTGGATGATGTCAGAAGCATATCACGATAATCTCAAATGCAGGCAGAATCCACCTGAAAGCACTCTGCCCATTAAATCAAGCCTTAATATATCACATATACTTTTGTTATAAAATTTGATCTGTAATAAAACTACAAAATATTTAAATTATCATTCATGTTTTGGCTGTAATATTCAGTATTCATTTTACATGAAAACGACATAACGCACAAACAGCTAACTGCTGCCATCACTGCACAAATTGTTTTCTGTGAAAGGACAGCACAGTGCTAATGTTGACATGGGGCAATGCCTTATTATGTTTTCTTTTTACAGCTGGCTCTCTACACAGTTTGTTTTCCGGGAGGTGGTAACTTACTGCTGATGTTGGCTGGTTACATACTTGTCACCTGTCACATCCATTATGTTATGCTTAGAAGTAACATGAAGGTTTTTTTTTTTTGTTTGTTTTTTACACAATAACTTTCTCTGCACCAAACTCTGTAAAAGTATTTGTGATCAACAAAACTGTTGCTTAAAGATTTTGTATTGCAAACGTAAAGTGTTTGTTACCCAAAAAAAAAAAAAGGATCCTTTTTCCATTAAAGCATGTTATACAGCACAGTGCCTGTGCTGTGTAATTTAGCCCCCTCTATAACCTAAAATACTTGGCTGATCCTGCCTAGCTATGCCCTCCCCCCTGTAAACTGACCACAGTTTATCCTGGCTGCTGAGCCCTGACACCGTGGTCAGTTTACGTGCCTCTGTCATCCGGAGCTCTCCTCCCTCCCTCCCTGCCTGTCAACTCCATCAAATGCCCAGCCCTCCACTCCTGCTGCTATCATAACTAAATACCTCGCTACAATCCCCTCTACTATATTAAATAATGTCCCCAGTGCATTTTTTTTTATATAAATGCCGCTGTATACCTCATTTCAGAGCGCCAATCTGCACTCACGCGACTGGCCGCCTCTCTCCTCCTCCCGACTGATGTCAGCAGGGGTTTTCTCAGCCCCACTTTGCTGTCAGATTGAGAAAGGAGAGAGGTGGACGGTCACGTGAGTGCCGATCGGCGCTCTGAAATGAGGTACACAGCGGCATTTAAAAAAAAAAATGCATGCACTGGGGAAATTATTTAATATAGCAGAGGGGATTGTAGCAAGGTTAAAAGTCAGCAGCTACAAATACCATAGCTGCTGAATTTTAATAATAAGACACTTACCATTCCAGGGATCCAGCACTGTCATCACCCGGGCTTGTTCTTTGCCGGTCTTCAGGTCCCCCGCGCCACCATCTTACTTGTGGCATGCTAGCTGTGACTTCTGGTGTTCCACAGCCAGCTTCCCATTGTGCATGCACAAGATGTGCTGTGCTTTCTCAATGATCCCGGAGTTTTCTGAGACATGTGACGTATCCCAGGAGGTTGCGGGAAGGGGAGGGGTGTTGGGCAAACCTCCGCTCTGCTCACCTAGGTGAGCCAAGTGGAAGTGGGACCGGCTACCATCCAGAAGTAGGTACCTGATACCTGAAAAAAAAAGTGTCCCCAACAGTGAGAGAGGAGGAGTGGAAGAGGAGGATAAGTGAAACTTCCCTGTTGAGGTGAAGTTTCACATTTAATTAAGAACTTAAAAAACCCCTAAAAAATGTACCCTTTGTCTTAAATTCTTCCTGATAAATAGCAGTACACTTCCTGTGCTTAGGCATTCCTCTTTCTTAAAGTGGAACTTTCTTTTAGAGCCCTTTCACACTGGGGCGGGGGGCGGCGTCAGCGGTAAAACGCCGCTATTATTAGCGGCGTTTTACCGTCGGTATGCGGCTGCTAGCGGGGCGGTTTTACCCCCTGCTAGTGGCCGAGAAGGGGTTAAATACCACCGCAAAGCGCCTCTGCAGAGGCGCATTGCCGGCGGTATAGCCGCGCCGTTCCATTGATTTCAATGGGCAGGAGCGGTAAAGGAGCGGTATACACACCGCTCCTTCACCGCTCCGAAGATGCTGCTGGCAGGACTTTTTTTTACCGTCCTGCCAGCGCATCGCTCCAGTGTGCAAGCCCTCGGGGCTTTCACACTGGATACACAGCAGCGGCACTTTCGGGTCGGTTTGCAGGCGCTATTATTAGCGCAATAGCGCCTGCAAACCGCCCCAGTGTGAAAGGGCTCTAAAACAGATAAAAGTGGAACTTTAGTAAGAAAATTAAATCCTGCTAGATCACTTCAGGCTGGCCCCTTTTGTAGGTATAGTTATGTAAAACATTAAAAATAAGTGTCTATACTATGTAAAATAGAGTCATACAGTATACTGTTTCATCCTGTTTGTAGAGGCTGATTTGCTGACAGCCTTAACGCGGAATTAAACCCTCCTATCCTCCACAGCCAGGGAAGCTGCTTCTGTTTGACCTGCAACTGCCATTGTACTGCACACGTGATCATTTAGGACACCAGCCATTTGATAGTTTGACAGTTTGGCTGAGGACACAATCACATCAAACTGTTTTTTGAAACCGGTAAATTGATGGGGTTTAGTTCCGCTTTATGATTTACAGCTGGGGCTTTGGGCTTCAGCAAAATGGCAGCCTCCAGCAAGAAGAAACAGGAGCAATGCTGGAGACAATTTACAGCGCACACTAATTTGGTAGCATAATTATTGATAAAGAATGTATGTTCCTTGCTAAAGAATATTATTTTTTTAAGTTGTCATGGGTAAAGTTCTGCTTTAAGCCTCTAATTTTGTTATGTGAGAGGAACTGCCTCTGACTTCTAGTCTCAAGTAAGATTTTGTGATGCCACTAAGATGCTAACTGTCCTACTTGCTGGGGATGAAGCTGCAGTGCAAGGATCTCCCTGATTCTGTTTCTTCCATTTTGTGGATCTGTCCTTTCCCCACCTCTACTACTGCGTCTTGAATATTCCCCCACCAGTCATTAGATTACCAGCCATCAGGGAAAACCTAGCAGGAGAAAGCAAAACTCTGCTCCTCTATCAAGCTGGCACCTCCACACACAAAACACAGCATGGTGGGTCAGTGATGGGGAAGGCGTCAGCTACAGGGAGGCTGCAGGCAATACTTTTTGCCTCTCGATATCCATAGAAGCTAAAGAAGAAAGGTACAGGGTTGATGGATTACTAAGAATGTCCAAAACTAACAATCTGGCAGTTCAGGCTCTTGCTGGAATGGCTTGGATTAGCCGTAGATAGCTCACACTCCACCCTCGCTACTTTACTAAAGCACAAGAAATGAATGCATTTTTACTTTCAGCCTTTAGCTATAATAATTTACTGTCAATGTGTTATCAGTGCACACACACAGCTGGTGAAGTTTTAGGATGGGGGGGCACAAGACCCCGCCCTTCCTTTTTGACCCCTCCCACTTGGTGAAAATTGACACAGTGTCAGCGAAATAGTGGCCGTGGCTTAAATGGTGTGGCTCTAAGGGGGTGTGGTTAGCATCTGAGATGAACGAGGGATGGGGGGAGAGGGAGGGAGAGAGGGAGGGACAGCAGGCCCAGATCCTACACCACAATAGAAATATGTGTATTCTAGAAATTTTAAGCAGATAAAGATTCTCCAAACACCTGGTATTAGCACTTCAATCATGCCGGCACCATGATTGTTATGGTGTCAGGATGATTGAAGCGCATTATTTCTATTATTACATTGTAATATAAAATGAAATCATTCAACTCACCATAATGCAGAATCAGTGGGAGCCCTGAGTGTGTCACCTACCATGTCGCCTGCCACCAGATGCCATCAGGTGTCCCCAGCGGAGTCCATCCTTACATCAGGTGCCCCCAGCGGAGTCTGTCCTTACATCAGGTGCCCCCAGCGGAGTCCGTCCTTACATCAGGTGCCCACAGCGGAGTCCGTCCTTACATCAGGTGCCCTCAACGGAATCCGTCCTGATAATCTCAAATGCAGGCAGAATCCACCTGAAAGCACTCTGCCCATTAAATCAAGCCTTTAGTATATTACATATACTTTTGTTATAAAATTTGATCTGCAATAAAACTACAAAATATTTAAATTATCATTTATGTTTTGGCTGTAATATTCAGTATTCATTTTACATGAAAAAGACATAATGCACAAACAGCTAACTGCTGCCATCACTGCACAAATTGTTTTCTGTGAAAAAACAGCACAGTGCTAATGTTGACATGGGGCAATGCCTTATTATGTTTTCTTTTTACAGCTGGCTCTCTACACAGTTTGTTTTCCGGGAGGTGGTAACTTACTGCTGATGTTGGCTGGTTACATACTTGTCACCTGTCACATCCAATAAGTTATGCTTAGAAGTAATATGAAGGGTTTTTTTTTGTTTGTTTTCTTTTACACAATAACTTTCTCTGCACCAAATTCTGTAAGCCCCGGTTCACACTGGGACGACTTGTCAGGCGACCTAGTCGCCTGACAAGTCGCCTCCCGTTCTGTGCTATAGAACCGTTCTAAGGGGAGCGACGCAAGTCGCTCCGACTTAGAAAAAGCTTCCTGTACTACTTCGGGGGCGACTTGGGGCGACTTGCATAGACTTCTATACAGAAGTCGTTTTGCAAGTCGCCCAGGCAGTCGTTTGCAGGTCGCCTCACTGGGGCGACCTGCAAGTCGTGCCGCCTCTGGTGTGAACCGAGGCTAAAAGTATTTGTGATCAACAAAACTGTTGCCTAAAGATTTTATATTGCAAAACCTAAAGTGTTTGTTACCCTAACAAAATAAACAAAAAAAAAAAGATCCTGTTCCCTTAAAGCATGTTATGCCTGTGCTGTGCAATATGGCCCCCTGTATAACCTAAAATATCTGGCTGATCCTGTCTAGCTATGCCCTCCCCCCCGTAAACTGACCACGATTTATCATGGCTGCTGAGCCCTGACACCGTGGTCAGTTTACGTGCCTCCGTCATCCCCAGCTTTCCTCCCTCCCTGCCTGTCAGCTCCATCAACTCCCCAGCCCTCCCCTCAAGCTGCTATCATAACTAAATAACCTTGCTACAATCCCTTCTACTTTATTAAATAATGTCCCCAGTGCATTTTTTTTTTAATGCCTCTGTGTACCTCATTTCAGAGCGCCAATCGGCGCTCACGCGACCGGCCACCTCTCTCCTACTCCCAACAGACGTCAGCAGGAGGTTTCTCGGCTCTGCTTTGCTGTCAGATCGAGAGAGGAGAGAGGTGGACGGTCACGTGAGTGCCGATCGGCGCTCTGAAATGAGGTACACAGCGGCATTAAAAAAAAAAAAAATGCATGCACTGGGGACAATATTTAAAGCGGGGTTCCACCCAAATTTTGAACATTATCTCTATGCATTCTCTTCCTTGCCTAGATGCTGACATGCTGTGTAAAAAAATTTAAATCGCCGTAATTGCCTTTTTTTTCTAATCTTCTTAACACTTCCTGATTTTCCTCCCATGGGAGTAGGCGTGTTTCTAGCCTCTCCCAGACCTCCCACAGTCCCCTGGGAGCTAGTCTCAGGCTTTCCAGCATGCATTGTGCAACAGCGTCATCACAACATCTCATGGAATGCTGGGAGCACAGCATTCACCGCATCCAGGAAATACATGCTTGTGGGCTTCAAATGCCCACAATGAAGATGGAAACCGCCTTCAGTGAATTTTATAAGTTATTCTTTACAACAAAATCGGACACAGGCGGACTTATTACACAGAACATGTGAGTAGATAATCATGAGAAGAAAAGTTTGTGAATGAACTCCAAAAAAAAAACGATAGATAGGTGGACCCTCGCTTTAATACAGCAGAGTGGATTGTAGCAAGGTTATTGCGTGGCTTATAAACCACTTTAAGAAACACCAAATTTCCGCGCTTAGGAGAAAAGAACTGCAGCCCCCCTAACAAGGAACATCACCTCAGTGAGGTTCAGAGGACAAAGGAAATCTATTTCAGGGGTAGTGGCACAGTTCAAAGGTAATCAATTATATGTGAACCCACTGTGCTATTAAATCTAAACAACTCTCCAAAAAAGTGCTTAAAGTATATAAAAGTGTAAAAAATAAAATTTCATGAACAGTAAATAAAATTATAGTGATAATATCCCACATCAAATGTTGATATGATGTGACGTGCTAAATAAAGGGGGGTAACTTAATCAATTATTATTATTATTATACGAGATTTATATAGCGCCAACAGTTTACGCAGCGCTTTACAATGTATAAGGGGGACAACACAATTACAGTACAGTTCAATACAAAAGGTACAGGAGGGCCCTGCTCGTAGAGCTTACATTCTAAAGGGAGGGGGTGGTGGTACAAAAGGTAATAGCTGCAGAAAATGATTTGATGGGGGTGGCTCAGGGACAGTTATGTGGGTGTGGGATAGGCTTCCCTGAATAAATGAGTTTTCAGGGATCTCCTAAAGGTGGACAGGGTAGGGGCTGATCGGACATACTGGGGCAGGGAATTCCAGAGGATGGGAGAGGCTCTGGAGAAGTCCTGAAGGCGAGCATGGGAGGAGGTAACAAGGGAGCTAGAGAGCAGGAGGTGCGGAGGGGCGATTTGGGCGATATCTGCAGATGAGGTTGGTGATGTAGATGGGGGAGATGTTGTGAATGGCCTTGTATGTTATGGTTAGCATTTTGAATTTTACACGATGGGGTAGGGGAAGCCAGTGAAGGGATTGGCAGAGAGGAGCAGCAGTCACGGATCGATTAGTGAGGTGTATTAGTCTAGCAGCAGCATTCATAATAGACTGAAGGGGGGATAGCCTGCTTAAGGGTAGGCCATTAAGAAGAGAGTTGCAGTAGTCGAGGCGGGAAATAATCAAGGAGTGAATAAGTTGCTTTTTAGTGTCATTAGTCAGGAAGGGTCGAATTCTGGAGATGTTGCGGAGGTTAAGGCGGCAGGATTTAGCCAGTGACTGGATATGGGGGCTGAAGGAGAGGTCGGAGTCAAGGATTACACCCAGGACCCTGGCATGTGTGGAGGGACCAAGGGTTGTGTTGTTGATATTAATGGTGAAGTCACAGGAGGGGGACCGTGAAGGAGGAAATATAACAAGCTCAGTTTTAGAAAGATTAAGTTTGAGGAAGTGGTGTGACATCCATACCGATATGTCATTCAGCAAGTTTGAGATCCGTGAGGAGATAGTGGGGGTGAGTTGAGGAGTGGACCCCATTTGGAAAGTAGACACCCCAAGCTATTTGCTGAGAGGCATGGTGAGTATTTTGCAGCTCTCATTTGTTTTTGAAAATGAAGAAAGACAAGAAAAAACTTTTTTTCAGGTCCGCCGTCAAAACTGACAGGCGGACCTGAACGGTCCGATCGTGTGAAAGGGGCCTTAGAAGCTTATGTCACACATCACCCACTCTTCTAACCACTTGAAGACAAAGCCCTTTCTGACACTTATTGTTTACATGAAAAAGTTTTTTTTTTTTGCAAAAAAATTACTTTGAACCCCCAAACATTATATATTTTTTTAAAGCAAATGCCCTACAGATTAAAATGGTGGGTGTTTCATTTTTTTTTTCACACAGTATTTGCGCAGCGATTTTTCAAACGCATTTTTTAGGGAAAAAACACACTTTTTTAAATTTTAATGCACTAAAACACACTATATTGCCCAAATGTTTGATGAAATAAAAAAGATGATCTTAGGCCGAGTGCATGGATACCAAACATGACATGCTTTAAAATTGCGCACAAACGTGCAGTGGCAACAAAATAAATACATTTTTAAAAGCCCTTAAAAGCCTTTACAGGTTACCACTTTAGATTTACAGAGGAGGTCTACTGCAAAAATTACTGCCCTTGATCTGACCTTCGCGGTGATGCCTCACATGCATGGTGCAATTGCTGTTTACGTTTGACGACAGACCGCCGCTTGCGTTCGCCTTAGCGCGAGAGCAGGGGGCTACAGGGGTGCTTTTTTTTTTTTTCTTTTTTTTTTTTTTGCTTTTTTATCTTATTTTTAAACTGTTCCTTTCATTTTTTTTTCTTTAATCATTTTTATTGTTATCTCGGGGAATGTAAATATCCCCTATGATAGCAATAGGTAGTGATAGGTACTCTTTTTTGAAAAAATTGGGGTCTATTAGACCCTAGATCTCTCCTCTGCCCTCAAAGCATCTGACGACACCAAGATCGGTGTGATAAAATGCTTCCCCAATTTCCCAATGGCGCTATTTACATCCGGCGAAAGTCATAAAATTCTCGTAGCCTCCGGTTTCTTAGGCCAAAGAGATGTTTGGAGCCACTCTTGTCTCTGATCAGCTCTATGGTCAGCTGGCTGAATCACCGGCTGCATTCTCAGGTTTCCTGTTGAGACAGGAGAGCCAGAGAAAAACACGGAAGACAGTGGGGGGGGGCATTCCCTCCCACGGCTTGTAAAAGCAGTCTAGAGGCTAATTAGCCACTAGGATTGCTTTTACATGAAAGTCGACCGCTGGCTGAAAAGAATGATACCAAGATGATACCTAAACCTGCAGGCATCATTCTGGTATAACCACTCAAAGTCGTGAATGGCGTACCTGAAGACTCAAAAAATGATTAACAATAAAGCACAGTAAACGGTAAAGTATAAAAAATTGCATACCTGAAAAGTAAGCATGATAAAACATAACAACAATTAAACATTGCAGAATAGAATACAGTAAAAAAGAGCAGAACAATAGAGAGAGAGAATAGAGAGAGAGAGAGAACAATGAAACGACAACAATTTTTTTTAATTTTATATATATTTTTTTTTTTTTACACTTTTTTTGTAACTAACTTTTATAACGGTAACCGGTTCCAGGTTCGGGTCTCTCAAAATGCGATGGCATCTTGGGAGACCCTGTGAAAGTGTGCCTAGTCTGTGCAATGCTGTACCCTACGCTAATACTCAACTAGTGAATGGTAGCGTTCAAAACATTCACCAATGCAAAGACCAGGATTGTCAGGACAGGAGGGACAATAATAGCGGGTGTCACGCCTATATCCGCGCTTGCTGCAGACACAACATCTTTTTTTGGGGGGGTTTGTTGGGTAGGGGTACTCGGGAGGACATAAAGAAAATGCCTCTCATGCAGCCGACTGCATTTGGTTGGGGATGTGAATGGGGGAAGTACGGGTGCTGCAGAAGCAGTGGGTTCCCAATTAGGATTGGCAAATGCAGCAGGAAGGGCACTACGGGCACGACGGGCCTGTGTTTGTCTTCTTGTGGCAGCGGGACACTACTTGTGCTTGCCACCTCACCAGCTTGAACTGCACTTATGGGACTCGCCACGTCACCAAGTGTTACTGCAGTGCTGGTTTGACTACGACCGGGTGTACTAGGCCGCTGGCGCTTGCCAGTTCAATAAAAAGCTACCAAAAAAACTGTTAGCGATCGCAGGGATCAGGCCTGACTCTGCGAACGCTGCAGTTATGCGTTAAGTGTTTTGTAAGTGACAGTGATCGATCGATACTGCACTTGGGTGGGCTGAGCTGGGCTGGGCGGAGGGGCAAAACGCAGGTGCTAGCAGGTATCTGGGCTGATCCCGCTAACACTGCGTTTTTGGGAACCCTAAACTGCTGGGGACACTAGTATAGATCTGATTGGATCAGATATTGATCCGATCAGATACTATACCACTAAGGGAGGCATATGCTTCGTGCGTGGGTGTTAGCGGTACTGGCACTAATCTGATGCTGCCTGGGGCGACGCATATCACCGCCGGGCGATCAGGGGGCTAAACCTTTATTCGGTAATAAACGCCGGGTGCCCTGACACTATAAAAAATAAACGAACTAACCAGCGTCAACCGTAACACTTATACGGTGATCAGTGGTGAAAGGGTTAACTAGGGGGCAATCAAGGGGTTAAAACATTTATTCGGTAGTATATGGGGGTCCCTGTCACTATAAAACGCTGACGGCGAACCTAAATATTTACGTCCCTAACTAGCGTCACCAGCGACACTAATACAGCGATCATAAAAATGATCGCTTAGCGACACTGGTGACGGGGGGTGATCAAGGGGTTAAAACTTTATTAGGGGGTGTTAGGGGGGTACCCTAGACCTAAAGGGGGCTAACAGTAACTGACCTAACACTGTAACTGTCACAAACTGACACCAATACAGTAATCAGAAAAAAAAAAAAAAACCTGCTTGGTGTCAGTTTGTGACAGGGGGGGGTGATCGGGGGGGTGATCGGGGGGGCGATCGGGGGGGTTTTGTGTGCCTGGCATGTTCTACTGTGTTGTGTAGTGTGTTTTCACTCACAGTGATGTCTTCTCCCCTCGGCGCTGGAACGGAAACTACCGAGCCGAGGTGAGATGACATCATTTCCTTTGCTGCTGTTTAGCATACAGCAGCAAAGAAATGTTCCCATTGGCCGGCGGCGATCGTGAGGGGGGGGGCCACGAACGGATGGCCTCCCCCTCACCTCCGATCGCCGGGGAACAAAAGACGACCGCCTCGGGCACCGGGGGGGGTCCGATCGGACCCCCCACCCGCGGAAGGCAAATCACGTACATGTACGTGATTTTGCCGGCCCATGCCACCTTGCCGACATACATCGGCGTGAGGCAGTCGTCAAGTGGTTAAAGTAGACTTGATTTAAAAAAGATCTTATAGGGAATATCTAGAAAAGGTAAAGAGGAACTCCGAACAGTAAAAAAAAAAAATAAAAGTCAGCAGCTACAAATACCATAGCTGCTGAATTTTAATAATAAGACACTTACCAGTCCAGGGATCCAGCACTGTCATCACCCGGGCCTGTTCTTTGCCGGACTTCTGGTCCCCCGCACCACCATCTTACTTGTGGCATGCTAACTGTGACTTCTGGTGTTCCACAGCCAGCTTCCCATTGTGCATGCACAAGATGTGCTGTGCTTTCTCAATGATCCCGGTGTTCTCTGAGACATGTGACGTATCCCAGGAGGTGGCGGGAAGGGGAGGGGTGTTGGGCAAACCTCCGCTCTGCTCACCTAGGTGAGCCAAGTGGAAGTGGGACCGGCTACCATCCACAAGTAGGTGCCTGATCCCTGAAAAAAAAAAATGTCCCCAACAGTGAGAGAGGAGGAGTGGAAGAGGAGGATAAGCGAAACTTCCCTGTTGAGGTGAAGTTTCACATTTAACAGTTTCACATTTAATTAGGAACTTACCACTAAAAAATTTACCTTTTGTCTTAAATTCCTCCTGATAAATAGCAGTACACTTCCTGTGCTTAGGGATTCCTCTTTCTTAAAGTGGAACTTTTTTTAAACAGATAAAAAGTCGAACTTTAGTAAGAAAATTAAGTCCTGCTAGATCACTTGTAGGTATAGTTATGTAAAACATTAAAAATAAGTGTCTATGCTGTGCAGTGGCGGCCCGTCCACTGTGTTCGGTCGCCGGACACAGTGCACTATTCGAAGCGCCACGTCAATGTAATCACATAATGGGATGAACAATCTCCAAAACCCCACAACTCCAATGAACTTCTGTGCCTCCTTTTTGGTAGTAGGGGGCGACAGCGCCTGGATAGTTTTCACAACTGTCTCTGGAATTTTCCTCTGCGGCCCAGTCCACATCATTCCCAGGAATTTCACTTCTGTGGCAGGTCCTTGGACTTTGTCTTTGTTGATAGCCCACCCTCTGTTCTCCAAGTGCTCTATCAGCAGGTGCAGTGCTTCAGTTACATCTTCTTTTGTTCCAGAGATCATGATGTCATCAATGTAGTGGAACACAGCAACTTTCAAACTCAGGGTACTTAAATCTCGGGCAATCAGGTGGAGGAATGTAGACAGGGGTCCATTTCGCATGACCTCTGACCACAGCCTTCACTGCCCTTACCAGATACGCTTTATCAGGATACCTGAATGTGAATGTATATCTTCACTAGGAGTAGTGTTTCTAACCCTGACAGTTTTCCCTAATAAATGTTTCCACCTCTTCAGCATTTCTGCAGTAGAAATCCCATCTATCTCATCTTTAGGTACTCCTGCCTTTATTAGGTCCACCCACATTTGTTTCCTAGAAATAACTAGCATGGTTTTCTCTTCACCTCCTGTCTTTTCTACCCCATTCCCTTTCTTCTCTGTTCTTTTCTGCTTATATTCTTCCTGTCTGGCTTTGACCTTATCTACTGCCCTGACAGGTTTTGTTTTAGTCTTCTCTAGCTCCCCCAACTGGCTTAAAAGGGTTGTGGCAAAGAATCACATAACATCTCTGACATAAAAGATCTATTTAACCGCTTCAATACCCGCCTATAGTAAAATGACGTCCTCCTCTTTGTGGGGTGATATCTGAATGATGCTTGCAGCTAGATGCATCATTCAGATATCATTCTTTTCAGCTGCCAATTCTGTGCACGATAAGAACGATCATAGCGGCAGTTCCGCCGCTTGATCGTTCTTATAGGCGACGGGAGGGGACGTCCCCCCCCCTCCCGCCGCCATCCGATTCATTCTCCGGGCCCCCGATGGCACGGGAGAGCCCGGAGAAGCACCGGATGGTGGCGGGAGGGGGGGGACGTCCCCTCCCGTCGCCTATAAGAACGATCAAGCGGCGGAACTGCCGCTATGATCAGTCTTATCGTGCACAGAATTGGCAGCTGAAAAGAATGATATCTGAATGATGCATCTAGCTGCAAGCATCATTCAGATATCACCCCACAAAGAGGAGGACGTCATTTTACTATAGGCGGGTATTGAAGCGGCTAAGAAAGACTTGGAACTCAGCTAGAAAACCTACTTAGAAGACTCCTACATGTCTTCACAGGAAAATATACCTTTTAGTAGCAATCACATGTTACCGGATTGGATCTCCTAAGTCTTTCTATATATATGTTATCTTATGTAATGCTATACTGTCGGGAGGCTGCGACCCCCTTGAACTGTTATATACCGCTCTGGTATGTTCGGGGCTTTGCCCCTTCTTTCTTTTATAAAACATCAATAAAAATTATATTTGCAAAAAAAAAAAAAGGGTTGTGGCTTCATGAATCTTGCTGTTAAATCCCAGGCCTCCCAACAAGGACAATAATGGAGCCCTGAGATTAAATGGCGCAGACTTCATCAGCTTAGAGTGCAGAGCAGACATAAAGGGTTCCATATCTGGACCCATCCATTCTGGAAACGTATTTAATCCAGTTATATAACCCATCTCACGTAACCTGGAAATACCCTCTCCTATTGCTCTCTGGACTCTGGACCTTTTATCTGCTCCTTGTAAATGGGATAATGAGGGAATAACACACACCTGGCCATGGAACAGCTGAGCAGCCAATTGTCCCATTACTTTTGGTCCCTTAAAAAGTGGGAGGCACATATACAAACTGTTGTAATTCCTACACCGTTCACCTGAATTGGATGTAAAATTAAAATTAAATTAATTAAATCAAATCAAATTAAAGCTGAGAGTCTGCAGTTAAAACACATCTTGTACATTTCATTTCAAATTCATTGTGGTGGTGTATAGAGCCAAAAAGATTAGAATTGTGTCGATGTCCCAATATTTATGGACCTGACTGTGTGTTCTAGACAACTCCCCTTGTAAAATCCCTAAGTCCATCTTCAGGCGGATAGATACAATCTGTTCTTATGAAATGGTAAGCCCCCTAGGGTGGCGCTGGAAACACTGAGGTTGCTGATACATCTGGCGGGCTTGGCGTTTCCTAACTTCTATTTGTACTATTTGGCCTCCCAACTGGTCCACATTCATGACTGGCTGCCCCCGTTGCGGCGAACGCCTGTACATCCACTGAAGGAGCTATTGCCTCCTCTTTGAAGACATTATCTATAGAAGTTGAGTCCCGGCTCACTCGGGCACATCTATGCTAAGTACCTCACTCTCCCTGTTTTAAATAATGGTCTCAAAAATCTCTACAGAGTCATGGTCAGCCTCCCCAAATAACCCTCTGTGGTTCAATCCAAACTTGAAAGAACTGTGCTCTCTACCTGATGCACATCTTTGGTACTCCAAGGGAGTTAAATACCTATGTCATCTATATGACACACATGGATTTAAATCCTTTTAACAGATGCGCACTGATTTTCACCTAGCACGCTTCTACCTGTTCTTTTATTATTACCAACTCCATCATGCTAATTGTGCTCAGTTTGGCTCTTTAGAAAATCCTATCACCGTACCACTGTTAGAGAAAATACTAAGGCACCCCTGACCCTACTAAACTTATCTCCACATATTATGCTGCGCTTATGACTGACTGTAACCCTAGGTTCCGAGTGGCTCAGATGAAATAGGCCTCTATGGACATCACCTTTACAGAAGATGACTGGTCAGAATTTAGTGACACATACAAGACCTCAGTAATATCTTCCAGGGATCGTATTATAAACATAAAAATCTTTCGCCTATCCCACCTTACCCCTGCTAGGTTACACCGAATGAGATTGGCTCCCACAGCAGACTGTTTTAGAGGATGTGTTCAAGTGGCAGACTTTTTACACTGTTTTTGGACCTGTCCAGTAGTCCAGGACTTCTGCGTAGAGATAGGGTCCTTCATCTCATCAGCAGTAGGTCTCCCAAACATTCTCCATCCCCAAAACTGCCTCCTAGGCATTTTTGGTGACCTAGACATATAATCCAAAGCTAAGAGACTTCTTCGCATCCTGCACTTCTACGCGAAGAAAGCCATTTTATTGTCCTGGAAAGGATCGCAGATACCTCTAAAATCCCTTTGCTTAAAATTGCATAATGACTCTTTACCTTTATACAAACTCACGTTTGAGGTTTGAAAAAGAACCAAAACCTTTAAAAAAATATGGGGCAGATGGTTGGCTAGCCCTCTAACCCAGGGTTTCTCAACTCCAGTCCTCAAGGCACCCCAACAGGTCATGTTTTCAGGATTTCCATTATTTCGCACAGGTGATTTGATCAGTTTCACTGCCTTAGTAATTACCACAGCTGTTTCATCTGAGGGAAATCCTGAAAACATGACCTGTTGGGGCGCCTTGAGGACTGGAGTTGAGAAACACTGCTCTAACCCTTACCCCAGGGTAGATACACTGTTGTATACTGTTCCTGATTGTGCCGTAAACCTCACAATGTTAACCTTAGGTTGCCTCATGAATCTGGAGAATCGTATGTTGGTAATTTCTTGTAATCTTGCAGTTAATAATCACAAGAGACATGTAAGTTGAAATCTGTTTATTGAATGTTCTAGTGTATTTCTTGCAGATGCAATACTATGAATAACCAAAGTCTTTATTTTGTATGTTGGTTTATAAAACTTAATAAAAATAAAAGTTATACTTTAGGACTAAGTTATAAGTACCACTACTTAGGCTTCAAAACTGGAGGAGATTTTTGTCCTTGTCATAAGTACAATGGTGTTATAGAATTATAAACAATGACGTACATTAGAAGATGGAAATGTATTAAAAGGAGAAGTCCAGCCTGACCTTTTAAGGCCGGGCTTCTCCTATGGGTCACAGGAGTGCAATTCGTTTTGCACTCCTGTGACCCGTTTTCAGCGGAGAGTGATCTGAAGTCCTTTCTTCGCTGACGTCACTGCCATCAGTCAAGGCAGCACATCATCCCGACTTCCTAAATCTGAATCCACCAGCTGTCTTGATTGATGGCAGTCTCAGCAACTCAGCGAGCCGCTGAGACGGCTGCCCCCCTCCCCTCCACAGCTCAGCGCTCCAGTGAGCATGGAGAAGCAGAGAGGAGCGACAGGAGGTCTCCTCTTGAGGATCTGTAAAAACCGAGCCATCGGTGGCCCGGTTCTCAGTGCAGAGACGACGGGGGACAGATCAGCATCGGTCTGATGCTGCATCCACCTAGATAAGTATGAATTAAAAAAAGAAAAACCTATACTTCTCTTTTATAAAAAAAAAACTGGAGCAAATAAGGAGTAAAAGGGCCACTTGTTCACAGTGGCCCATCATGTGACTGCTCTGGAGCTCAGGAGTGAGGGGGATCTGGAGACAGATTAACAACTAACCCCTCAGTAGGCACTTTATTTACTGTATGCTTAGCAACTATAGACATATTTTACAATACAGATATTATTGAAAGAGAAAGCTGCTTGCCTCAGAAACTTTACTGCTTGGTATACACCTGCAAATAACTGGCACGTTCTACCCCTGCAAATAGTAGCCTATGTTTTCCTTACCTGATGCTTACTAATACCAATGAAGGAAAAATATTCTTGAAACCATCTTCCAGTAGTTGAATAGTATGGTTTCTTTCTTTCATACCACCTAACTTTTTCTGTGTTGTCCATCTCATTTAATTTTTTCCTCTGATTTTTTTTGGTTCTTAAAGCGGGGTTCCACCCAAATTTTGAACAATATCTGTATGTATTCTCTTCCTTGCCTAGATGCTGACATACCGTTTAAAAAAATTGAAATCGCCGTAATTACCTTTTATTTTTCTATTCTTCTTTGCACTTCCTGGTTCTCCTCCCGTGGGAGTAGGCGTGTTTCTAGCCTCTCCCAGACTCCTGGGAGCTAGTCTCAGGCTTCCCAGGATGCGCATGTGCGGGAATGAGCGGTGAATGCTGGGAGCACAGCATTCACCGCATCCAGGAAATAAATGCTTGTGGGCTTCAAATGCCCACAATGAAGATGGAAACCGCCTGCAGTGAATAATATACCGGTAAGTTATTCTTTCCGACGAAATCTGACACAGGCGGACATATTAAACACAATATGTGAGTATGTAATGCTGAGAAGAAAAGTTTGTGAATGAACTCAAAAAAAAAAAAAACGATAGATAGGTGGACCCCCGCTTTAAGACAAATATCAAATCTGGCACTAGTCATTGAATAGTATGGTTTCTTTCTTTCATACTACCTAACTTTTTCTGTGTTGTCCATCTCATTTCATTTTTTTCCTCTGATTTTTTTTTGGTTCTTAAGACAAATATCAAATCTGGCACTAGTCATTTAGGGGTGCAGTAGTGAGCACACATGTGGAAGAATTGATAAATGAAATGGTTGTAATAAAAGTAATCTCTAACAGTCATATGTAATGTGGATCCCATCTCTACCAATTTCCTAAAGCATGCCGCCAGTCTTCAAAAACTTCAACAGCATGCCTGCAGTCTCTGACCTTTTCCTGTTGCATGCCTGCAGTCTCTGACCTTTTCCTGTTGCATGCCTGCAGTCTCTGACCTTTTCCTGTTGCATGCCTGCAGTCTCTGACCTTTTCCTGTTGCATGCCTGCAGTCTCTGACCTTTTCCTGTTGCATGCCTGCAGTCTCTGACCTTTTCCTGTTGCATGCCTGCAGTCTCTGACCTTTTCCTGTTGCATGCCTGCAGTCTCTGACCTTTTCCTGTTGCATGCCTGCAGTCTCTGACCTTTTCCTGTTGCATGCCTGCATTCTCTGACCTTTTCCTGTTGCATGCCTGCAGTCTCTGACTGATTTCTGTAGCAGTACGTTCAGTGACTGATATATGTGGCCCTTTGGTGATGTCAGGGGCTATACTTGAAGCCCTATATAGCAACAAAGTTGGCTGCTTATGTACTACAGACTCAATCAACACAACATCTGAGAACCTAAGCCATGTCACTTTAATGCATAAACATGTTAGTCTACTCTTAATAAATAACATATTATGCCTTTTGGTCAGTCACTAGTATAGCCACAGACATTTTTGTAGTCAATTTGCATCTCATAAATAAACTAAGCAAAGGTCCACTTATGCAAACAAGAAATATGTTTTTCTTTTGTTTGTTTTTTTTGTAATATAGGATTATGGCAGCGAAAATAAAAATACATTTACTGTGTTTTTTATCATATATCTAAAACATTTTCTTCCCTTTGCCATTTCGGCATAAACTCGAGTAACTATATTGCATGATCTTCTAAAAAATTAAAATAGATACATATTAAGAATTCCATTGTTCCTTGGTGATTATCAAGCAAACAGGATTTTATGATTTGGAATTTTAATACATGCACCTGCCTAAAAGTAGTATGTTTTAATATATTTTGTAATAAATGCAGCCCTGACCCACTTACCTCTAATCTATTGACAGTAAAAGCATGATTATTAAGTGAACTGCTACTAGTCAAACCCACTTCTGCCTGCCTGACAGGCACAGATTTGCACTTGTTATCCCACAAGTATGTTTTATGCAAATTTACTGTATACGGTATATCCTGAAGACACGTGCACAAGAGCATGAAATCTATGGCGCTCAAATGTGCAAAACACATCCCCAGGGTCCTTCAGGGCTTATAATTTTGATACAAATTTTTGAAATTCTAAAATAACTTTAAACATAACTATCTGCATAGCTTAGTGTGTAGCTGTTATATTTAGAGGTAAGTAGGTCAGTTTGAGTAAAACATTGTTAAATCTGACGGGCAAATTTGTGTGCCAGAATATATGTGAAAAGTTACAATGTGCTGGGTTAAAACCATATACCTTATACTACCATGTACAATGCCCTGAAAAAGTATTCTTATCCCTTGAAATTTTCCACATTTTGTCATGTTACAACCAAAAATGTAAATGTATTTTATGTGATAGACTAACACAAAGTGGCACATAATTATGAAGTGAAAGGAAAATGATACATTTTTTTTCAACATTTTTTACAAATAACTATCTGAAAAGTGTGGCGTGTATTTGTACTCAGCCCCCTTTATAGTAATACCCCCAACTAAAATCTTAAGCTTAAAGGGCGTCGGTTGGTGGGCTGCAAAAACACGTGCTCAACCAGTATTTATTAGAGCTGCACGATTCTGGGAAAAATGAGAATCACGATTTTTTTGCATAGAATAAAGATCACGATTCTCACTGCGTAACATCATCTTTCACATTAGTGATTAGACAAAGAAAGTGGGCTAACTTTACTGTTTGTTTGTTTTTTTTTTTTATTCATTAAAGTGTATTTTGTTCCAAAAAAATTACATTTGAATGACCGCTGCGCAAATACAGTGTGACATAAAATATTGCAACAACCACCATTTTATTCTCTAGGGTCTCTGCTAAAAAAAAAATATACAATGTTTGGAGGTCCTAAGTAATTTTCTAGCAAAAAATAATTATTTTAACTTGAAATCAACAAATGTCAGAAAAGGGTTTAGTCTTCAAGTGGTTAAACGTCCCTCATTTACTCACCGAAGTTCATTCCTTTGATCTAAAGGCAGAACGTTACAATGTTTATAGTTAGCTCAGTTGTCGAGGAATGTTGTGATACTTGGCAGACTGCCTGTTTTTGTTTTTTTGTTTGTTTTTTGACAGCTGTCGGCTTCCGCAGAGAATTCTCTGCATAGAAAGAATCAGGAAAATGCTTTGTCAAGATCGCAAGGGGGAAAAAATCACGATATCAATTCTTAACGATAAATCGTGCAGATCTAGTACTCATCTTGTTCCTTCATATTTCATAAAGAAATGTAAATATCAGCTTCTGCCCCAAAATACTCTTATTCATTTGTGTTCTACAAAGAACACATACTGTAACAGATCTCATTACAAAATCATGTTTCCAAAATAGATTATTGCATTTTTATAACATGAAAAGAGTCATATCCATAGCATACAACCACCTATGTAATAACTTGCAAGTTGCTCCACACAGTATCTTAATTAAATTTTTAGTGTGAAAGAGTAGGCTGATATAGGCCAGATTGTCTACTGTTGTCTACATTCCGTATGTGGTGACAGTGTCCCACATGGGTGATAAGTATTTAGTAATTACCAGATTTGTTACAAAGAATTAACTATTTAAATGATGACCCCATTATTATTTATTAATCAGAATAAACGGATTATAAAAGCCCCCATGAGATTTTAAAATGAAGCCTAAAAGAGAATATCAAGATATGTTTATTAGTAGAAATGATTATTAGTACATATTGAAAAAGCTGGCTCCCCAACACCTGGATGAATAGGTTATGAATACTAATGTATGTTTTATAAAGTACAGTAATCAGCTTATTTGTTACCTAGTCCAGATTCTTATGAACCTCTCTTTTCTGTAGCAAGTAGAGGAAACAAAACTAATATCACATCTAAGTTTCATTTCAAATAACACTTATAGCAATGACCCGAGGTGCCCAATTGTAGGCCACGTGGCATGTGGCCTACCTAGGCTATCTCTATGTACAATCTGTGTAACCTTAGCATGCATTTTTATAACAGTGTTGGTTCCCATCCTTCACTTTTGGGTTTTTGCTAGGACAAAAAAGAACAAAACCTTTGCCCACTTGTGTCGAAATCTGAAATACGCAATGAAAAGTCTGGAAACTTGGTTGTACTGGGCTTATTTACAAATCAGTCCAAAGCTCAATCATGATCAGACAAATTTAAAGTGGAACTTTAGTTTAGACTTCACAAAATGAAGTCCTGATAGATCACTTCAGGCTGGTCCCTTTTGCAGGTATAGCTATGTGAAGCATTAAAAATAAGAGGCTATGCTGTTAAAAATCCAGTAATACACTGTCTCACCCCACTCTGCACATGCTCAGTTGCTCTTCATTTTTAGGCACTGATGAATTTGTAGAGGCTGATCTGCTGACAGCCATAAAGCAGAATAAAACCCTCCTATCCTTTACAGCCAAGGAAGCTGCTTCTGTTTGATCTGCAATTGCCATGGTGCTGTACATGTGATCAGTTATGAAAACAGCCATATGATCGTTTGTCAGTTTGGTTGAGGACACAAGCAAATGTAACAGTTAGCAATTCCGGCATTCCAGGAATGTAAGGTTTGTTATGTTATGTAATGTTTTTTGAAACTGTTAAATGAATGGGTTTAGTTCCACTTTATGATTTACTGCTGTTCAGAGGCTCTGGGCTTTAGCAAAATGGCAGCCTCCAGCAAAAAGAAACAGGGGCAATGCTGGGGGCAATTTACAGGACACAGTCATTTTGGTAGCTTAATCTTTATTGTGGAATGTATATTCCTTGCTAAAGCACATATTCATGTTTATCAAGTTGTTATGGGCAAAGATCTTCTTTAAGTTTAATGCTGTCAGGCCAATGAAAGGTTCATTGTGAGCCATTAACCACTTAAGGACCGCCTGCCGCAGTTGTACGTCGGCTGTTTGATGTGGTATACTGTTGTTATGGCAGCAGCTAGCTGACATAACCCCGGTATACTCTTCAACAGTAGGCGGTCCGCTTTCAGATAAAAGTGGTCTCAGCGGCGGATTTGCTGCAGGATCACTTTTATCGGGGGCGGGAGAGGGCCCCTCCCGCCGCGCTCCGATGGTCTCCGCCGCCTACCGGAGCCGTCGTTAGCGGCGGAGAGGATCGGGTCCTCTTCCCTCACAGGCTGGATGCCGAGTGAGGGAAAGATGGCCCCCGCTCGGCTCCACACCATTGGATGGCAGAAGCGACATCAAACGTCACTTCCACCCAATGGTCTTAAAGGGGAATTTTTTTTTGCAAAAAAAAGACATAAAATGTTTTTTGTTTTTTTTTTTATTGCATTTTAGTGTAAATGTCTTTTTGAACCCCCAGATCTTACATTTAAGAGGCCCTGTCATGCTTTTTTTTCTATTACAAGGGATGTTTACATTCCTTGTAAAAGGAATAAAAGTGACCTAAAAATTTTTTTTAAAAGGATAGTGTCAAAAAATAATAAAATAAAAAAGAGGAAAAAAATATAAAGTTTCCTGCAGAGCTCGCGCGCATAGTTAAGTCACGTCCGCATATGAAAATGGTGTTTAAACCACACATGTGAGGTATCGCCGCAATCGTTAGAGCGAGATCAATAATTCTAGCACTAGAGTTCCTCTGTAACTTAAAACTTGTAAGCTGTAGAAATTTTTTAAACGTCGCCTATGGAGATTTTTAAGGGTCAAAGTTTGTCGCCATTGCACAAGTGGGCGCAATTTTGAAGCGTGACAGGTTTGGTATCAATTTACTCAGCGTAACATTATCTTTCACACAATAAATAAAAATTGGGCTAACTTAACCATTGTCTTATTTTTTAATTCAAAAAATTTAATTTTTCAAAAAAAATTGCGCTTGTAAGACCGCTGCGCAAATACGGTGTAACATAAAGTATTGCAACAACCGCTATATTATTCTCTAGGGGGTTCTTAAAATATATATATATATATATATATATATATATATATATAAATAAATGTTTGGGGGTTGTAAGTAATTTTCTAGCAAAATAAAAATGATTTTAACCTGTAAACACCAAGTCTGAAAAATAGGCCCGGTCCTTGAAGCGGAACTTCAGTCATTTTTTCAGCTTTCCATCTATTAAATCTTCTGCCCTTGTTTTAACTTTTGATAGTAAAACATTTTTTTCTGCCAGTAAATACCTTATACAGCCCACTTCCTGTTTCTTGTCTGGTAAAAAGCCTAGGCTTATGACATCATGTCCAGCTCTCTCTCTCACTCTCCTGAGAGTTTGCCAGGAAGAGTGGGGGGATGAGCCATAAGAGGGCCAATGAGAGCTGCAGCGCTGCAGAGCTGGAGGTGTGCCTCTGTGTTTCTGTGTAAATCCAGGAAGTGAACAGGCAGCAGCTTCAGCTGCCCACAATTAAAATGGTTGCAGCCAGACTTAGTGGAGGGAGATTTCTGCAGCATATTTGGCAAGTACAGAATCCCAGTATATATAAAATAATAAGCAATGTGGTTGGCAGGCCTGTACTGGCCATCGGGACTACAGGGAGTTTCCCGGTGGGCCGATGGCTCAGTGGGCTGGTTTCAGTGACAGCCTGTCAAAGTAATGGCTTTCTTGGTTCGCCCTCAACTTCACACAGTGATGTGAGAAAGATGAGAAAAATACAGAGGAGAATAAGTGAAATAGTAAAAGAGGTTAGTGAGGACTCCTTATATTATGCTACTTATGTTTTTTTGCACAATTGCGTATAGTTTATATACTGTTTTTGTGCTTGTTTGCATAAATAAAGTGGGCCAGTCTGGATGAAGTCCAGGGCCAAATTTTTATCCCAGTCCAGCCCTGGTGGTTGGAGGGAAGCTTCAGCATGGCAAAGATGTTTTTATTACAAATTATGTGAGCAGACTGCAGTTCCTCCTTAAGTAGTTAATGAAGAGCTTGGTCCTTATTGTGTTTTGTCATATTTAAAGTAGAACTTTACTCTCTCAATCAACATTAACTATTTTTAATCCTTATGCCGCCAGCCTTAGTAAGAATATAGAAAGATATATTCTAGTTACTTGTTTTTAAGTTGTTGGGTTTTTTTACTCATTTCTTCAGTTGCTTTCATCCCTTGCGCAAAATGATTTCTCAATAAATAAAGCATGGAGTCAGGGATTGATGAGTGTGTTTGCTTTTAATATTAAAAAGGAATTGAAAAGCGCTTTCAGTTTGTGGTACTCAGATCTAGTTGAGTTCCATTTTAATAGGTCTGACAGCTTTCTTATATTGCATCGACATAGAAAGAGATACAATACCACCATTTAAAGTGTTTGTAACCCTAGAAAAAAAAATGGATCCTGTTCGTTTAAAGCATGCATAACAGCACAGTGCCTTTGCTGTGTAATTTGGCCCCCTGTATCATATAAAAATACCTGGCTGATCTTGCCTGGTTATGCCCTCCCCCTGTAAACTAACCACTGTTTATCATGGCTGCTGAGCCCTGACATTGTGGTAAGTTTACGTGCCTCTGTCATCCGCAGCTGTGCTCTGTCTTCCTCTCCTCCCCTCCCTGCCTGTCAGATCCAACTGCTGCTATCATTTCTGAGTCCTATTTCTACAATCCCATCTGTTACATTAAGTGATGTGCCCCAGTGTATGTGTTTTTTTTAAAAAAAATAAGCCGCTGTATACCTTTTTTCATAGCACCGATCGGTGCTCACGTGACTGGCCGCCTCTCTCCTCCTCCTGGTTGATGTCAGCGAGGGGATTCCAAGCCCCTCCCACTGTAGCTGTCAGATCGAGGGAGGGGAAAGGCAGCCGGTCACGTGAGCCCCGAGCGGCGCTATGAAAAAGGTATAAAGCGGCTAATTTTTTAAAAACATACACTGGGGCACATCATTTAATGTAGCAGATGGGATTGTAGAAAGAAGACTCAGTGGCTTAACAACCACTTTAAGGGATCAGACTCAGTAAATCAACCCCAGTGAGCTGTGCTGAATGCCAGTGAAATGTCTTGCGTTCTATTCACTGCAGCGGGTGTTGTGGTGCAGCAGTTTGTGTCACAACCCGCTGCTCAGAAAAATAGTATTGCAGTATTTATTTCAGCACACAGCACAGCAACGTTGTGGTGTTAACATTAGAAACTACACATCTTGCCTTGTCTGTGCACTGTGTCTGGCTTAAAATGGCAGACAGCAAAGCTCTAGTGCAGGGGTCTCCAAACTGCGGCCCAAGGGCTGGATGCGACCCCTTGCTAGCCTTTATCTGGCCCTTGGGGCACTATTGATATGAAGCACTATTCCTCCCACTGACACCAACAATAGGGCACTATTATTATTATTATTATTATACAGGATTTATATAGCGCCAACAGTTTGCGCAGCACTTTACAACATGAGGGCAGACAGTACAGTTACACTACAAATCAATACAGGAGGGATCAGAGGGCCCTGCTCGTTAGCGCTTACCATCTAGAAGGGAGGGTCAAGTGGAAACAAAAGGTAATAACTGTGGGGGATGAGCTGATGGAAAAATGAAAATACAGTTGTTAGGTGTGGTAGGGTAGGATTCTCTGAAGAGAAGGGTTGTCAGGGATCGTCTAAAAGCTAATAGAGTAGGAGATAAGCGGACAGATTTGGGTAGGGCATTCCATAGGATTGGAGAGGCTTTGGAAAAGTCCTGGAGGCTATTTATTCCACTAATACCAATGATGGGGTACTATTCCTCCCACTAATACCACTAATGGGGCACTACACCTTCCTCCTACTGACGACCAGTCCTGAGGCCATGTTTATTTTCACTGATGCTGGGACATTTTCTACACCCACTGGCCACAATCCAGCCCCCTAAAGTCTGAAGCCCTTTGTTTGAAAAGTTTGGAGACCCCTTCTCTAGTGTATCTTATGCGAACAGGCCCCAAAGCTGAACTCCAGGCAAACAGCTAATTGCACAGTTAGTGATTCATACATCATTGCCAGGCATCACTTTTTGGGAGTGTGTGTGTCAAGCTCACTAGGGCATAGCGACTGCTAGGAACCAACTTCCAGGACCGGAGGATCGGTGAGTAGTTACGCTTGCTGCGGAATATTGTATCCTGTTTCTCATAAAATATTATGCTTATTATACCACCTGCCAAAAGTGTGAAGCATTTAACTGAATGGGGGTGCCCCACAACCGCATATAATTCATGCAGTTGCAGTGCGCTGGTGCGGGTTTTAAGGGGTTAAAACAGATCGCTCTTCAGGGGGCAACACACGTGTAAATGAAGCCTTAATGTTAAGATGGTACTAAACCCACAATAGTAAAATCATTCTGTATATGCAGTAAAGCATGCTTGTGATACTCACTGTGGAACCTATGGGGTTAATCCTCCACGGTATCTAAAAAGGCTGCTTGACCTCTCTTCTCTGAGCATCCCTTCTTCCACAGTTCCCAATCCATCTCCTGATAGAAAAGAGCCTTAGGAGCACTCTGCACATGCTCAGTTTGGTGTGTTTTTTGCTAGGGAGTTTTTTTCTGGGAAGGTTGCATGTGATTAGCACAGGGTTAATCAGCACTATCCAGACAGAGGGTCAGGGGTCATGCAGCCTCCAAGGGCAGTCAGAGGAGAATGAAAACTCCTCCTACAGGCTTTAACCAGACACTCAAAGAAGCCTTAAGACTGCTATATACTGCTGATGACAAAAGGTATTTATCGGTTTATATTTACTAAAATAATTGCATTTCCATTTTCTGTGTATTGTGGGAGGACAGATATAGTGAATGCAGGGTCCTGGGTTTAGTAACACTTTAAGGAACACAGTGGTGGGACCTCACCCGCAGCAGCCTGCTGACTGGATCAGGGGTGGATCCAGGTGGGGGGGGCAACGGGGCAATTGCCCTCTCCGAGAATGCAGGTGAGAGAGCGGGCGGGCGGCTCCGTGGGTGAGAGCGCGGACAGCTCCGCAGGCGGGCGGCTCCGGGGGCGGGCCAAGCTGCTCGGTCGGTGAGCAGGTGGGTGAGAGAGCGGGTTGCTGGCCAATCAGGGACACTGCAGTTCAGCCCCCACTGTGCAGGCAGCCGCGGGCAGCAGAGAGATTACATCATCTTTCTGATGCCTGACTGGAAATCTGCTGCCTGACTCTGGGACACAGCAAGAGATCACCTTAGCAGGAAAGTAACACAGCAAGTGGCAATTGTAGCAGGCAAGTGACAATCTTCAACATGTGGCAAGTGACGTGGCAAGTGACAATCTGCAACGTGTGGCAGGTGACGAGGCAAGTGACAATCCGCAACGTGTGGCAGGTGACGTGGCAAGTCACAATCCGCAACTTGTGGCAGGTGACGTGGCAAGTCACAATCGACAACGTGTGGCAGGTGACGTGGCAAGTGACAATCCGCAACGTGGGGCAGGTGACGTGGCCAGTGACAATCCGCAACGTGTGGCAGGTGATGTGGCAAGTGACAATCCGCAACGTGTGTCAGGTGACAATCCGCAACATGTGGCAAGTAGCAATCCGCATCTGGGGGCAGGCGATGTGGCAACGTGTGGTAGGTGACAATTCGCAACGTGTGGCAAGTGACAATCCGCAACATGTGGCAAGTGACAATCCGCAATGTGTGGCAGGTGACAATTCGCAACCTGTGGCAGTTGGCGTGGCAAGTGACAATCCGCAACGTGTGACAGGTGACAATCTGCACCTGATGATAGGTGACTAGGCAAGTGACAATCGGCATTTGGTGACAGATGACGTGGCAAGTGACAATCCGCATCTGGTGGCAAGTGACAATCCGCATCTGGTGGCAGACAAGTGACAATCCGCATCTGGTGGCAGGCAACGTGGCAAGTGACAATCTGCATCTGGTGACAGGTGACGTGGCAAGTGACAATCCGCATCTGGTGGCAAGTGACAATCCGCATCTGGTGGCAGACAATTGACAATCCGCATCTGGTGGCAGGCGACGTGGCATGTGACACACTCGGGGTTCCCACTGATTCTGCATTATGGTGAGTTGAATGATTTCATTTTATATTACAATGTAATAATAGAAATAATGCGGTTCAATCATCCTGACACCATATCAATCATGGTCCTGTGATGGTTGAAGCGCCATCACCAGCCATTTCCCTGATAAATTGCCCCCCAAAAAACGTATTTTCTGGCAGTGCCCCTCCCAAGACTAGACTTTGGATCCGCCCCTGGACTGGATAATGAAGGAGACGCAACATGCTACAGCCTAAACTGCCTTTTCCCAGTCTGAGTGCTGCTGTACAGGGGATAACAAGGTTGAAAATTTGTATGTGGGTTGTAAACCTAAATCATTGTTATAAAAGGGTGAAAAAGGAGGGGTTGGGTATGCAAGGGATATGTAATTTTTTTTAAAGGAATACACAACACAAAAAAATGATGTTTTTATATATGTCTGGAGTTCAGCTTTCAATTACCTCCAACAGTCTAACCTAAAAGAAGAAAATGAGAAAAAAATATTAAACGGACAATGAAATTAATGAATTAAACGGTAAATAAAACCCAACTCTGTGGCTGAAGCTTCTCCAGTTTTTAGTCCGTATAAATGAGTTTGCTTCATAGAGAAATCCTTAAATATGCAAGGGTATAGAAGAGACTATGGTAAGACGAAGCAAACACATGCAAAAGTATGAGGAAGTTTGTACAATGAACCCAGTGTAAGGTAACTCCCATCTGAAATGTCAGAAAAGTAACAATAACATGCATTCAAAGAGACATTATTAATCACAGCCTTGAGCAAGTTTTATGGTAAACAACTCCAAACCCCTTCAGAAGTATTGTAACAAGGACCTGCCAGTATGATCAATACAATAACCAGGGTTTGGCTCCATGCACACTGGGGCTTTTATAAAGGCTTTTCTCCTGGCCGGAGAAAAGCAGCTCCAAAAACGCGCCTAAGTCACATTTTTGAAAACGCGTCTAGGCACGTCAAGCGCTTGGGAATTTATCTATTTCATTGGCCAGTATATTAATTTATTCTGGTCATTGAAATGAAAAACTGTTCAAGCACTAAACACATTGGTGTTTTGTATGCCAAAATGTCTTCTCATGAACACAAGTCATGTTTTTATTTTTTCTGCCTCTAAACTCTTGTAAACACCTGCACTATATTACCAAAAGTATTGGGACACCTGCCTTTACACGCACGTTAACTTTAATGGCATCCCAGTCTTAGTCCATTGGGTTCAATATTGAGTTGGCCCATCCTTTGCAGATATAACAGCTTCAACTCTTCTGGGAAGGCTGTCCACAAGGTTTAGTGTGTCTATGGGAATGTTTGACCATTCTTCCAGAAGCACATTTGTGAAGTTAGGCACTGATGTTGGAGAGAAGGCCTGGGTCGCAGTCTCTGCTCTAATTCATCCCAAAGGTGTTCTATGGGGTTGTGGTCGGACTCTGTGCAGGCCAGTCAAGTTTCTCCACCCCAGACTCGCTCATCCAAGTCTTTATAGACCTTGATTTGTGCACTGGTCCAAATCATTTGGTGGAGGGGAGATTATGATGTGGGGTTGTATTTTAGGGGTTGGCTTGGCCTCTTAGTTCCAGCTAAGGGAACTCTTAAGGCGTCAGCCTACCAAGACATTTTGGACAATTATATGCTCCCAACTTTGTGGGAACAGTTTGACGATGGCCCCTTCCTGTTCCAACATGACTGCACACCAGTGCACAAAGCAAGGTCCATAACGACATGAATGAGCGAGTTTGGGGTGGAGGTGGAGGAAATTGACTGGCCTGCACAGAGTTCTGACCTCAACCCGATAGAACACCTTTGGGATGAATTAGAGCGGAGACTGCGGGCCAGACCTTGTCGTCCAACATCAGCGCCTGACCTCACAAATGCGCTTCTGGAAGAATGGTCAAACATTCCCATAGACACACTCCTAAACCATGTGAACAGCCTTCCCAGAACAGTTAAAGCTGTTATAGCTGCAAAGGGAGGGCCAACTCAATATTCAACCCTACAGACTAAGATGCCATTAGTTCATGTGCATGTAAAAGCAGGTGTCCCAATATGTTTGGCAATATAGTGTATATGTGCATGGACACAGGCTAGCATGGAGGGGCATTCAGAGGCAGAAAAAAAAAATCAAACACCCGTGAAACAGGCATTTTTTAGCTCAAGTGTGCATGCGGCCTTAAAGTGTATACGAGCCAATAAAAAAAGTTAAGGATTAAAACCCCTGTCAGGTTTCCATTGCTATACTGGGGAAGATCCTGGTGATCACAAGGTGATGTGAAAAAACAGTGTTCGAATGTTCAAATTTCCTCTAAATGGGCCGGAATTCTAACAGTAGGTGGCCCTGTCAGCTTGACAAAAGTTGATTTTCTAAAGGACCTGGCCTGAAAATTGTCAGCCAAACAGTGCCTGTAGCCAATCCCCTGCAGGCACTATTCAGGTATTCTGACAGCTGACACTCATAGATGCTAAAATACAATGGACTGGTGTTGATGTGGATGGAGAAATCTGTTATGCCATGTACACACAATCGGGATTTTGGTCGGAAAAAGATATGATGGCTTTTCCGACAGGATTCCGCTCAAGCTTGCCTTGCATACACACGGTCACACAAAAGTTCGCTGAACTTTCGACCGTCAAGAACGCGGTGATGTACAACCCTACGACGAGCCGAGAAAATGAAGTTCAATGCTTCCGAGCATCCGTCAAATTGTTTCCGAGCATGTAGGAATTTTGCGCGTTGGAATTGCTACAGACGATCGCATTTTCGGATAGGAACTTTTTCTGACCGAAAAATTCAGAACATGCTCTCAATCTTTTGCTGGCTGGAATTCGACCAGCAAAAGTCCGATGGAGCATACACACAGTCGCATTTTCCGACCAAAAGCTCTCATCATTTTTTTTTTTTTTTGCTGGCCGAATTTCCGATCGTGTGTACGCGCCATTAGACTTCTGTTCAGCTTGCAAGCTGAATGAATGAAATCTATTAGTGTATGGCCAGCTTCAATATTGTCAATGTAACATGAATAGAGAGCAAATCTCCCAATGTGAATATTACTTCTGGCTATAACTCTCTAAAAGGGGATTTCCTTTCACTTGTTGTGTCCGGAGTGCAAAATATGAGGGTATTTCTTGGTAATGGGCGACAGATAGCAAGGAAAAAAACATCCCTGTTCTCTCTAAAACTAACCAAAAAAGTTTTGGCTTTAGGTTTATTTTAACATCATGGCTTTCAATAGGTTCAATTCAATGGCTAGTGGCAAAGATCAAAGCTCAGGCCATTTAGGGCTTCTGCAAGGAATAATATGAGCACTTCTGACCTTTGGAAAATCTCAATGGGGCGTATCCCTCCCACTTCTCAGTAACAGGTACATTTCCACGAATACACTGCTCCTGTCTGTCTGCATAGTCCTATAATACACAGCGGCAGGTACCTGCATATTTGAGGGCGAACAGATGTCTCCTTGCCTGCTTCTTCTGGGGAGCCATCTGCTAATCTATGACAACGCTTATCTGAACAAGTTGTCATATTCATTACTTTATTGTACCGGAGCAGGCTTACTTAATATACTTTTGCTCCCTTATTTAGTCTGAGTTTGACAATTAAAGTGGTTCTAAAGGCAATTTTTTAAATAAAAATAAAAAAAGAGGCTATGCTTACCTGCTCTGTGCAACAATATTGCACAGTCCCTTACATAGTCAGTCCCTCACATCTTCTTTGGCAGTCCCCCTGCCGGCGCTCTCCATTCCTTCTTCGTATGAATGCCCCCATAGAAAGTCACGTGCTATTGGGGGGGGGGGGGGCACACATGCTGGCATGCTCCCGAGCTGGGCTGTGTGTGCCATA
>JBBGZY010000853.1:0-10000 GCA_037952925.1 Lithobates clamitans | reverse complement strand
TTGCTGTGGGTGCTACACTTTGCACATCATTACTGCTCTTTACACGATTTTATAGAATAAGTCTGTACAAGTTATTGTCGTTTGCTACATATAACAAGGTTAACGTACCTTTATTTTTTTTAAATGTGTACATAGAAAGCTGCTTAAAGCAGAACTTCACTTAAATAGGGAGGTTTCCACTTTTCCTCCTCCTCCTCCTTTACCATATTTGGACGTTTGTTTTCTTTTCAGGGAGAGGATGCCTAGTTTTGACAAGTACCCACTCCCCCTTTCGCCTAGGCAAGCCAAGCGTAAGTTCGCCTCCCCTCCCTACCTGCAATCTCCTGGGACACATTACAGGTCCCAGGAGGCTGTAGGTCCATTCAGGAAAATGGAGCATGACTCGCACATGTGCAGTGAGGAGCTGGCTGTGAGGCAGTAGGAAGTCACAGCTGGCTTCCCACACTCAAGATGGCGGTGCCGGGGACCTGAAGACTGGCAAAGAACAAGCCCAGGTGATGACAGCACTGGATCCCTAGGCTGGTGAGTACCAGTTTATTAAAATCAGCAGCTACAGTTCTTCCTTGAGCTAATTCTAATAAACATGGATCCTCGAATGTACAAGCATATACAATAAGTGCGATTAAGAGGCAGGGATCTAGCCTTTTTGAGCTGGGTGCAGTAGAAAAAAGTCACAGGGCATAATGTCAACACAGTGTGTGAGGCAATATCCAGGAAACACAAGTATGTGTTAGGCCCCCTTTATATCAGGAATCCTCATCAGAGTCCACCTTTTTTTTAACAGAGAATTTTTTATTGAACAAATCAGCAGAACACTACAAGAGTTTAATACAGACATTGTAGTGAGAATAAAAACAGTGAAATTGACCCTTAAACAATAGCCGTTATTTATCAAAAATTCCAGGTGTGCAAACACCAGAAGTTTCACTCAACCAGAAGAGTCCACCTTTACATCAGGGTCCCACCAGAGTAAAGCCTAGTACACACGGGCCGAATGTCAGGCAACATCAGCCGGTTTGAAAGAAACCCGCCGACATTCGGCAAGTGTGTACTACAGCCGGTCCGGCTTCTGTTGATGGAGCATGACTGAAAAAGGTCTGCCCATTGTCTCCCAGTCAGCGCTCTCAGCCAATGGCTGAGAGCGCTGACCAGAGTGTACTGGCAGGGGGTCCTCCCCCTCTTACATCAGGTGTGTCCCCATCAGACTCCCTCCTTACATCGGGTGTCCCCATCAGAGTGCCCCCTTACATCAGGTGTCCCCATCAGAATCTTCTCTTACATCAGGTGTCCCCATTAGAATCTTCTCTTACATCAGGTGTCCCCATTAGACTCCCTCCTTACATCAGGTGTCCCCATTAGACTCCCTCCTTACAACAGGTGTCCCCATCAGAGTGCCCCCTTACATCAGGTGTCCCCATCAGAATCTTCTCTTACATCAGGTGTCCCCATCAGAATTTTCTCTTAC
This sequence comes from Lithobates clamitans, assembly GCA_037952925.1. NCBI lineage: Eukaryota > Metazoa > Chordata > Amphibia > Anura > Ranidae > Lithobates > Lithobates clamitans. The sequence goes on along the minus strand of JBBGZY010000853.1, from coordinate 8,535 downwards.
ATCAGGTGTCCCCATCAGAGTGCCCCCTTACATCAGGTGTCCCCATCAAAGTCCCTCCTTACATCAGGTGCCCCCATCAGAATGTTCTCTTACATTGCGCACCCCCTAGATCCGTGCTTGGAGATTGACAGTTAACATCATGTAAAGTCAAGGATCAGACCCAGCACTAAACCCTGAAGACAGTCAGGAAAAGATGTGTTAAAAGACAAACTACACGCACAAACATTTTGATGTTTATGTGGTAGATTGTAACTGGTGGCCATTCAGTTGGGAATAAAAAAAGTAGTCATCAGGAATATTCCAGAGCACTTGGTTCTCTCCTTGTCCCTTTAGTTGCCATGCTTTTCCTATACATACAGATTCTATTGTATTGCTTAAATAATCATATCATAGAATATCTTTACTCATGTCCCCTAACACAACTGTAGATTGTAGTCCATTCTCAAGCTAGCCATATAATGCTAATGATTTTGGAGGAATTGTGTTGAAATATCTTTATACATATACTTGGTAATCAGGAGTTACTGTTGCACTTAGATTAACTGTGGGTATAGGATAGTGTATATGGAGGTTTTCTATTTGTGTGTGTGTGTTTTATTCCTGTGTTGGTTGAACTGAATGGACTTTTTTCAACCAGATTAACTATGTAATTTAGATGTCCAGGCATATTATTTTGTGACTTGCTGACACAGCAGTTAAGCAAGCCCCTGTAGCACTGCCCCAAAGGTTTTGGCAGGAATAGTGTCCATTATAAGGTAACTGTAATTGGCTTGATGTTTGATTTTTCCTAAATGATGATAACCCCCTATGTACCCTGAAGTATTATACAAATATTCTTCCAATTTTTGCTTTGCCTTTACCCCTGCTCTAACATCTCCCAATTTTTCAGAGGAAATGAAGGTTACCCTGGAACGCCTATACAAATCTGAGAAACAGCTGAAAATAGATTTTCTGCAACCGGATCAGTACGTATCTCTCACAGTGCATATTTTCCTGTTTGCACTGGTAGTTGATGTTTCATCTTCTCATATTTACAATAGTACAACATGAATATAGTCAATATACAGGCTTGTAATACTATCTGGACAAACAAGTTTCAAGCCATCAGTACAAAATGGAGGATAAGTCCCTATTTGCTTTATATATATATTGACCTGTGCAGTCTGGAGACAAAGCAAATGTTTATTGTGAATAACACAGAAAGACAAATATTTTTCCTCACATATTAGTACATAGAGCTGAGCTATAATTCATAGACCAAGAAGGTTCCTAGAAGAAACCTAGCCCAATACATTTTCAGACTTAACACAGCAGAATGCAAAATGGTGTGCAAAGTGAAGTAACTTAGAACAACTCATTTTACCTCAGTTTACTTAAAGGAAAACAATTCAATTTTAAGGCAACCCTGTCAGGTTTATAAAATAGAAAAAAGAAAAGGAATTCTAAATCAAAGGCCCCTGCAACTGACAAGCTTTTATACTCACCTGTTCAGGAGCCCTTGTTGCCCACCATCCCTCCATTCTAACGCAGCAGCCTCTGTAGGACATTTCAGCCTTTGACCCTTCTGGGAATATCAAATTCCTTAGTCCCCTTCAACGTGCTGTGATTCTATAATTTGACACCTACATCTCTGCTAGGTGATAAAAGGTTTAGGGGATGGATCCACAGGGTGTCACAGGGGGAACAGGTATCTCACACACACCTGAAACTGTTGAATGGCAACAAATCTTACAGAGGCTGCAATGATGAAACAGAGCAAGGTAGGAGACATAGGCCACCAGCAGGGCTGCCTTTAGAAATCATGGGGCTTTCTTTTTAGCCTCAGTTGCACTGAAGATGAATGAACAGGACACACTCACCAGCCCCTTACCCCACTCTCCATCCACCTGTACGCCTGCAGCAGGTGACGGAAGAGGGAAGCCGACGGCGCTGCTGGAGGGGGGGTGGGGCACATGGGGGAATCAGATATGGGCAGCCCAGGGGGATCGGTGAGCGGGACTGGAGGACAATAACGGAACAATGCAGTTCATTGCTCTGTAATTGTCCTCCCATCCTGCTGTTACGATCCCCCTACTGTCCGGGCCCCCTACGGGAGGCCCGGTGGTACCCCAGCTATCAGGGGCCCTGGCCTCCAGAGAGTCGAATATAAAAGTTCTCCTATTGAATAGACCTTTGATCCATATGTTTTATCTTCACATGGTGGTTTTTAAAGTTTTTTTTTTTTTTTACTTTTATTTATTTTTACATTTCGGCTATTTTCCATTGTTGCTATCACTTTGGAGAGGAAGTTAGGGGTAATCTAAAAGGACACTTGTTCTGGTGACATCTGTCAAAGGTGAGATTTCCTCCTATTTACTGTTGTTTCTCTGAGACTGGACATAAGCTGAAACCCCCACTGGGTATACAGACAGCACTAAAAATCAAATTAACTAACCCTTAAGCATCGTATACACTACTAGTTTTCTTCGCTGGGTTCAACAAAAAAAAAAGCTGTATGTATCTGAAAAGAAAGACTTCTGCGCTACTATCTGAAACTCAGTGAAGAAAATAAAAAATTGAATGGTGATGTGTTCTAGGTGATGCTGCAAAATCAAATAGTGAACACCTTACACTACTAATGAACTAGAAATAGAGCACAATCAAATAAGATTGTGTATAGGATTCTGCGCAACACAAAATAGCTGAATAAATACATAAACTGCACACTTTAAAATGACAATCCCCCTAGTGGGGTAGAGAAAAATGTGCAAGGTGAAAGACATATATCAAGTGCATCATAGTGAAAAACGTGTTGATCAATAAGAATCACTCAGTAAAGGCATAAAACATGAACATAAAATGTGACTAATATGTGGGCATGCGTTGATAGGTGATCTGGTGACTATTCGTGGTATCAGATACCCACTCAGGGCTCCCAGAACTCTCACCTCTATGGCACAATACAAGTGCCTATGTGTTTCCAATGGGTCTGTGGTCACTCTGATGTAGTGATGACAATGGCGTCCTACTCCTTCTGGAGGGAGGGGGGGCGTCACTTCCTCCACCTGGCAGGGCCTCTGTATCCCAGTAGAGGTACCTATGTCCTTCCAATGGGTCTGTAATCACTCTCCTGCAATGATGGTGATGGCGTCCTAATTCTTCTGGGGGGGTGGCCGTCACTTCCTCCGGGTAATAAACTCTGAGCACCGGCCCTTAGTTCTGCCTGTAACGGAACGTCCTACACTCCACTTGAGTGCTTCTGTCACATACCGCTTCCTCCAGTCAGCTCCAATCACCCCTACAGAGTTATCTCACATGTAGGACAGCCTTAGTGCCCAGATGGTGTTTCCAGCATTGACATCCAATATATTGGATGTCAATGCTGGAAACACCATCTGGGCACTAAGGCTGTCCTACATGTGAGATAACTCTGTAGGGGTGATTGGAGCTGACTGGAGGAAGCGGTATGTGACAGAAGCACTCAAGTGGAGTGTAGGACGTTCCGTTACAGGCAGAACTAAGGGCCGGTGCTCAGAGTTTATTACCCGGAGGAAGTGACGGCCACCCCCCCAGAAGAATTAGGACGCCATCACCATCATTGCAGGAGAGTGATTACAGACCCATTGGAAGGACATAGGTACCTCTACTGGGATACAGAGGCCCTGCCAGGTGGAGGAAGTGACGCCCCCCCTCCCTCCAGAAGGAGTAGGACGCCATTGTCATCACTACATCAGAGTGACCACAGACCCATTGGAAACACATAGGCACTTGTATTGTGCCATAGAGGTGAGAGTTCTGGGAGCCTTGAGTGGGTATCTGATACCACGAATAGTCACCAGATCACCTATCAACGCATGCCCACATATTAGTCACATTTTATGTTCATGTTTTATGCCTTTACTGAGTGATTCTTATTGATCAACACGTTTTTCACTATGATGCACTTGATATATGTCTTTCACCTTGCACATTTTTCTCTACCCCACTAGGGGGATTGTCATTTTAAAGTGTGCAGTTTATGTATTTATTCAGCTATTTTGTGTTGCGCAGAATCCTATACACAATCTTATTTGATTGTGCTCCATTTCTAAAAAAAAAAAGCTGATCGCCCCTACTGAGCTATTGTATTCTGACAGGATGACGGTCCAGAACACTCCGGTCAGGGCTCTCAGCCATTGGCTGGGAATACTGATCGGGAGCCCGCCAGCAGACCTTTTTCGATCATGGGCCTTCAACAGAAGCCGGCTTCTGTCAGACTGGCTGCCGTACACTATCGAACCTGTCGATATCAGCCATCTAGGCTTTAATCACTATAACCAAAAGTAGATTAGAGTTTCACTTTATTATAGGGGTTGTAAATTGCTTGTAGTATTTCAGCCATCAGTACAACCCCATCATTGACATACAGGTGGGATGGTGTCATAATAATAATAGGAATGATATGATTAGCAAAAGGGGAGTAAATCAGAAGAATTTACCCCCATTCCTTCCTACTATTGAGATTTTTCAGTTATTAGTTTACAGTCCTCACAAATAATAGGTTGGCAAAAAAATATTTATTTTCCATCCATTGAGGGACACAGGAAGACTGTAACCTTTGGTTATACTGCCACCTACAGGAGGTCATTTGGGTGGACTACCACTGGCTGGAGTATCACATTCATGTGTTCTGCGCTCTTTTGTGCCAATCAGCATTGAGGAAGCACTTCCCCGATGCTGCTTTTACATTTCTGAGAGCCACATGGAACTCTGCGATCTATTTTTTGCTGCCCACCTACAGTGACTTACCCTTCACTGCTACCAGCAGTTGGCTGTTGTGAGTACCTGAGGTCTTGTCTCGTACCTGGAGCTAAGTTACTCCACTGATATATCATTGCAACATTTCTAATTGTAGAAACAGGGAACAGTGCCGTTGTTACGGGTGCCCCCAGCTAAAACTCCACTAGGGGCTCTGGTGTTGTTACAGCATGCCTACTGAAGTGGCCATAATCTGTAGTCTTTAATTTGTGTGTGCCCTGCGTCCCTAGAACCTGTGCCATCTTCAGAGTCTCTTCTAACTTCATTGAGCTAGACCACTTCCTCTGCTGGATATTTATACTGCAGTATTGCATGACTTTATGCTGACTCTGAACGCAAAGGCCATAAGCACACACCAACCCCTTTTCCCAGATTCTATATCTGATCTGCCCATAGCCTTAGTAGCCTCTGTGCCATCAACCTTTAAACTTCTGATTTTAGGTCTCACTAATCCTTGCAGTGGTGGCAAACCCACCACTTAAGAGTCGCAGTCTTCTGCCATCATTCCCAATCTGAAAGAGACCATTTCAGATTCTATTCATGCAGTACACCTCTCTTTGAAGCTAGAGCATCAGCCTGTTGCAACACACTAGCGCTCTTCCCAGTCTGGGGTCATTTAGAGAGTCCTAGTAACAGCTCATGCCAGTTTTTCTTCCTCAGGGAAAAGTCCAAACTTTCTACTTTCAGACTCATACTCTTCAGTCCAGGAGTTGATTGACACTTTTCTGTGAGAGTTCTGGGGCTGGTAGTAGCCTCATTTGAGGTCTTATTTGCCCAGTTTCACTCTCTATAACACTCTGTTGTCATGAAACAAGTTGGTCCAGTACCTGGACAGACCAAATCTTCTGGCACTGAGAACTAGGCTGTCCTTAGCTTGGTGACTCAGGAACCTAGCTCTTCCTGCTCAGCTTTCAGAAGGACCTCACTATGGATGCCAGTCTGTTGGGCTGGAGAAGAGTCCCAGGCACTCTGTCAGTGCAGGGAACTTGGATGTCAGAAGAATCTCATCTCCTTATCAAGGTCCTGGAGCTTTGATTGATTTGTCCTTCACCGGAAGCACTGGACTATCCAACTGGAGGGTTATCCAACCTAGATTCAGTTGAACACCACCACAGTAGCATACATCAACTATCAGGGAAGAAGTCTTGCCATGGCAAGAGAGGTAGGGAGTATCATGTCCTGGGCAGAACATTACATTCCAGGCTTTTCTGCTGTTTACATCCCAAGCTTGGATGGTTAGCAGACAGACTTCCAAAGCCAGCAGTACCTGGGCCAAAGGAAGTGGTTCATATACCCCGAGGTGTTCCAGGACACATGTGGGGAATGCTGGATGCGGACCTCCTGGCTTCCAGGTTCAAAAACAAAATAGACAAGTTTGTCTCCAGGTACAGGGATCCTGTAGTACTTTGCAGTAAATAAAGTGAAAAAGTGCAGCGCTAAAATAAATAATGAATATTAAATATTGACATATCAACATATTATAATGTACAATGTGAATTGTGACTTCCATGTACAACTAAATGATCAAGGGGCAGCCCGTCCATTAGGGGCACCCGGGCGCCGCCCCCTCTCTCCTCTTTAACCCCCTATATGCAATGGATAGATTCATGCATAGCATGAATCTATCCACGGCCACCCCCTATTCATGTGTCTTTTGGGTCACCGGGCATATGAATTAGAGCGGCCAGGTTTTTTTGAAGCACTGATTAGAGTCAGAGGCTCTAATAGGCTTCAAAACAGGGTGGACTCGGGACGCAGAGCATTGCGTCTGGAGCCCACCCAGGTGTGTTGCAACAGCAAATGAAAATTCACTGTTGCAACACTAATCCTGCCAGCCAATCGGGAAGTAGATATGAAACCTGTTTCCCGATTGGCCAAAATGGCTGGCGATCCTATTGGACGCCTAGCGCTGGGAGGAGGAAAGGACACCAGAGCAGCTTTCCCCAACGCTCTCACTGCCCACATCCAAGGTAAGGACAGCGGGTGGTGGTGGGGGAGTGTGTTAGTGCCACGCGGGGGCGAGTGCTGCTCCACCGGTGGTCCCAAAAAAAACCGCACCAGCCGCCACTGCATCTGATTATTAACATAAATGAAAGTGCACTGTGCAAAAGTTTCTATATATGAAACCAACATTGATAGTATAGTCCCATTGGTGATTCGAAATATCAATTCATTCACATGTGTTTGTGGGAAGATATCCAAGAGTGTAGAACTTAAGGAGTCACCACGATGTGCACATCCACCACCTAGGGGAGAAGATTAAATACGCTTACCAGAAGGCAGCATCAACCAGGCATATAGTATCAAGGGTTCAAGATGGCGGTCACAGGAATGGTGTCCACAGATAAAAGTGGTGCAATTCCTCCTTCGCAGTTGAGCCACTTGTCAACAAAGCATATAGTGGTAAGGATCAGGATGGTAATCACCAAGATGGTATCCAAAAACGATAAAATTTCCTCCGCAGCAGAACCATTTGATAGGTTATAGATAGTGGCATCCAAAAAAGACAAAAATCCTCCACATAGTGTAAAATCGTTTGGTTATGGATTTATTAAAAGTAGAAAGCTCTACATAACTTGCAGGATATTACGCATCAATAAAATATCCCCTATATGATCACAAAAGCATGGAAAGTTTAAAAAGCGCCTTGGCATAAAAAAGTCCCGACGCGTTTCATCCACAAAGACTTCAACTGGAGTCCAAATCCATACATTGCCCAAAAATATACACACAATAATTAGCAATAATTAAACAAACCTGTATAAAACATTTTAATATGTGGCCACCTCCAAGAGAGGTAGAGAGTATCATGTCCTGGGCAGAACTTTACATTCTAGACTTTTCTGCTGTTTACATCCCAAGCTTGGATGGTTGGCAGACAGACTTCCTCAGCCAGCAGAGCTTGGACCAAAGGAAGTGGTTCATATACAGTACCCAAAGGTGTTCCAGGACACATGGGGGATGCTGGATGTGGACCTCCTGGCTTCCAGGTTCAAAAACAAATTAAACAAGTTTGTCTCCAGGTACAGAGATCCTGTAGTATTTAGCAGTGGATACTCTTGTGGCTCTGTGGGATCCATACACCCTGATTTATTCTTTTCCTCCCCTAAAACTCCTTCCTTGTCAGCTTTTCATGATCAAGATGAAGGGTAGGTGTGGTACTCCTAGCTGATATGAATCCTGGTGGACACTCCATGGTTTCTTCTAGATGTCAAGATCTGTCTCAATTACTAATTTACAACCCGGCTTCACAGTTACTGGCTTTCACAGTAAGACTGTTGAATCCCAGGTTCTGAGGGACAGGGGCATCTCTAAATTGGCAATTCACATAATACTAAAAGCTAGGAAGTTTAGTTCTCACATGGTCTATCAACCCATGTGGAAGACATACTTTACTTTGTGTAAATATAGGAAAACACAGATGGCGCGTAGGCCTAGCGCATTAATCCTCAATACCTATTTAATTAAATAGTAAAAATCGGAGGTGAATATACTCACAAAACCAATGCTTGCATCATGGCTTTAAAATAACATCAACTGATTCAATCCTTGTCAGTAATGCTTATAGACACATCGGCTAACGCATTTCAAAGTTTCCCTCTTCTTCAGAGCCTCGTCTGGGTGACTACTCGTGTGGGTAAGGGGCCCTTCTAGTCATAATCCGTGCCTCTCAAGTCTGTGCTGTGGCTGCTATGAGCGTCCTCTCATGTCTGAGTGGCTTGGAATGCATGCCCACACTCTTGTAGGGAAGTGTGGCTG